>VZRE01009636.1:31965-124478 GCA_013396775.1 Cephalopterus ornatus
GGGGGGGGGGGGGCGTGGAGGGGGGGAGAGAGCTTTCAGTCTGTTCCTTTTTGATGAACCATCTATATTAGGCCACTGTGCGATTCTTAATCATGTTTAGTGGTTTATACCCTTTCTCTCTCCCCACCGGTCCTCTGAACTTTATAACTATATGTAAACACGTTGTCAGTTTGAAAATAATCTTCTCTGGGTTCTTGTTAGAAGAAATTTCAATCTTCTTCAGTTCTAGATTAGGCAGTCTAGTTTTCTCTATCAGTGAATGGACTGGGGTTTCTTGGACAATAATGTGCCAATTGTTGATGGTTTGTGACCCATAAAATGTGAGGGTGACTATTCTGGCTTTGGTATGTAATTATGCAAAACACTTTCTATAAAGGCTTGCCATCTGATCTAATGACAGTCCCTGCGGTCTATTTCAAAAAGGGAGGGTCTCTATATACAGCTCCTGAGAGAAAGAAAAGTAACATTTTGTTTTAATACAAGTTTTATGGGAAAAATGGATAAACACAGAAACAGCTGAACACATAGGCAAAGCGTTTTCGGGGCAAATTAAACCAAGGAGGAGATATTTTCATAAGTTAAGCAGAGCAACACCACGGATCTACAGCATCGGGGTAGGGACAAATGATGTGAAATCCTTACAGAAAAAAAAATTATCTTCGACTTCTAAGCACCTTGGAAGAGATGGGAGGTCGCCGGGGAGGAGGTGGACGCCGGGGGTCCCGGCACCAGCCTCCCACCTCTGCGGGCTTTCGCCATCCCACAAGAGTCATTTATTTCCCCCCTCTTTAAGCTGCAGAGCAAGGCGGGATCCTACCTTAGCAAGTCTGTGCAAATGAGCTGGGCACTTGGGATGACACCTATCGTGCTATTCAATGGATGGCTGTTCCACCTGAGAAACTAACGCCAACAATATCAAATGCAATAAAACAACCAGGATCTGCGTCACCAGCTCCATCTCCCTCCAAAGAGTCCGGACAACAGAAGGTTTCTTTGAACAGGTGATCAGGAGGGTAGGAAGGAGACATACATGCTCCCTTAAAGAAAAGGGGGAAAGTTAGAGGTGTTTGGTGGTTTTTTTTTAAATAAATTTTTTGTATTTTTCCCCTTCCCCCCCCTTCTGCTTTCTTGAAAGGAGGGACACTAAAGGGCTTCGGCTGCTTTGGTTGCTATCAAGTGACATTGGTGCTACGTCACGGGACAAAACATAAACACTGCTGCCAATTTAAATTGATGTATAAAGATTAATGGGAGATGAAGCATACTAACAACCTGGATTATAATGGCAGGAATAGTTATTATTTCTCCAGAGCACATCGATATATACAGAGAGCCATAGGGAGTACACACTCGTCGCTAGAATTTTCTCTCTCCACATAGACATGATGTGTGTCCACCGTGACATGTTTAATTCCCCCGTGGACTAAACTAATACGATTAAAAAAAAAAAAAAGAAAAAAAAAAAAGGAAAGAAAGCAAGAAAGGCTGATTAAAAGGGAGAATCAACAAAATATCAACATGCCACAGAGAGGAAGGAGGAATAGATAATTAGAAGCAAAAGAGGAGCAGGTAATTATGATCTGAAATTAAACATGATGTTTAAGACGTCTCCTTTGTACTGCAGTGAAGATTTCAGATTCATACACATAATAAACACTCAGGTTGTCATCTGGAGGTGCAAATCTGAAAGATATTCCAACAAATGAAGTGCTGGCAGAGAGAGGTATAAAGAGATCTCCGCCTGTCAGGGGTCAGACAGCCTGAGATTGCTTCTAGAGATCTTTTGAAAATTTCACACGATTGAAGGCTTAGGGGCTTTGCTGTGTTCGCATTTCAAACTCAGATCAGCGGGATCACAATCAAAAATAGAGGTCTGGAAAATTTTGATGCAAAGATGGCCACAGGCTTCACTGATTTTTTTTTTTTTCCCCTTCTTTTTCTTCTTCTTCTCCCAGACAGACACTCTGACACGACTATGATCCCGGGGATGACAGAGTTGTCAGAAAAGAAAGAGAAAATAGCATCTTGTCTTGTAACTTCCTATCAGTCAAAAGGAATTTAGGATCCTCTTTCCAATAGAAGAGAGGAAGAGGGAGCAAGAGGGGGAGCGGGGGAAGATGAGGCTTTCTTACCGAGCAAAGAAAAGTGAAGAGAGTTCTGTGTTTCATAATTAATATTCCACACCTAAACGTTTCTGATCTCTTCCCTTTACAGTCCTCCCACCCCATCACCTTCTTCTTCTCTACAATTTCAATTTCAGATCAATTCACGTCCTCTGAAACAGTGTGCACAAGTGATAAAAAACGGGCTACATGTATATTCCTGTGGAATACTGTATCAGTCATTGTATATGCTTATAAGAAATATATTACATTTTTTACTCGAACTTGATGTAAATACACTGGTTTTGCTCCAAATATCTCGTACCATTATTGTTTTATTTAAAACATTAAATCGTTTTAAGAAAATATGTTTAAAGTCTAAAAAATAAGCCATAAACCCGGAAGTAAATAGAAAATTTGAAAGTGTCCTAAGAGCCGAGGAACAGCAAAAGAAAGATTAAACCAACGGGAATTGTGTTAAAACATAAATTCAGTATATTCTATTTATAACTCTCTTGGCAAGGTCAGGTGCAATAGGAAGTGTTTTATCATCTCAGCTATTTCAAATTAATTGCTATTGATTTGTTGACCAGGAGGAAGAGTAGTTAACTCAGCTCAGGTCTAATTATTGTGGTTCCTAAAAGAAACGATGCGGGCGATGTGGGTAACTTTCCAAAAGGAACGAGCTGGGTTTGGAAATTGGACCTTGCCGGGACGTTCTTTCCTAATTAGCTCCGAGGGGAGCGCTTGGGACCTCGGACCGCCGGCAAGTTTCTCTCTCTGCGTTTTACTCCCAGATGCTCTGCAAGCCAGGTCCTAAGAATTAGTAAAAATTCCCCCCCGTTGCAGATCCTGTATGGATTTATGTTGGATTGATTTTTTAACTAACTTCTGTGGCGCCCAGTGCGCTCTTCAGGTAAAGAGAGGACAGGAAAGGAGAGAAAATGTGCTTCTGATATTTGACCTTATATGTAAGAATAAGAATATATATATATTCTTTATGAAAGAAAAAAATATTAGCAAGAAAAATGAACATTTTTCCTCCTCGGAAGGGATGAAAAAGGATTCGGACTCAGCTGAGTACCGGAGTCTCACAATCTCTCGAAATAAAACATAACCGCCCTTGCCACGCTGGGAAGCAGAAAATAGCCTCTGCAAAATGCCTAAAATCCTGAGTTTTAAATTGCTAAAGTTATGATAAGAAAGTCTGTATTTAAAACCGCCGAAGTTTCCCGTTGCCTCGCCCCTCCACCTCTCTGAATGTGACAGTGGTAACTCTGGCAAATGACATCTCAATAATGAACAAAACATTCTTCTTCTTCTTTTTCTTTCTTTCTTTTTTTTTAACCTTGCCATCTGAAGCAATCAGTTAATTAACAAATACGCCCCCCACCCCATTTTGCGTGGACACCACCTTTTCTAAATGAAGGACGAGAATTTGAAGACGAAAAATTAACAAGGAACTTGAGGGTGTGAACAAAAAAAAAAAAACCAACTTTCGAGGGATGCGTTTGGGGTGTATTTTCCTCTGCTGGGAATATTTCAGGGTTATGTCACAAAAATAAACCTACGCGGTAGTGGAAGCAATTTCCTGAAGATAATAAACAAGACTAAAGAATTTAAAATTAAATCATTCGAACATACGGAAATGGGTTGTTTGAAAGGATTATTAGAAATATGTTTTGGGGGAAGATTTTTTTTTCCCTCCAGAAAAGATAAACTAGAATTAGGAGGACTCGGGTTTTTGTGCTTCTCTGCCTATACCTGGGTGGTGATGTGTTTGCAATCCAGACTTTCGGGTCCGACTTCAGAAATAGTGAAATAAAGACGGAAAATCGGAGAAACAGAATTAGAAAGACGCACCATTAAAGGTATTAGACGGGCAGTGATGAGAAACAAATAAGTAAATTTTAGGAACTATTTCGCTCCTTGGGGGGAAAAAATCTGAGCATTTTTGCACATATACAACGCAAATTTCAGCTACTACCGAATTTCTCGCTTTCAGCTGAAAAAAATGTATTAGGAGGGGGAAAAAAAGGTCGAAAAACTGATGCAAGTCCTAACTTCGCCATCGAACTGCCCTGTAAACCAGCACGTTTGTGCTCGCCTCGCGTTGATATTTTTTAATCTCTGGAAAGGTCCCGTCCCGCTGCGGGAAGTTCGCACCTGGTCAGCGGGGAGGGAGGGGAGGAGAAGCAGCAAACGAACTTGGCAGGAGGGAATCATTGCCATTCTGGGCAAGGACGCGGGGCAGGAGTTTAACTCTCAAACTTTTACTTGAGAAGAGTCAAAACCCCGAAATATTAAGGAGCCGGCTTGCGAGGAGGGCGGTGGGCGCAGGGTTGAAGTGATGATGCCCCCTCCTGCGGGCTTTCGCTGAGGCTCAGAGAGAGGAGGGGGGGAATTTGTATTCCTTTCACCGTAGAGATGGACAAGATTGTCCTGACAACTGCAAAACGCGGGGGTTCGGACCTTTGTTCTGGGGCTGGCGATTGCAATTTGGAGGTGGCGACTTATATTTTCTTCCTTTTTTAAAGAAAAACGCGACGGTCCATAGCTGGAGATTTTTCGCTCAATAAAGTTTTCGGAGATCGAGGGCAGTTTGTTGGATTTATTTTTTTCAATTATTTTTTTGTTTTGGAACGTGGCCAACAGCTCGCTAACAAACGTGGAAATTAATGGGAACTCTCCCGGTGACTTCAGCCCGCTTGGCGACAGCGTCCCTATCCCGGAGCCGGCGAACGGGCCCGATCCTGCCTCACTTCCTCAGGGAAATCCACCTGGCTCTTATCCTGGTCCCTGTAATTTTGGGGGGGGGGGAGTGGTAGGTGTAGGTTATTTTTAACTCTCCAAACCCAGATGCCCCATCACATCTTTCCACCCCTGCCCCCGGCTCCAACATCCAACCTCCCCCTCTCGCTGCCCCACGACCACGCAGGACGAGATCAGTGTTTGCAGCGGGATCAAGTCCCACCTGACTCTGGGAGCTGGATGTGACTCCCGGGGCCCTATCCTGGTCCCTCTCCGCAGGGCACACCTTGTTCCCCCCTACGCGTGTTCCCCCCGTCGAGGACACGGTGAGATGGAAAACACACCACTCCACGTGTCGGGCTGGAAACACCTCCCACGGCACACAACACCTTTTCATATACACCCAAGTAAATGAAATCCTTCTTAAATCTTCCGAATTGCAACTGGAGATGGCAGGTAATATTGCCATTAATGGAAAAGGGAGCTGCGCTTGGCTTAAGAGGAATTTCACCCGGCTTTTTCACATGGGTGATTTAGGGCTTCTCTCGGACGCCGTTTTCTGCAGCCCCGACGTGAAACACTCTTTAGCTCCTGCGTGGGGCTAATACCGGGCTGCAAGTGGGTGTTTAACCAAAGTCTATAGGTATGGCCTGTAATGTATATAATGCCCCGCACACGTTTCTTGTGCAAGTGTGATTTGCTGGAGGTGTATGTGAGCGAGTGTCAGTGTGCGGCACTCACATCCGCAGCCGCGGGTGCATGTCCCTCTCCGGGACGCGACTGTGTGCCCTGAGGGGTTTGCAGAGGGCTCGGTGCCTCCGCTGGGTTCAGGGGGACCAGGAACGGAGGGGGCTGTCCGAGGGGCAGCGCCAGAATTATTCCCAAGCACCAAATACCGCTGTGGAGATTTCACATGATCTTCCTAATTCCACGTTTTATATTTTATGATTTCTTGCCAGCATCACAGTGTGTTTCTGTTTAGATATACTAAGCTCCTTGAAATTAATTAACCTGTGGTCAGCAACAAAAAAAAAAAAAGTAATACTGGTTAAGCTATATTCCTTTACAACGTTTGGTCACAGTTAGTTACAGAATTTTCCAGCTGTGAGGATGATGTACACTATTTACTATAATTGAATTGCTGTTATAACACCTTTCAAGAGGAAAAGTGATACATGACAAAAGTTGAGCTGACGCAGGGCCCCTCCTTTTATTCCCCTCCCCGCTTATCTGGAATAAAAACTTCACTGCAGAGAGCCCCCACTCGTGTCCGCCCGGGGGGTGGCTGAGGGCCTCGCCCCCGCGCAGCGGTGCGGAACCCGCCGCGCACCCGCGCTCCGCCGCAAACCCGCAGCAACCGGCGCATCGGCCCCGCAAACTCTGCGCATCCCGCGGGAATTCCAGTCTGGAACGGGCACCGGGCTCAGCCCTGCGCCCCAGCGCTGCCCTGTCGCATCGCGACATCAGGCGCTAACGGGCGGAGGAGGGGGAGAGGGTGCTCATTTATAGCCCAGAGCGCCTTCAGCAGCCGTTCTCACGTCTGGGGGGGCAATTGGATTTATTTTCATCCGACTAGTAATATTCTCGAGAGCATCAGAGAGATTATTTTATAAAGTAAATTCAAACCAGGCTGTTCATTAGATCTCATTATTATTAAAAGGGAATGATCAGTTGGAAAAAAAATCTATCTAATTTGGAAGAAAAAACCCCCACATTTTAAATAATTTCTGTAACTTTTGCTACCTTTGGCGTTTTTGGCAAGAGAACAAATAAAAACCGGAGGAGTTAGAAGCGTTTTTTCCTCTATCTCAATTTTTTCCCTTCTCAGTGCCACACAACAGCCTTTCCTCCTTCAACTTCAAAGAGGACTGAAAGGACAAACATTCTGATACAGCTAATAATACACGGAGAGAAAGAATTTGCATTCCTTAGCAAATATAAGTGCTCATTAATAGAATCATGTATTTGGCTAAGAACATCTTGCCAGTACAGCTGGGAGATAGAAAGTGGTCGTGTGGGGAGGGTTTGAGGAAGAGTTTTGATTGACGTTGTAGGAGCCACATCACCCGCCTTTCCCCCAGCCATCTATATCAGGTCAACGATTACTATTAAAAAGAAAAAAAAAAGTGAAGTAATAATCATAAAGGAACAGATGGGGACAGAGTGCCCTGCGACTTCTGAAAGGCACAGCAAGGACTCGCTGCCTAGAAATTCATCAAGATAATGCTAATTGCACTCCCAGGCCGTGTCGTAGCCGCCCTGCCGGGGGTCCCGCACCCGCGCCCGCTCCGCGCCCTCCCCCGGGAGTCCCCCTTTTCCCCCAGTTCTCTCCACCTCTGAGCCGGGAGGTTTGAGGCGGAAAGGACGGAGCTCTGGCTGTGAGGAAGGGCGCGGAGGGGCGCGGGCAGAGGGCAGCGATGTTCGATGTTCCCTTCCTCCCTCCCCGCAGCCGCCCCGCACGCTGCACCTCAGCTCGCGGGGCTTTCTCGCCTCCGAGGCTCCTGCGGACCCCTCACAGGGCATTAACCTGATTTACACCCCGACCTGGCTCTCCAGCCCCACGGATGGGCGCCCTCACGGGACACATGCTTTTTTGACATCACCATGGGGTGCAGCTTCCTACCGGACCATCACTGGGAGCTCTCTCTTCCTCACGAGCACTTTCTTAGGCTCTAACTGAGGTGACGCTACCTAATAGGTGCGGTGGGAAATAACAAGCAGAATTAAAGTCGCTTTCTGATAGAAACTTTGCTCATTTGGTTGAGCTGAAGACGATTCTTGTGATTATCCAAAGCTTATTTTACCCTCATGAGAACTCCAATTTGGTTCTCATATACCCTGCTGTAAATCTGAACATACTCTTCCCTACAGAGAAGTCTTCTCCAACAGGGAAAAAATAAAAACCAGCTTAACATGGACCCCAGGAAAGTTTACAGACACCCAGGTGGGCAAATCTTTCCTGTTCTCAGCACAATAAATTATATAAAAAAGATAAAACCTTAGAGAAATTTAAAAAAAAACTTCGCCTTTTAAGGGGATTATCCTAACTTATGCCTGCAGTTACTGATTGTCATCTTTCTACAAAGAAAGAGTATAAAAATATCTGGCCAGCACAGACTGAGTAGGTGTGTCTGTGAGTGACTCGCAGTGAGGAGACGCTGGATGGGAATTGCAGCTCGACATCCGGACTATAATTTGGTCTCCTGGGTTTCTACTTTTAAAAGTGCCGTAATTATCAGCATTTAAAAGGTGAACAATATATTTCAAACTGTTATTTTGAAGCACCCAATTTATTATCACTTCAGTCTTGAACACCAGGTTTGGATATCTTTGTAAAAGCTAAGCCTTAATTCAGGTGCAAGGTTGCAAGCTTGGTGTAGACGCTGAGTAAAGACACAGCCCTCTGCTGAGAGTCTTACTACATCAAAGTTTGCTGCTAAAAATTCCTTTCTGCCTCTTACTCTCTCAGGCTTATTTGTAGAACTTACCTTTACCTGGGAGTTTCTTTAGTTTTCGTTAATTTGGAAGAAGCTTTTTACACATATATGTGAGTGTATTTTTATGACTCAAATGCAGCTGAACATAGTTTGGCTTCGACTCTAGTGGGACCATATTTCATTGGAGATGCACATGAATGCCAGAGGAACGCACTAGGAATGCATCACATGTGGTTCTCTGGGATGGTTTGTGTATGGCAAGAGCAGAAACGTGCTTTGGCTTCAAAGAAGTCCTGTATTTTATTAGCATAATCTGTAGAAATTGTCAGTCAGGGGCTTGCTGTTGGTTTAGGCCCAGTGGTCACTGGTCTAATAACCTTCTGACTGAGCTTGGGATTAAAAAGTCAAAAGTTTGTGGTTCATTCAGCAAGGGGGACCCTCCATCTGAGCACACTGATGTCTGTGATGAGTCTTTGTTCTGTCCCAGTGGTCCCCAGCCCACGCTGGCCCCGGGATAATAATAATATCAAGCAAGGAATTCACTGTCTTTTTATTTTTTTTCCCTTCACCTCTCCGCATCCTTTTCAACTCCCATGGCTGTGAGCAGCCTTGGAGGGTCCATAAGGTTAACAAATTGGGAATTTCAAACCCCTTTGTTTCAGCCTCCCCTGAAACACGCCTGTTGGCTTTGCTCCGGGGCCTTGAACCCAGGAATCCCTCCTGACCGACAGCCCCAGAGCTCGCAGGGCCAGCCTCAGCAGGGGACTGCCCCTGGGTGAGGAGCCCAGATCTTTGGGGATGAAACAAAATGTTTCAGATGTGATGAATTGGACATCTGTTTCATCAGAGAAAAAAGGAGAAAAAAATTCATCAGCTCTAATGAGAGATGCAAAGATATTTTGGTATGTTGATAGGCTGCCTCCTGCTCCTCACAGCTGGAACAAACATGATGCCTAATCTATTGGCCCTAGGAATGATTTTTTTTTTTTCCCTAGGTAATACCTTTTCTTCACATCAGAGCACTGAAGTATCAGTAGCACGCACTTGATGCTTTGCAGTGCTCTCTTTAGTGGTTTTGGGTCATTGCCAGCCTCCAATTGGCGTGCAAGTTCCCTTATCTCTAAGAGGTGGATCCATTCCATACTGGATTTCTTAAACATGTCCTCCTGTGTAAACTACTGGTTTTTATTCAGCAGCTCTACCAGGCTAAAAGTGTTTTGTTTGTCTGTTAACATGGTCAGGGGATCTGCTTTTACCCTGAGCTTGTCCTGTTGGATTCACCTGCTCCAAATGCTTCCATAGCCTTTAAATGTGGTGAACAGGCATGTGGGACATGTTCTTTCTCACCCTGAACATCTCAGAATCACCCATCACTTGCAGTAAGTCTGTAGCTCAGTGCTGGTGGGCACTCCCATGTGCTGGCTGCTTTATCAAGAAATTAATAAATCCCCCTTCGGATTTTTTTATTAGCAGCTTTGTGTGGACTCTGGTTTTACAGAATGTCCCAGGACCTGATCACATTTTCCCCTTTGGATATAGGTTGGTTTTGTGCACAGATCCAGTTCTTGCAAACTGAACTCTTCAGTTCCTGAAAACTGAACACTTCAGATCCTCATGCAAAATTATTTTTCCTCTAAATACAATATTATTTATGGAGTCTTCTCTGGAAAGAAATTCCTCTCCAGCTCCTATTTACTCCACTCCCAGGTGCTATGTTTTTCTAGGTGCACCTCTCTTTTGCTTTAAATTGCGCTTTCCTCCTTGCAAGAGGTGGCAGGAGGCCGAGCTCTCCCCAGCCCATCTTACACACTGTGGGCTGAACGATGCCATTTCTGCTCCTAACCCAAAGTGTGTGCCTTTCATCTGAAAAGCTGTGACCAGAGATGGTGCAAGCATGGTTGGGTTTTTAGCCAGGCACTTGCAGACCGAGTTTTACAGCACTCCCTGAGAGAGGACTGCATTCCCTGAGTAGACATCTGCCTTTTCCTGGACAGTCCCTGCGAGCTCCTTGCAGCTGCCCCAGCAGTGGCCTGTTTCCAAAGTGCTGTCACCCACGTTTATTCAATACTTGCCACAGTACAGTCTCTTTGGGAAGCAGGATCCTGTCTGAAGCTCCTGATAACAGCTTGTTGTGCTGTTGACACGGTTGTAGATCCTGTGACTCCCCACATTTCTTTTTTTAGAAGTAGCATTCCAGCTCTCTCTGTTTTTTTTTCAAGCCTCCCTTTCATTAAAATGTGCTGATGCCACAGAAAACTGTCAGCTGTCCATTCTTTCCCTAGACAGGGAATATATCTGTATGTATATATATGTATATATGTATATATAATCAAGGCAAGGGGAGTAAAGGGTCAGGTGTTGCTATGGAAAGAGACTATTAATCTGTGACAGAACTGGTACTATGGGAGGTGAGAGCCTTCCTCTGCACAAAATAAGCCTTTGAAAGGAAGCTCACCAGCCTTTCTCCAGGGGATACCTGCCCCAAGTTTGCTAATTTGGTAATTTGCTCCCTTTATTGCTCTTCTTTGATTATGGCTTTTCAACCAGATTTTTCACAGATCTAAATGTAGCCTAGTCTCAACCAGTCTGGATTAAATTAGAAAGCAGATTTGTATGAGGTATTGGCTTGAATACTTTACAAAGAGCATGGCGACCAGGTCCTGATCATTATTTAAAGTTTCTCAAAAATCCTGTGATGCTTTATGCCTGCCAAGCACCCAGTCACATGCGTGAGACATCTTTCAATTTTAATAGATGTATCCAAAAGGAAAGAAGGGGAAGTTGGAGGCAAGGGGAGAGATTATCCCCTTTCTCATCTATTCTGTTAAAATTCTGTCCCTTGCAGAGCCCAGCTGTGTATCACTCTGGTCCACCATGGTCATGGTTTTTCTCAGGGACCATCAGGTCAGCCAGCCTGCAGCAAACGAAACCAGCTCTGCTCTTATTCCTTAACTCCATAACTGAGGAGGAGGATGGAGGTTAACTGATCCAGGAGGATGGAGCAGAAGGAATCCTCCTCTGAGGGTGCCCCTGCAGAACTGGTTTCTCCCTGCTCCATGCATGGCCATCCAGACACACACAAATGGCTTCAGCTTCCCAAGGCTCTCCGTGAGGATGGGATTGAAGCAGCCACTCCTGACCCACCACTCTTTATCAGAGGGCCCAAAGAAGTATAGGAGACATGCTATTAACTGTGGCAAACAAACTGCATTTAAAATGAATGCAATAAAAGGTAGATTTGCCATCTGAGTTTCTTACCCATAAAACTTGGGCTCTGAGTGTTTTTGCATCTTTAGAAGAATTTATCTCTCCGGGTGTATTTTTTAGCAGCTTGGCTGATAGCCTCATCCTGGCCTGGCCTAGAAACAAAGAGTTAAATTAATTTCTTCCCATACAGCAGGATTTTTCAATCCATTTCACTTTTCCAGCCCCTGCCATTCTTCTCGCTGACCGCAGACCTGCCAGTTGGTGTTACCTCTCCCGGTCACTTGGAAGTTGCCTCATGGACCATAAGGTATTTGGTGGCCAAAGGCTGAAAACTGCTGCTTGAAGGAATGTGAACGAGCAGAACAAGCCTGTCTCGGGGTCATTCGACTGGTATGATGCCCACCCACACCGAGCAATGTGCCACAAGCAACAATTTAGTTTTACTCTGCCTGACAATCTCAATTTCAACTTTTTAAAAAATTTCCTTTGCCACAGGAAGCATCAGAGGACTGTAGACTGGGCACTATATACAATAAGAAGAGTAGGCTTAAATATTAATATATTAACTTTTCCTCGTGTCTCCCCTACCTCTACCATTTTTAGGTTTTCTTCAGCAGTAATTCGACTGATTCTGAGATTATTGCAGTGCTTTGGACATTTAAATCCTGGTAAGAATTCACTGTGTCTGGATCTTAAATCTTTACAACCTGAACATGTACCTTCTCAGGCACAGAAGTGTGTGTGCATACACGCAGAGACATGAGTTTACAGTGAAGCAGAAAGAGGGGGTTATGTGCCTCTCTGGAAATCAAACCTGGGGAAAGGAGGGTAGCTCTTTCTTCTACAGCATTTAGAAATATTCCATGACCCCTGTCTGATTTTTACACAGAGTGGATTTTGCTACAGAACCAGCACTCTGAGAGGGGCTTCAGCTCCAGTGTTGCCTTTGGGTCATTTCTCCTTCCCCGCACAGTTCAGCAGTAACGTTTTCAGTCAAGAATGGTGAATGTGGGGAGGAAAATGATAACATACTTGCAAATATCTGAAAGGTGATCAGCTTTCAGAGCTCCAGAGCTCATCATTTCATGGTGCAGAAGACAAACAGCCTTGGTCTTTTCTAAGTGACAGACACAGGGTATCAATCACAGGGGCTATGGTGAACTTCCTGATGTTAAGACAGGTAAAGTTCTGTGCTCTAATCAATGAGACTCTGCTCTAAGCAAGTTGGGCATCGAGGCAAACTGAGCTGATGATCAGCTGGTGCGGTACTACCAGGTAAAATCATGAGTATAAATCTGAAAAAAACCAGCTGGGCCATTCAAAACTTTGGCATAACAGTCGAGATGCTGCCTGACGTGATTATCAGTGTCACAAGGTAACTGCTGAGAAGGGGAGGGAGACGATAAGCAAGAGCTCATGGTATGCAGGAGGCAGACAAAAGAAAAGTCAGGAAGAAACAAAGTGTATTTCCCAGAGCAAAGAGCTTACCGAATGATAAGGGCTGTTTTTGCTACAAAGAGCAGGTTTTCTTCACAAATGGGCCTGAATAGCACCATTATAGAGATGGGGTTGTATTTCTTCTTTTGGGAATCCATGGTTTGTTTGCTTGTGAGGGAAGAGGGATGCAATCTCCTTAGTCCTACCAGTAAATCTATCCCAAGTAAAGCAAATCTGAGCAAACAGGGAAGTTGGGTGGAGTTTTCTCTTTGCTTTTGTGGGGTTGTTTTGCATGAAAACGTGTGCCTTGTTAATTGGTGTCCATCCACATCACTGCAAGTGCTCCTTGAATCCAAAAGTGTTTAATTTACAGGGTAAATTTCAAACAGTGAAGGAAAGGGTGATTCACCATCACCTTACACAGTTGTTACACACTTGGCTTCCAGTGCCCATTTTAAATTAAATGACAACTCATGAGACAGATTTTCTGCTACATTTGACCTATTTGTTATGGTCTTGACAATTTTTTTCAAAGCTGCTGCCTCAGTACTATTTCTCAAGTGATAGGAAAAAGGGACTATTCACTCTTACGTAGAAGGAGTTCCACGAAGGGAGGATTGGGGAAATGGAAGTAAAAAGGTACAGGATGTGTCTAAGCAGATGATCCAAGCTGGCATCACTGATGAAAAAGAAACTGAGATACAATAAGAAAGAATTATATATATATATATATATATAAAAGAAAGCATATGGGCATCTGGGAAGTGAGGTTAAGAAGTGTGACCTTGCTGTAGGATGGAAAAAAGGAGTGTAAAGGATATCTGGAGGATAGGCACAGGATGCTGAGAAAAGTGATTTGTCACTTATTTTTTGGGATGGGTGACAGATGGGAGGCTGTGGTGAGGAAGGAGACACAGAAAGGAGGAGAAATGGGGCACGCAGCAGACCAGGCTGGACCTCAGAAGGGCAGTGGAGGGAAGGTGACAGGCGGTGCAGGTCGGGGGGAGCCGGGGATGGTTGCCAGCCTGCGTGGTGATGGGGTGGCATTGTCAGTGGTGATATTGTCAGGGATGGCAGATGACGGGAGCAGGATATGGGGAATACGGGAGACGAAAGCACTCTCAGCCCCCACCACTGACATGGGAGGGGTGAGTTCAGTCTTGATCTCTCAGTGTAGTTCCTCAAAATCTGGGGCCATCTGGACACAGTCCTGTCCCTCATACAAGCTGTCAGCGGCACCGAGGGATTGCTCTGGCAGCCAGGACTCTCTGGCGCATCCAAGAGCTTCCATGCTCATGGCCAGGAGGGCAGATGGCACCGGATCCACTACAGTGGCTTTGCACCACCTGGTGTCCCCTGTCTGGGGGAGTCCTGCAGAGCCAGGTGAGCCTGGCTTGGGGCACTGTCCTGTCACTCAGCCCGGTGGTGTCACACAGCAATGAGGAGACACTCAAATGTCTTTGAGGATATGAACCATGGTGCAAACGTTCAGGATGGCCACGTTCATTTTTGGCTGGCATCGCCAAAGCAACAGCTCGAGATGGGTGACAAAGCAGGAGAGTGAGAACTCTGCTGACACAACGTCTGCAAAGGAACAGATATTTGCAGTGATCGGTTTCTTCAACCCATTCTCCTCAGCACTTCCTTCACTCAGTGCAGAGCTACATAAATTAAATTTTGGGCTGCTGTTTTGAGTTGCTCCAGCAAGGGGTATGAATAGGAGCCACTGAAAATGTTGGCCATTCCTGCTCGTAGTCATCTATGCATCAGGGATTATTTTATTCAAGGAATATTTTATTAGTCCTCAACATTCTCAAGAACAACACCAGTTTATTACAGCACATCTGGTAAGAGGGATCTGGAAAGCGAATGCTTTGGGGTAAGAAAGGGGTGGCATGTGTTTATTACTTAATGCTGCAGAAAATAATGTCAAGGCTTATAGCTCTTCCACAAAAAAATCCCCCAAACACACAAACAAACCAAAACCAGAATCATGGTTCTAAAAAGCCTTGTATAAAATTTTGTAGTAGAGGAGATGTCATGGGAAGCAAGTGGTGACTGTGAATTGGTTAAAGGGTCAGTTCACCCTGGCTGAGGAGCACTGGCTGCTTCTCCTCTCACCTCAGGCACTGCCTCTTCCCAGATGTTGTTCCTGGGGGAGTGAAGAGGTTGTGGTCAGTTCATCCAATCCACAGCCCTAACAAACTCTTCTGGCAGAGGAAACCCTGACACTTTTTAGCTTGAATCCCATATGTGCATATATTTCTTCCATGATAAAATAAAAAATGCTTAAAAAAATAAATGTCACCTGTTTCTTTAAACTCTAAGACTTCTCAAATCTAGTCAAAATCTTTGAGGTGCAGATTCCTCTATAAGAAAAATTTGACCCACAGTGAAGATATTCACAGAAACAGGAAGATAAAAAGAAGGTTCAAACACAAGTTTTCTCTGCATCTTAAATGGGTTCCCTGAGCATTGATTTATTAATCATTCAGTAAAGGGATGGCAGGATGAGAAAAAAAAAGAGAGTAAAAAAGTATTCTGGATTGATAAATTTACAAATGTTTTAAATTTATTTTATCACATAACATGAAAATATATGCAATGAATTCACATGTAAGCAAATAAGGAAATATCTATAAACACGCAAATAACTGTACACTCATATCACACTAGTAGAAAGCAGAGACCAGTCTCAGGAATTGATCTTAAACCGTGTTAGACTGCACAGTTATGTCACTTTATACTGAAAGAGCATTTCACCCAGCAGTCACTGCATGATTATACACTCTGCTTTGGGACTGCACTAACGTGACAATTTGGGAAGCACACTCAAATGAATGACCTGAAGCATATAACACAAGTACCTGTAAGGACAAGGGCCATCCCAAACTTCTCTTGTAGACAGTGTGAAAAGAATGAAACCCACTGACACTGTAGCCTTGACACAGGTGCTTCATGGAACACTGTAAGTATAGTGAGTGTGGTTCAGGAAAGAGATATATTAGCTGCAAATATTATTAAAGTGGCTACCAATTTAAAAATGCATAAACTGGAGAAGAAAGGGAGCCATGGCAAAGCCTGTTAGTGGTAAAATTGGAAAGAGAAGCACTGCTTGCCCAGCTGGTTAAATCATGATGGAGGGTAAAATCAAGTGAAAAATAAACACCAGATTTAGAAGCACACTTGATATATCTGGCAGACTGCAAGAGCTGGTGCCACTGAGGAAGAGATGTCTATAACCACATCAAAACTGTCCGGCTCAGTTCAGTCCTACACATAATACTTGTACTCTACAAAGTCTCAGCCTCCTTCGCTCCCACAGTGAGCAAGCAGTGACCCAGCCCTACCCTTGCTCACCCTGCTGACAGAGAGGACTGGACTCAGACTCCCAGCACGGATTTATTTTCATAGAATCATAGTCTCACAGAACCCTGGAACTGTTTGGGTTGGGAGTGACCTTAAAGATCATCTCGTTCCAACCCCCCGCCCTTGCCATGGGCAGGGACACCTTCCACTAGACCAGGTTGCTGCAAGCCCTGTCCAACCTGGCCTTGAACACTTCCAGGGATGGGGCAGCCACAGCTTCTCTGTGCCAGTGCCTCATCATCCTCACCGGGAAGAATTTCTTCCTAATTTCTAATCTAAATCTACCCTCTTTCAGTTTAAAACTGTTACCCCTCATCCTATCACTACACTCCCCGATATCTTGAACACCCAGATCCCCTCTACAGATTTAGAGGCAGTTTTACAATCAACAGAAAAAATTTCAGGAGTGTGGAATTTACACCTATTAGGTGACTTCAGTGCTGAGTTCAAAACAGGAGAAGTTTTTAAAACTTCTTTTATTTTCCTGATTAGCTCCTATGAACACAGCTTCTGGGTGTCCAAGCTCTCATGAAAAATCAAAGGAAGCCTGCATGCAAAGCAAAGGCACAGTTGTCACTTTAGTTTACTCATGCTTGTCCCAGAAAATGAAAAGAGGCTTTTCTCACTTTGTTTTTTTTTAATGCACTCGTGCAACACAGTTGTGTTTGGAGTTAAACTTCTTATTGTCATGTTGGAAACCCAAACTGTGAATGCAAATCCCCTGATGGCTTAGTACCAGACCTCTGAGTGTCATTGGAGAGAGATCTTTGAAAATTTGGCCTCATTTTGTAGTGACAACGTGACAGATTCCTCTTGTAACAAAATTCTGGTGAACAGAGTGCCTGGAGGTTTGGCTAGTTTGCTGGGATTGCAATTTGGGTTTTAATGACAGTAGCTAATCTTTCTCCCAGAGCAGTCGTCAAAATAGAGAGCTGCTTTTAGAAAAAACCAGATCCAAAAAGATACAAAAGTAGAGTTATCCCATCTGACTGATGTTCCAAAGCTCCCAGCTAAGCCTGTGTTCCCCTTGTCAGATTTCCTCTGCTGGAACCTTGGTCTGGTTTTTAATGTTCTTCTGTTGCTTTGAGCAGCCAGGATTCTAGAGCAGCTCACTTTGACCCTGTTTACTTCAGAAATTAAACTGGGATTTCTGTCTCTTACTGATCCTGAGCATATACCTTATATGACTTCTCATCTTAGGCTCTTCTTTAAGGACCCAGTGGGTCAGATGGGATGGCTCTACTTCTCCCATACTGCTCTTGAATTAATCTGTCACACAAAAGGGAAGCCTTGTGCCAGGATCAAATCCTGACTCCTTCACTTGTTCAAAGATCTCTCTTTATGACAGAAATTTCTCTCAAGCCCTTGCCAATTAAGCTCAGTTTAATAACTCTGACCATTTATATGACATATTTCATCTTGGAAGGGCTAATAAAAATACAAATTACTGTTCAGAGTGCTCCCAAGAGGCAGATCCTCATTATCACATCCTCATTCCATTGATAAGGAAACTGAGGCAATGTGATTTTAGGACAATGGAGTGGAGTCTTTACCAAACCACCCAGGTGAGTTCAGCGCTGTGTAGTCCCCTCTGTGGGACAAAATCTTTTTCTGTTGGATATAAATGGGGGAATCTCCTGTTTTTCTTCACCAGCAACTGAGGGAATATGCAAAGGGGAATAGGGGGAGCCAAGCCATGGAAATGATGTCTGTGCATCTTCCAGTTCTCTGCTGGGCATCAAACATAAAATACCAGCAACACTTCTCTCCCTTGTTCTCAAGAGGAAAGCTACATTTGGAGTAGGGCAACGTGCCTTAATTTGAGAAATTTAATGCCTTCGAAGCACCACCAAAGCACAATTAGCAAATAAAAAACCCCCCAGAAGTCAAAGCAGGAGACCTGTGTATGTAGTTCAAACATCAAAGGAATATTACCTGTGCTTTCATCTCCCTTTCCTCTTGTGAGTCAAAGATACAACGTATTACTGCATATTTTAAGCACTTTCTGTTTCGAAAGCTTAAATGTCAGTGTAACTCCCCCAATGGTAATTTCTGTTGTGCTGTTCCAGGCTGGTGTTTCAACAGAGCGTCTCCCAGTTTTCACATGATTATCTCCCTCTCTGCCTTTGATAGGCTTGAGTCCAACTCACCCTGGATTTGAAGTGGTTCATGTTCCTTGACAATTGCCTTGAATACCGTCAGAAGAAGTACAGTATTGCCTTTTGTGGGGCATTTCTGATGTCCTGCTTTTCCCCTGGTTCCCCCATCCTCTTCTCTCTCAAGTGCAGGATCACCTGGTTGCATCCAGACTCACTGTTCAGAGCAATCTATAATGTAACCATCTAGAACAGAATGTGACTTTTCATTTTTTCTTTTCTCCATGTTTCTTTCTTTAGAATGAACTTTGCAGTTGAGGATTATTGACAAATCTGTTCAAAAAAGATGCGTGAAGAACATCCTTTATGGTCCATCTTGTGGTAAAAAGCGGGTATTTCTTTGCTCATTTGAATGTCAGTGGATTATTTATGCTGGTGCAATGTTTTCAAGAGATAAAATACTCCCCACTGTGCTACATGCAAATCTCTGCAATGTAAACATAAATAGTTGTTGCACTCGCATAATCAAAGACATTTTTTTATAATTATTGTTGGATAGTTCAGTCCTCTAATGGCATCGTCTGGTGTAAATCAGTGTAGCTCTACTGAAGCCTGCAAAGCCCCTACCGATCTGTACCAGATGGGGCTCAAACCCTTCACTCTAAGTTTAGTCCTTCTAGGAAATAAAAAGAAAAAAATAGCCCGATAGTCGTTGAAAATGAAGTTCTTTGTTCATTCATGGGAGGCTGGTAGAGCAAGAGCGGCAGGGACTTTTCTTGATCCATACGTATGCCTCAGCCCTCATCTAGGGAGGACGTTTCTGTGATGAGGGAGAGCACGAGGTTCTGTGCCAAGTTAGTTCTTGGCCCCTCTGCTCAGACTAGAGCAAAGATTTGCCAGATAATGTCATTTACAATGTGAACTCCTTTCTGCCGAGATTTGGACCAAGACCACCAGCTCTTTAGCACAGGCCAGCAGACGCTGCCAGATGCTAAGAATTTTCAGTCGTTCACAACCTGTGCTGCATTTTTAGATACCTAAAGGTGAAGGGCTTGAAATCTGATTTTCTGTCCCCAGAGCGATCTTGTTTCACTGTCATTCAGCATTATCTTTTCTCCAACATTGTACACAGCACAAAGAACTTTCTAAAGCTACTTTGACACCTGATTCGACTCCAGCTGAAGACAACAACCTCAATCTCATCCTTCTGGTAGTTTGTAGAAAAACTGTGCTCTGAGTTAATATAAAATACAATATTCAGTAGCATCTATTTTCATAAATCAATTTAGACTACATCATCCAAATAGCTGCTAGTGGAGACTGCCCATGCAGATTTTAATGCTATAAACGTACATTTATTTCCAAACCATCAACAAGATATTAACTGGCATACACAGTGTTTTATCCAACAGACACAAAGTTAACTTTCCCTGCATAAAAAGAGGTGGAAAATTAGGAGCTTGCTCCCCCTCTGTTGAATGCTGATATCAAAAATATCCACTAAATACTGAATATCACTTATTAATAATACATTGGAGGAGAGAGTTTTGACAGAAGTGAAGAGTACACACACACACACACACACACACACACACACACACACGCTATGAATGTATCCACCTTTCACGCAACTAAGTTTGCATTACTATGATCAGCTCTTTCAGGTTTACCTGTCAGATTTTTTTTCCCTGTTTTCTGCATTTTCGACAAGATCCTCCGAAAGAGTTGCTGTCATTCTTATGTAGGCTTAATGTGGACATAAACTTTTTTTGGAAGAAGCCTGAGCTACTGTTAGCAGCTCCCAAAGCGCTCAAAGTCCGATGCGGGTTTAATTTGTGGTGCCATGGCAGAACTGTCTAACAATATAAGTCTGTTGGACATGTCGTCTGGGCTGTCACGTTCAATTTGCACATGACCTCCTGGCCAAAAAATGGGAAAGAAGTGGTAGAATGTGGGACTGAAAGCTTATATTATTGCTTTGACAGCTTCACTCATCTAGAAGTAATGCAAAATGCAATTTATATTTATACTCTCTGACCTTCTGTATAGAGAGTGAAACTATCTAATGATGGGCCACGGTAGCAGAGAAAGAAACAGATCTCAATACAGCTGGAATTTGTCTACATTTTTTTGCTTTTCAACCATTCAATTACAGTCAAAAGATAAATGAAACATGAAGAGTGCCTTGGTTAGGTAGTGACACAATTATTTTATAGTGAGTAGGTTCTGGCTTTGAGCCTTGGCAAAGGTTGCCATGCACGCCTTGTTTCACTAGATACAGATAATCTGCCTGCTCCCACCGGACAAATCCCCTCTGCTTGGAGGTGTGTCATTATGCCCATCACAGGAGGAGAAGAAAGACACCAGCAACTCAGCACCACTCTCCCCGTGCATTTCAATATCCTTGAGAAAGGCTGATGCTCTAATCCTATTAACCACCATAAATCAAGTCAGGCCCAATTGTAAACGGGACATGACGCGTTTTTGTGGTGGAAAACGGGCAGATAGGAAGGATGTGCCATGTTCTCGTCTGAGGAGCAGCACGTGGGACTGTATCTTCTCAGGGAAAGGAAATAAATACATCGGCCTTTGATTCCGACAGAACTGCTGAAGTAACCAACCAGGTAACACCTGAAGATCCTTAAGAACAGGTCTCAGAGCAGGTATCACACTGCCACAGCTCAGCATCCTTCAGAGGGCTTCACTGCAGCCACGACTGCTCAGAGCAGCATGATTTGGCTCAAAAATTCAGCCTCCAGCTGCATCTGTTTCTCCCTTCTCATCCAAAGGAGACACATGAAGGAAAAGTTATTTGCAGGAATGAGCATTAGGAGAAGACAACAAGCACAGAAAACAAAGTATGGGTTTAGCACATCGCTCCATTGATCCATCCTGCCTTAAATAGAAGGTGATCCAAAGTCCACTGACCTTAGTAATCAGAGTTTCATAAACGGTTGTAAGCTGTGAAACAGGTTTAGAATTTAGATGTTCATATAAACCAGTCACTTGTTTTCTTTTCTATCATAATTGTTTTGTTCTGGATTGCCACATTTCAGTGGATGTTTTTTGCTCTTGTACGTTGAATTAATAAAAAAATGTTATTGGACAAATATGTCAACTGATTTCCATTTCTTCATGGAATTCCTTTTTTATAAGATATGTGATGATAATAATAAACAATGAAACTGGTGGTCACTATAGTGTTAATATGTCAGAAAATAATAAAAAAGCAGAACCAAGGCTATGAGAAGGTCATGTTTCATAAATAAATACAATAAGATGAGATAACTAAGACAAAATTGTTCAATGATGAGAGGCTCAATCAAGACTAATATACAATTTATCTCTCTTTTTGGGTTTGTTTACCAGTGAGAAAGAGCAGTTTGTCCAAACTATTAGTTATCCTATTAAAGAATTCTTACTTCTGCACTTTTTTGGAGCAGAATATAACTACATTTATTAAATTATAAGGAAACTCGGTATCTAGTTGATTTGTGTTGCTTCTTCCCCTGGTCCCTGCAGGCTGGTCCACCCTGCAGGCTTCCCAGTGTGTGTAATGTTTCAGCCCATGGGTTTAAGTGATGGGCCACACATGAGGACTGAGATCTCTGGGGTGACTCCCCAGAGGCGAGGGGCAGGTCTGAGTGTGACCATGGCTTTGTGAGGGGCACTTTGCAGCGTGAACCTCACAGTTGGTGCACATGGTTAAATCAATACCCACCTCCCCCAGGGCTCCTCCAGCCAAAGAGCACTGCAGCCCGACCAGGAGGTCTGCTTCCTTTTCTTTCTTCTTTTTTTTTTTTCCCCTCCTCAAGTAGACAGCTAGAATAAAAAGATAAGTTAAAACAACCAAAAAAACCCTCCCCCAACACACCTATCAAGGTCCAAAAACTTGTCCAGGTCTGACTCCTGCTGGTGTCACCACAGGCAGGAGGAAGAGGATGAGGCCTTTGATTTGGGTGGGAGGGAGAGGAACGCCCCTGGGTAATTGCAAGGTTGCTTTTTCAACCTCTTGCCCAGCAGCTGGTGCAGGAAGCAGTGTCTCCTCTCACACGCTTCGCAGATCTTTTCCAGCTGAGTCACTAAATCAGGAAAAAAATGGAGCAGTTGAGCTGGCACTTTAGAGGACTGATTTGGAGGGGGGGAGAAGGAAGAAATCCCCCTCCTTTGTACCTTTTTTTTTTCCCACCAAGCTGCTGGAGTGAAGCAGTTAATAGTGAATTTTTTTTTTCCATCATTTTTAATCCACAGCCCTGCCCTGTACCTGCCCTTATAATCCCCTAGCATGTGCTGGTGACATCACATGGCCATCAGCTCCCAGCTCCATCCCTGTGACTGTCATTAACTGTTGCAAGCAAATGAAAAATGACTGGGAGACTCGGTGGCTCCCACCAGTGACCTTGGGTATTATTAGAATGACCTCGCTTTGGCTGGACCATAAAAAAAAAAGAAAAACCTTTCTTGATATCATCACAGGGGCTGGGGCTGACTGAGGCTGTTTGCAGCGAGGAGAGGGGAAAGGAGTGGAGGAAACCATTAAGGAAAGCAAAGCAAATGTCATGCAAAGATGCAGTGGCCATAAATACTTGATCAGAGGTGCAGCCCCACCACCAGCCCTGCAGCCTGACCCCCTGCAAGGACACGCTGGGCAATGCCAGGGTGACAGTGCCCCTTGATGGGAGTATTTTTAACCCACCTCTTGTTTGTTATTTGTTTGCTCGGACTTTAAAAGGAAGTAAGTCACACATAACCACGTAAGGGCTCATTGGCCTCTCACACCTTATATTCTGACATACTTTTGCGGTCCTACACACACCTCTGTAAACAGTGGAGGCAACAGACTGATGGGGATGAACCCTTTTTTGTGCAGTTTAACACATGGAAAACCTGTCTTGATGTATCTATGTACATACAACTCTGTGTGCAGACACACACACATATACAGGATATGTTTATAAACGTGCATATATTTATAAGCATAGATACATATGCGTATGAAGGTGGACATAAAAAGAACAAATATTTATCACACATATCTGATGTTGCCTTCTTTATAATAAATAATAGTGTGTATATATATATATATATATAATCATATAGCTGTCATGTTTCTTCCAGAATGTTTTCTTCCAGTCATGTTTCCACTTTAAGGATATTGGCAATAGCAATAAAGACTAAGAATAAAGAATAAAAACGAGAGTAAAAATCAATAAGAATGAGACTAAGAATAAGAATAATTCACATATCTGGGCTGGCCCACGGAGACGTGAGGATGTTCTGCTGTTCAGTGCCTTCCCTGGCAGGGACTTGCAGGCTCCGCCGGGGCAGAGGCTGCCCAGGACCCCCACCCTGGCCCCATTGTGGTGCTGGGTGACCACGACAGGCTGCACTGCACTACTCGGGGGTCTGGGTGGGGACCGGCTGCCCCCGGGGTGCCTCGCTGTGAAATAGTTAAGGCCCTGGAGGCAGACAAAAGCGATCCTCACGCCGCTGTCCTGCCTGGCTTCTCTGCTGTCAGCTGGAAATGGATCTGATGCCCTCTGGACTTTAACTCCCGACGAAAAGGGCATTTTATTACAGGTTATGACAAGCTGCAGAGAGACTTGGAGAACTCAGTAAGAAACAACAAGTGCAGTCAAGAGAGAGGAGGGGGGATGCTCCAGCTGTTTGGCAGACAGAGGGAAGATGAGTTCAGACGAAAGGTGTGAGCCAGGACAGAGATGCAGCGGCGGGAGCGCAGCACATCCTCCGCCGGGGCCGGGGCTGCGCGGACCGGGACGAGGGCTGCCCTGCAAAGCCCTCTACCAGCGCCATCTCCTCATCGGAAAATACGGAGCAGAGAGCACCAGACCTCCTGATTTTTTTCCCTGTTAAATCGGTGCTGTCTAAAGAGCTTCCTTTCCCTTTGCGCCGCGCAGGACATGCTGTGCGACTGAGGCAGGAGGGACCAGCTGCAGGTGGCTTCCCCACCAAGTCCTCCATCTCTCTCCTATTTTGGGGCCGGGAGGGCATCCCTGCCGGTCTGCAGGGAGGTGATATCGCCCCGTCGTGCCAGGTGGAGCACGCAGGGAGCGGCGCTCCGCCGGGCCGCGCTCAGCCCCCGGCTTTCACATCCCAGTCCTTGGACCTGTCACGTAGCTAGAAGGATGCCAAGGACTTTATGGAGTCTGTCAAGCACTCAGTACTTCTGTCTTTAGTGGCATCCTCATAGACAAACTTCGCAGGTGTTAAAAAAATATGCCGGAAAATAGTAATAATAATACTAATAAAAAAAAAAAACCAACAAGCTTAACAGCTGCTCAGGGACACTGTAAACCATCTGATTTTGCAGGATAGGGCTACCATCCTAATTCTCCCTGGCAGCTTTTCAAGTGCGTTTCATCGCTGGTTGCCAATGGAGGATGGCTCTGTCTCTCCCTTCGAGCCCCGCTCGGCGCCTGCCGGGTGTCTCTGGGAGCGGTTTGGCACCGGGAAAATTAACTCCCAGCTCGGGAGCCGGGGAAAAAAAAAAAGAAAAAGAGTGCTGGTGTCTGGAAAAATAATAATAATAGTAAAACCAAGTTCTGAAGTGTCAGACTGTAAATTTCAGATTTTCAGCCGGGGTAATGTTATGCCTTATGGCAGGTGAGCACTGCACGGGAAGCCCCTCACCCTCCCCGGGGCAGGGAGAAACGCGACAATCGCAGACAGTTTGGGGACACGCGTGTGCTTTATGAGCCCAAGGGTGACCTCTGTGCCAGCCTGTCACCCCTGTGCAAGCCATGAGGCACACAGGGTTTCATCAGAAAGTCTGAGGGCAGAAATCACAGCGCTAAGCACCTCTGCATCCCTTCACCCCCAAAGGATGCACCCTCAGCCCTCCCCAGCCTGCCCGACCGGGTGACTGTCAGCTTGTTATTTCTCTTTGGCTCATGGGTCTTGTTCCGGGTGTATATTTATTTTTGAAGTGTTGAAGCCCCCGTAACACAAGGGTTTTTTCTCGGAAGGAAAAACAAACCCTAACGAAATCCCAGAGCAATCTTCGCTGCAAACCGGAGCTGCCTGTTTCTGGAAATGATGCTTGCAGAAAGGGTGAAAGTCACGAGCCTCTAACCAAAAATGTAACAAAACCTGGCCAGTATCACAAGGGCAAACTTCCCATGGGCCTCAGGGTTTGCTGTTATCCTTGCTTAACGCTGATAAGTCCTTTTGCTAAATCCCCCAAAGTTGCTTGCTCTTCCCTTTCATGTATAAAGTTACCGAAATCTGACAGATAAGACAGATTTACTATTTCTGGATAAGACTTACAGTCACACATAAGAGACCACACTGCAAAAGATCAGTTAAAATGTGTTGCCGCTTCAGTGAAAGACTGTTGAAAAAAAAAAAGTGGTTTTACTTTAAACGATAGCATGAAGAAAATCATAATATAGTAAGAGGAGAAAAGAGGCAGCTCCCTGAAGAATAAAGACATTTTCTGCTCTGCTGTCACTCGTGTTTTCACCTGTATCTGTGCTTTCAAGAGCAGGCAGTGTGGCTCAGGGAGCCGCTTCTCCTTTTCTTCTATTTTGTTTCAAAATGCAGCCGACACCTTCACAGGTACGCGACATTATCCGCACTCACACTAGAAGATAGGTCTGGAGAATGTGGTGGAAGAATGTGTCAAGGATGAGGCAAGAAAGTGAAAAATTAGAAAATCTCGTAAGTTTTTCTAAAAGCCACCTGAAAAGACAAATTAGCGGGGATTCCTGGGATTTTAACACTTTTGTACTCTTTTTGGAGACTTTTATCATTTAAGGAAGGGTGACCAATTTCCTCAGAGAAAACTGTTTGTTTCTTCCACTTCATCTACAAGGTTTTGCCTACATTTGCAGCCGCTGGTGTTTCGTTGCACTGCTGCTCTGCGGGAAGAAAGCCCAAAACCAACTTCCTCATCTCACCAATAAATTCCAGCTTCCCTTTGGTTATCCAAAACTGTTTGAATTTGAGCTAGTAAGCCCCGAAACTTTTATGAAGCTGCATAGAGACATATCCCGTGAGAAAGTGCGTTAGAACTCTGGGAGACAAATCACAACGCAGTGGCCAAAATAAAAATTAAATAAAATAAAGTATGGGCTCCGTCTCAGGTTTATCTTTAACTTATCTTTTTTATTCTTTTAATGGTAGTAAAAGAATCGAAGGGACGAATAACAGCTTTAAAGTTAAATAGGAGAGGAGAATGGGGGATCACAGGAAGAGGAAAGCCAGGCAGGAGCGTGGCTGCTGGAAACTAAGCGTTCCTTTGCTAAATCTCTGGGAGGTGGGTAAGCAGACACAACCCTGGAGCCAGGCAGCAGGATTTGCCCCTCTGCTAGAGGCAGAGAGGGCATCGCTCTTCCCTGGGTCCCCCCAGCCCTCGGATAATAAACTCAAGTGTCTGCATGTCTCAGCCTTGCCCATCTTCCTCAGCCAACTTGACAAAGTGGAAGAAATATGACATGTGAATTATTAAAGAGGAGGCAGTTGACTCCTAACCTCTGTTGCTTTTTCTCAGAACCCATTACCTGAGAATTTATCTTGCAGGAATTACAGTGCCTGAAAGCTTCGGGAGGAGCAGCGAGGAGGGAGGGGGGCATTTGAATAAGAGTTTTGAAGAAATACCGCTGAAAAGCACCAGGTTTCACCTTAGCATTTGCACCACTCAAGAGGTGGATAACGTGTTAGAGAAAACAAGCCATTCCTCCTTAGAAGTGGATCAGTTCGCCACAGGGAGCCAGGGAATAAAATCCGGACTGAATTTAAAACGGCTATCACCACTTAAATACCTTTAAAAAGTAGAAAGGGGGAAATAGAGAGCTTTTTCGTGGTTGAAGTTTGTCCTTTAGCCCCATTCTTAAAGGTAACGAGGGCTCTTGATAAATAATCTCCCCATCAGTCCTGGGTGAAGAGGGGCTCTGCAGCTCTGCTCAGCCCCTGGCACCCAGAGACGGGATTTAGATCCCTGCCAGGGATGCAGAGCCCGGAATGCCTGGGGAAAGGCACAACTCTTGGTACAGGCTCCAAAGTTTGGAAGATCCAACATAATCTTCCTTACAGAAGTTTCACAGTGCGATGGAACTGCCAGGTAATTCTCAGGCCGATCAAAGTGGTGGCTATTTTTTTCCCCCAGGAATTCGTAGCAGAGGGACAGAATGAATGGCATGGATATTGATTTTCTTCTTTTCTTTTTTTTTTTTTCCCTTTTAAAAAAATTATTTATTTTATTTAGGAAAGGGGGGAAACCCACTTTGGGAGAGAAGAGGAAGGGAGTGATTTTCCCGGTCCTTTGGGCATAGATTTGTATCTACCGCTGCCAAGCCTAAGGTAATAATTGAATCTCTCCCAAATCTTGGTGATAGAGCAGTCAGAAATGACTCCATCTGACAGCAGAGCCATGAGGCAAGTGATGGATACTATTGTCCAAGCCTGACCCTCCATTAACACCACCTATCAGCATCTGTATTCTGTCACCAATTCCCATGCCGGAGCCAAGAGGGGTGACTCTAATATTCTGAGCACATTGAAGGCTTCCATGCTGAGTTCAACCCTGCATCAACTAAATGGGTGGAGAGGATGACCTAAACCTTGCTCTCTCTATCTCCACTCGCCTTATTACCCCTCTCCAATCCCATTGTTTTGCAGGTGCCTGCAATTTGCTCCTTATCTCCTCACTGTTTATGAGGGCTCCTTTTTATTAATACAAAGGGAGAAATGTTATTAATATTAATTAACAAAATAAAAAATGAAGCAGTTTTGGGAATCCACCAAATGAATAATCTCATCCCCTAATTGGAGATGAAGTGGGGGGGGGGAGGAGGTGTAAGAGAAACAGATGACCTACTGGGTGACAGGCACAGGTTGGAAGGGTGACATTTTATTGTAAGCCTCCCTATGAAAGGAAGAAAAGGAAAGGACCAGTCAATTTAATGCAGGGACCAAGAGTGCAAGAGTGTTGCTAAGAGACAGAGATGCTGCTAAAGTTCTGTGAGAAGCTGTACCCTGACCTTATGCAAATGGAGGCTTCCAACTCTTTGTGGAAAGGCTGCAAATTCCACCCACTGTGTCACCAATACCTGGCATCGAGCCTTTTATTCAAATGTTCTCTAAAAACACACACGCAGAGGATGTGACAAAGCATGACACATTTAGGGCTGGAAGGGGGAGACGCGGAGAAGGGGGAGCAGAGAGGGGGAAGGACAGATCTCATGGTGGAAATGTCACCCATCCATACCTCCCAGAGCCTGTCATCTTCCTGAGCTGAGAGACGAACCTAAGGATTCCTAAATTACCTTAATCCAGATGTATTAGGAGTCATAAAATAGCATCTATTCCTTGTGCGTGGAGGAAGCTTTGGGAAAACAGAGGAGCCACCACGATCTGCTGGCTAACAGATATCGATACCCACATCTGCAGCACCTACAGCTGGGCAGGGACTTCCTTCTGGGTTTGATTACTTCCCACGGTCAAAATTAGACGGAGAAAAACTCTTGGTATAGTTTAGACAGGGCCCAGCCCTATGGGAAAGTGTTAAATCTGGGGGAGCAGGGAGGCGAAACACTCCCAGTGAAGTTCAAACACAACCTTCACTAAAGATTCAAGGTGAAGAGAGTGACTCCACAGTGGCTTTTTCTCACTGCAATCAGCAGAGAGTAAATACCCGGGTAGATCAATACAGCCCACCTCCTCACGGAAAACAAGTTGGTTTCTTTTTTTTTTTTTAATGGAATGTGAGTTCCAGACGGGCATCAGTATAATTGAAGAGTTAACTCGGGGAAAAAAAATTTTATCAAACAGGTTATGCCAACTACCTTCCTAATATATTAGACACCTGTAGATGCTGGATGCGGGCTCCCCAAAGACAACAGACTTTTCTCTCCCTGCACCTTTCTCACACGCAAATGGCAAATTTATATTTTCCTAGGAACGTGCAGGTTTGCGAGGCAGAGAAAGAAAAGGCCGTTTGTGCTCGGAATGTTAAATAATAATAAATAAAAAAGAGCAGAATGACCTGGGCATCGCTCTCGAATGGGAGCGCGGTAAGGTGCTTCACGAGAGGCTCGTCCTGCCGGGCTGAGCTTTAATCGGTGGTTAAATTCGATACCTCTCTGTTTTCCACGCGATCTGGAAATTATCGGTTTACTTTCATTTCAGTTGATCCTCGGGGCACTTTGGGGACTCCGGCGGCCAATTTGCCTTTCACAGGAGATAGGATTTCTCTGTCTGCCCCGAGCAGCAACTGAAAAGTGACTCAGCTGCGGTCTGCGAAGTAAGCTGATGCCCGATTACTCATCTTTGAGACGCTCAGGGTTTTCCTTGGGATTCAAACCGACTCGAAAAGTGGAGCTAGGGGAAACAGTCAAAAAACTTATAACTCCTCTCTCACCACCGGATCCACCTCATTCTCCTCGGCCCCATTGCTCGTCGGGGAAGAGCTGCTTTGGACATCTCCTGTCCTCAGGATGCCCCAGACCAGATGGAAAACGTGACCCTTCACAAGAAAACGACTCAGCTCCGTGGGTGGAGGTGGCACTGAAAGGGACATGCTGCTTCCTGCCGTGCCACCCCTGCTCCGGGGCTGCTCCCAGCGCAGCCCCGCTCCAGCCCGTGGCCCCCCGCGCAACCCTCCCCGCGGGGCCGGGGCTGCGGGTCCCCTGCGCCAGGTGGACACAGTAAACGAATTTACCCGTGCCAATCGCCCGGTATATATTTTTTAATAAGAAGAATTTTCATAATGTGCACAATACTATTAATATTTCATATTAGCAGCGCGTGTATGCTGAACTTTGTAATGGGAAATTCAATCGCCGCTGTAAATATTAATAGAATATGAAATGAAGCCATAGCTTCCATGTAGCGCTGACAGTAAAACGGAGTGAACATGTGGTGGCCCTGGGGCAAGATAGGCCTTTCCTCTTGTCTCTCTCGCTTTATTACATTAGCCCGAGCCTCTCCTTACAGTCCTGGGCTCAGAAGCTGAAGTTCACAGGTCAGCCATGACAAATGTCCTCACGTCTAGCCAAACAAGACCCCCTGGCCTTGCCATTACATCTGCCCAACAAGCCCCTGGAGAGTGCTTAAGGGTGGCTGGTGCAGGTAAAAGAGCTCTTTAGCGCAACTTTCCAAACAGATCAGAGGAGCGGAGGCGTCCGCAGCTCCTCCAAGGGCCGGCTGCGGGGACCCTGCCACCCCCCCACGGCCCCCGGGGGGCACCGGCCCGAGCCTTCCTCCCGTGCTCCGCGCCCACGCGTGGTGCCCTGCCACGAGTTGTCCTTTCCTGGAGAATTCCTTCCACCCGACGTGTCCCGACCTCACTCGCGAGGTTCGGGGCATCCCCGCGACGCTCACTCGCGACGGGTGAGGGGTTCCCCAGGGCAGATGGAGAGGACCGGGAGCCAAACGCCTTTTTGGCTTCTCAGCCCCGTATATTTTGGCTGACATCAACCCTGGACGTGCAGCTTCCCGAGCTTTTAGGAGTTTTTCCCCCTTTACCCCCACTTCTGGGATTTCTCTTGTATAAACATCACTTCCAGCCGCTTTCCTTTTTTTTTCCAGCGGGCATTAATCTCCATTTGTTAGGGGAAACCTTGCCAGAATTCCCTCCTGCCTTTCCCCATGGAGGTTTGGGCCGCCCAGTGATTTATGCTGTATCTCCCCGAGGCTCGGTGCGGAATTTTCCCGTGCCTTGAGGGGCTTAAGGTGGGCGGTGAGGGGCTCGAGGAGCAGGGGAAGGGGTCTAGCCCCGCACTGCTGCCGCCAGCCCCGCAAACGTGCCGGGGGCTTTGCAGCCCGCAGGGAGACGCGGCAGGATCGGGGCCTGTGGGGGGAGGGGGTGAGGTGGGGAACTGGGACAAGGCACCGCAGTGGGAATTAAAAAAAGGGGCACTAAGTGAGTGGAAAGCGAGAAGGTAACAAATGGGCGATAATCCCAAAGCGCGCTCCGGCGACTGCCCTTTTTATCTCAGTAGGTAAAACTTCTCTCACCTCAGACGGGGAAAACACATTGCACCCCGAGAGTCCCACTCCTCCCTACAAAAAACTCCCCCAGTCCAACTAAAAACCCCCATGATCCGCCCTTACCAAGAACTTTTATTTCAACAAATACCCGGCAGAACTCATTTCTTTTAGGAAATGCTAATATTTTATTATTTCTTTGACAAACTATTAAAAAAAAAAGTAAATCTGAGCATCCTTGTCTCTCCTGCTTCTCCAGCCGCTCCAGCTGTCCGGCAGCTGTGATAGATGCTAAGCTGGGAGGGAAGAACCCCCCGGTCGCTTCCTTCTTGGAGGGGCTCGTCCCTAATTGCATGCCAAAAAGAAACAGTTCGGGAGCCTTTTAGCCACCCGGCTTGTGAAATCATGAATGGAAAGGAAATAAACCCTAATGCGCAGCCAGGAATCGACTCCGGCCACTTCTACATTGACTTGTTCTTTTAACAGCTTCTGTATTTTTCCAGCGTCGTGGCTCACGTACTTTGTACAGTGTCTGTGGCTTCATTAAAAGCTTTCTATTATATCCCCCAGGAAAATGCAACTGTCACCTCTCCTTGCCTTTTAAGAAGAGTTGCACTTTCAAAGAATATTTTTCTCCCCTTTTACTAAAAGAAACAGCACTGAATTCAGGTTTTGTAAGTGTTAAATAACTTTCCCAGCGTGTATTAAAGGAAGATTGTATTTTATCAACAGCTGATTGATGCGGCCATGTGATCCTCTCGGTTTGTCTATAGTATCATATTTATTTAACCTGCTGGGGGACTGTGTTCAGGGGCCGCTTGCTCCCGCTGGCAAGAGCACACACATTACACACTACCCCAGGTATTCTGATTGATTGTTCCCACCCCACAGCCTTTGGATCATAATTTAACACAGCAGGTCCTACAGCACAGAGGAGGTTTTCGGGAAATACAGTGAGGGGTTTCTATGAGCCAGCACCAAACAGCTACTAGGCTTTTCTGAACTAAAAATTTGATATACGGGGAGAGGTGGAGGACCGTTTGCACAATCGTGATGCGAACGGTGGCACAAAACAAATGCCTTTAGCCCCTACATTTGATCCAAGCCCTTGATTTTTAACAGGTTCTTCCTGCAAATGAGCATTTTCAGGGACTTTCAGGGCGCCCACCATCATCCACCTCAAATGATCCATAGCGGCAGTCGGTCAATTATATTCAAGCATATTTAAAATGCGGAGAGAGTCAGACGTCAGTTTTCTCCTCGCTTTCCCCAAACGAAACAGTTCAGAAAGTCTTTTGGCTGACAGCTGCTGTTTGGCCCCAGAGAGGAGGTAAAACCAAAGCATCCTCCACCGCCCCCCACCCCCCCAAAAAAAAAACTCCCTCAAACAACCCAATCCCCCCAGTCCACAACATGCTCGCCTTGCAAATTGTTTAACAAGCTCTGGGATGAATTAATTTGCGTGCGGAAGATCTGGATCTCGGTGGTTGCTCCCCGCAGCGGGGCTGCTGGTCCCTTCCCGGGCAGGGGCCGTGCCAGAGCGGGGCGTCCCCGGGATGCGGGTCTGGGCTGCGCCCCATCTAGGGCAGGTTTAATTAAGGTATTTCTCTTTCCCCCTGTCTTTATCCTGCACGCAGCCACGCTTTACTGAGAAAAGCAACGTTTTCCAACTCTTTTTAATAAAGAATTATCTTTATTTCCCCCCGCTTCCCGCAGCCGGGTCAGGGATGCGCTCTGGGTCGGGTCCTCGCGCCCCAGCCGTCTCTTTTGCCTGTGAGTGACTTTTTTTTCCTCTTCCTTGTCTGTGCCCCTTGGAATGGTGGGGAACTCACTCATTTACACTCTGAAGGCTGCCCCCTTGTCCCGCAGGAGCCCCTAACCCCCCACGCTGGGTGCGGGGCCGGGAGGCGCCGGCCCCGGGCGGGTACCCCGGGCGCAGCCTGGCACCCGGCGGTGTTTACCCATGACTCAGGGCCAGGCGAGGGATGCAGGGGCTCTCCAAGGTGAGGGAGATGGCAAAGGAGGTGCCAGCTCATAGATCGGCTCCAGTCCCGCGGGGCAAAGGCGTATTGACAGATCACGTTAATCAGTAATTCTTTTTAATTTTTTCTTTTTTTTTNCTCCGGGCTCGTAACCCTTTCGTGGCCTGGGCCCCTTTCCCTGCCCACCCTCCTGCGGCTCATATGAGCTTGTCCCGCTCACTCCTTGGGAAACTCCCCCGAGGGAGGCCGGGTGGATTTCCTAGGGAATTTCTCCTTTCCAGCTTAATTTTGCTCGGGGGAAATCCTGTCACTCAGGACCACCTGTGGTGGGACCTCTTCAGCTGGCCAGGAAAGGCGTTTTTATGGTCCATATGTCTCTTTTGGAGGAGAGGACAGGAAAAGCTTTTACTCTGCAGTAGAGACTTCCCATGTTACCTGTTCTGTTGACAAAGTGAAGTAAATCCCACTTAAAAACATGATTCCTAGGCTCTGTGAGAATGAGGCATATATGTTTTTAGGGCTTGTTAGTGCCAGGTCATATTGACTGATTCCTGAATAGTTGCCATTGTGCCGCGCTTGCTAAAGGAACCCGAGCAAACACCGCCCGAGAAAGGCTTGTGGTTCCCTTCCACCGCCGGCTGCAGGCTCGCAGCCAGCCTGTCCCTCCCCTGCCTAATCTCTTCCTTCTAAATTTGTTTAGGAAAGGAAAAAAAAAAAAAGATAATTCCTAAGAAGGTGGAGAGGGAGAACGGATCAAACAGCACGGGGAGGGTCATGCACCTCCGAAGCAGTCCCCGGGCGAGCATCAGCCGGAGGGAGATGGAGCGCGCCCGGGGGTTCCCGTCGCTTTTCCCGCTGAGGGGCGGTTTCTCCCTGTCCAGGAAGGGGATGAGGGATCCCTGCGTGGGCTGCGGAGCAGGGTAGGGCTGTTGCCTTTGGCAGGGTGCGGGGCAGGACCCGCGCCCTGCCCGCACCGCGCTGCGGGGGCGCCGGGGCCGGACCCACCCCGACCCGCCGTTCCCCCTCCCCGAGGAGCTGTGGGAGGAAAACAACAACGTTTGTTCATTCCAAGCCTCGGCAAACAGCTAAACTAGTTTACACAGTTGGTTTTGACGAACGAATAAATTGTTTTCCTTAAGTACACCGTCCTGAGCAAGCACACACTTTAACTAGTTTTCCTAGGAGGGAGCTTTTTACTAGATTGCTTTTTCATTGCGTGGCTATCGAAATAAGATAATGACCAAAGAGGTGGAACCTAATCAGCCTTTTAGTTGAGTTTAAAGAGTCTAGAGGTAGTTTAAAGGTAGCTTTGGTCATGTTTGCTGGCCAGCTGCGATGTTTGCACTACCACGTTATGATGGGGAGAGTAATGTGTTTGATAGATAAGGGAAAGAGGCTAGCCAAAAAGCAAGGTCAGGTGTGATAAGACTTGACACTTTTACTCATTTTTCACACACATAAAAGGAAACTTTAAAATATGAAGCGAAAAGAAGGAAAGACTCGACATGCTAACATCTATCATAAAAACTGTACATTAACAAACCTTACTTCTTACTTAATTAGCCCAAAACCTTATCATAGTTTGGAAGGTGTCATGCCATTTAAAAAGAAAACCCCAACTTCTACTTTGTCAGCAACTAGGTATGTTCTAAAAATAAACCCTCACTGTTCATGGGATAACCACACAATTCCCCTTCTCCTTTTTCATGTTTTATCTTCGCTTTTTAAAGTAGTTAATAAAATAAGTTATAAGCTGAAGACAAGAGTCTGTGAGTGTAATCAATAGTGAAGGGAGGGCATAAGGTTTTGATAGAGACAGAAATCCTGGAGGAAAAGGAAAAAAAAGTCTCTCCGGAGTTCAAATCTCTGCAAAATAAAACCACCAGGAACTGATGGAGAAACATAAAGTGCAATGTAACCAAACAATCAATGGCAAAACTCTCACTACCTTAAATAAGACCTGCTGTGACTTGAATGGTATTTTAGAAATACTGGTGTCCAGGAGCACAGCTCCATATTATTGATCCTATGTCCTATGAAAATGAATTGATTTTTGCCATATACACAAGAATTCTAAATCAGAACTTACTACATTTTTTCTTTCAGGAAACATTTCTGCCATCTTCAGTTGAAACCTAAGCTAGATTTTGAAGATCAATCTCTCAACATGCACCTTCCAGTTCAGTCCCCATTCAACAAAAAAGCAGTAAGACAATATTTGCAGAGCCATCTAAAACCAATTTTCAAAGGCAACTTAGGCTAGTGTACAGAGGCACTTACACACCCATGTCCAAAATGGGGCTTCTCAAAATGCCTGTGCAGCTGCTGGTCAAAATAAACCCAGAATTAGTAGGCACTGCAGCTTTTCTCCTTGAAGCCTGGCAAGCATCTAGAATTTGCCTCTGGGCAGATCTAAGGCTCTCTGTCCCTTGGTAGGGCTGAACAGCTTGGTGTTTTCTGCTTTTTCCCTGGGTCTGTAAAAGAGAAAACGAACCAGGTGAAGAAAAAGGACTGACCTGCTGTCTCTTCCTTCCTGGAAGGTGTGCTTTTCCTAACCTTTCATCAGCCCTCATGGGGTTAGACTAGCATCCCAGGGGGACGGCGATCTAAGCTCAAGGTCCTCCTCCATCTGAGAGGACATAAGCCCCTGCCCCAACTCTGCTGGGAGAAGGAGAAAAATGGATCACATTTTCACCAGTTCTTCCTGAAATGTCTCCATTCTGCAAAAAAATGGGGCCAGAGAGAATGCAAATATGAGCATGGCTCCGTATGTCAGTGGTTAGAGCCAGCACCAGTGAAAAAGAGGAGGAAATGTAGCTCTTTGGTGAACCTGGTAAGTCCGGGATGCTGCAAATCCCAGCCCTCAAAACTTCCCTTATGAGCTGGAATGATTTCAGAAACTGGGAAGGAGGCTGGATGTTGAATGGTCCCTCGATTCCCACTCCACACTGGGCACTGGGGCAGGTCCCTGAGTACAGACTGAAAATTCACCCAGAGGAGCCTGACCTTGGCAGAGCTTTCCTGCAGAGCTCAGTGCAGTGCTGGGTTTAGAGGTCCCCGAGCAAACAAGAACTCACGTCCCAGGGCTGGTACCATCACGCCAGCACAGCCCAGTGCCAGCAAACAGCTCCTAATCAGGTGGGGCTCAAATACCTGCATTGTTCCCAGCCAGTGCATTTGATGTGCCCTCACACATCCAAGCATAGGATAGGCTTGAACACACACCTAAGGCTTATGAGATTTAGGTGCCTGAACACCTACAGTGCTTTGGAAAATCAGTCTGACACACCTGAGTCACTCAGGTATTTTTTACGATACTACTCTTAAGCACCTGCTTAACTGATGCCACATGAGGGATCTCATGGACTTCATTGGGACACCTCATGTCTAAAATAAAATTGAGGGCTGTGCTGAACAGGGATGAGATCACTCACCCACTAGGGGATCATACCACGCCTTAACACGCCGCTGGATCACGGCCAAGGCAACGAAAGTACAAAAAAGCACACGTGGGATAAAGAAAGTGAAAAGCAGTTTCTCAAGCTTAACAATAGTCCTGAATATAACCCGGCTCAGTGTCTTGGCAAAATCCGCTGCTGCACTTCCAGCATGGACTCGTGTAAAGACAACAAAGGGTTTTCCACGTCACCCCAGCACGGGACAGCTGTTTGTCTCCAGTGTGTCCCTCTGCCCCTGAGCCCCACAGGAAAATGACTGGTGGGTGCAAACTTTCCTTGGAGTAATGGGCAGGCAATGGTGGCTCCAGCTGCATTATATTTTCCATTAAAAAAATAAAAAAAGGAACCTTAGGTTTCAGGAATTATTTTCTTCCTATAGGGGCCACCTTGTACACTTTTTTCGGTCTCATTTTAATAATCTATATCAGTGTTGTTTTTTAGCTGATTTTAATGTCAACTGGGGATTAATGTGCATTAATTAAATTGACTGTATTTTCTTTAATGAGCACAAAAGGATTTTATGTTAATACTGATGATCCTAATAAGGATTCTGTCTACTTATCTGTGTTTTCTCAACATCCTGAAATATTTTATTAGGAAACAAATTAATTTAGTTACTATCGCAGGGTAAAAACAAAAGCTATCAGGTGACTGCTAACTGGGTGTGATGATTAAGCTGTTTAGAACTGCACCTAGCTGCAGGACTGTTCATTGCAATGCATTATTTTAAACTTAATTTATGCTTTTTTTATGTCTGGTTTGGCATTGATTGACCTTTCTGGATTGAAAGGCACTGTTAAATGAGCACCCGAGTAGCCTTAAAAGAGATGCTGGAAGTGAAACTGGGTTAGGGCCCATACCCCTTGCCTTGGAGAGCTGCTAACAAGTAGAAAACAGGGAATTAGCTGGGACCAGATGCTACAGAGTGATTACAAACAGGTAGACAGGTATTAATGTGCAACCCCCTTTCAGCTGTTCAGATTGATAACGCAAATTAGTTTTTAACTTGCTAAAAACCTATAATATAATAACAATCATTCACAACAAATGAAAGAAATACATTTATTTGCATGCATGAATATATCTGTGTCAATATATTTTTATACATTCACAGCTGTTCGGAGCTTGAAAGACACTTGACTTGCTGAGCAAGCATTTAATAAAAAGCCCATGGAAATGTTAATTAATGGTATTTGGTACTAAATGCTCACTTTGATGCTAAAATGTTACGCTGTGCAGATTTAAAATTCATTCGGCATTTTTTGCCCTTGTTACCATCTGCAAATTTCCACCCCACACCCCATTCTCACATCAGGTTGCTGAAATAATTTGATAGTATTATAGCATATGCCAGTAATGAACACTAGGGATGGCTTCTGATCCCACTACACCTGTTTAACATCGTGGCTCTCAACTGCCTGATTCTTGTCAGTCGTTCGCCTCACTTCCTTGGCTATCCCAACTCCAGCCATCCTTGGTTTTGCACAAGTGTGTAGGAAGAGGAAATGTCCTTCAAAGAACTCCCAAGAACTTCAGCAGCCGTCAGCTCTTAAATAAATCAGAGCAATTCCAATGAGCTCGGAAAAAAATATTCTGCTGAACAAAGTTGTTCAGGCACAAAATAGTTTGTGAGATCCAGCAGCAAGTAGAGAGGTGTAAGAAATCTGACAGTGGCTTTAAGATACTCTGGAAGAAGGGGATCTGAAGGCTTTCAAGGGCTAAAAGCCCTCTTTGCCCACTTTGAGCATAGAAAGGAGCTCTGTGAATCCTACCTAAGCTAATTCTGGTTTCCTAAGCCCTGTGGCATTGTGAAATTCAGCCAAGAAAGTGGTAATTATAATTTTAGGGCTGATAATAAGGTAAATTGCAAACTCTTTGAAAATATCTATATGATTGAAAGAAAAAATTGCTTACATTTCAAAGACTTTAATTTTAACCTTTGTTTACAAAAATGTTACAGATCTGATTTACAGAACTACTTTTATTTACATTTGTCCTCAATAAGAGCATGCAAATGAAATCACAATAATAACTGAAACATATTTAAAAATAATTCCATTGGCTAAAATGTTAGAAAAAGGATTGATTTATTAAACATAACAAATTTTTTTTTTTTTTTTTTAGATTAAAATTCTTGCTGGAAAAAACCCCACTGATGTGTCATTTGTAAGGAGAGAATAACCCCTATAAAAAATTGAACTACTCTGTGAAATTCCAATGGATAGATGGCTGTGCATATGTAGATGTTTAGGCATTTATTTCTTTATATTGTTTCTTTATGTTCAGTTCAAGTTTTCAAATGAATGTTTATATGGGGTTTTAATAACATTTCTGTTTACCTTGTGTCTTTCCTGACAAATTAACCTTTTTCAACAGTAACTATAAATTACATAATCACATTACAGCATTAATTAATTGGAGATATTAGTAGATGACCTATAATTAATATAAAATAATTACAGAAATTATTGTTAGTTTCGGCAATCTGGAGCTGAAACCCTATTTGTAATGTCTCATGCCAGTATTCCTCAGTGTGATTATAGTGTATGTTACAGTAAAATAGCCCACTATCATTTTAACAGTGCGTACAGGAGAATTAATTTTTATTAACATCCCCAGCATGTCCAGGCATTGACTTCTACAAAATGGACCGGGGGCATAACAACACACGTTTCACAGGTCACCAAAGAGCTCCAAACTATAAAAATATAGAATATAAAAACATAAGTGACACCTTCTACCATTTTTTTTGTTGTTGTTGCTGTTGTCTGCGTAGGCTGTGAATCGTGCTGGCACCTGGCTGCTGTCCTTTAAGGCTGCACTTTTCTGCCTGGCAGCCTCTGCCACATCCCTCTTGGTCTTTTGGAGCATCTCAATTGCAGTAGAGCTGAGGGTCTAACTTTGCCTAAGGAAATTCAGCTGTAATTTGACAAATTGGCCAAAAAATTGTCCAAGGGGTTAATTCTGATTTTAAAAAGTGTTTTGTGAGACAGCTGTCCTAACTTATTTGTGAGACCTATCCTAACTTATTCAACAACTGGGCACAGAATATAAGAACACAGCAGATGTAGACTTGCGGGACTCTGTTTAGGTCTTCACTCTGGGCACTTTCTGTATGTGAAAACTAGATCATAAATTGATTAAAGTCCATCTTAATCGAATTATTTTTATAATTGTTTTCTGTGTCTTCCTCTCCTATACATTCTTCCCCATTTAATAAAATGCATAACTCAATTTGCAGAATCTCAACCTTGCTCTATCTCCAGAGGCCAACTCTGAGTTCTCACTCCTAGAAACGCAGTGAAACCTTCCTAAGGCTCCTAAACCTTCCTAAAGAGTAAACCAGTCTTCCAACTCCAAACTCTGGTCCCTCTCCTTCCTTAATGAACTGGGAGATTCATTTACCCCGCAGTTTGAAGGTAAAACTTTCCATATTAGACTTTCACAAGAAATAGGCTCATTTGCAAATATTTAGCAGGGCTCTGCAGCCCTCCCCAGGGGCAGCTTGGGCAGAAATGTCAGCCTGAGAACTGCAGGACTTTCAAGAGAGTAAAACCACAAAGCTCTGATCTGACTATAAATGTTACATTACATTTCATTATTGGTTTGGCACGCGCTATACAAGATGAATATAGACGTCTTTATCTGTGTGTTTGAATCTCTGTACACACATCTGTCAGGAGTGATATTTATAAGGTTGCTGCCTTGGTTAGACGAAGACAATAACATTTATTTGTGCAGGGATTGCACTAAATATTGGCATGCGCATAAATGGAGGCTGCAGTCAGAAAATACAATCCATGAAGATTTAGGGGCTGTCGTTCAAAGCACACAAATCTATGCCTTGTTCATGTGCATCTATAAATAGCTGTATAAGAAACTCGAGGCAGTGTCCAGTCTAGATCATGGCCTTATAAAAGCAGCTCCTGTGCAAAAGTCCACTTTACAATTTCCTCTGCTTTAACCACCTTCTTTCATTGCAAATTTAACGAGTGCTTTCAAGTGCACGACAAATACAAGATGAGAGAGTTTGGGGAAACCTCCTTGTCGGGGAAAACCAGCACCTTGAATTAAAGGCATCAACTAGTTGAGCCTCTGCAGTCAAAGCTGTGTTTTCAGAATATAAAACTAATAGCATTCATTGAACTACTGAAATACTATAAAACAAAGGAGAAAAGTCCAGTAAACACAGCCCCTAAAACTGCAAAGAGATGCTTGCTTTTGATCTGCAGGAGTATCTGCTTCTCTATATTGTGCAGGAATGATCACTCAGCTTAACCTGTGGGTGCTGCCTAAAGCAATATTTTAACTATTTGATATTTTTTAAAAGCACCCTTGCAATTTCTTGGGGCTTTCATAACTCATTTTTCCCTGTACTATTTTTTTTCTTGTGTGTGTTATTAAGCTAAAGAACAATGAGATTTTTTCCCTACTCTTGTTTTGTCCATAAACTGATTTACGTTACAGTGAGTAGTTGCATTACACACCCTTGTGTAAAACATGCTGAACACTAAAGAATAACTGACTATCTACCACTTGAAGATTAATCTTCTCTCTCTTTGAGTGTCTGAGACTACAGGGCACTCACAGCTGGAAAAGAGCATTCCAGCTACAGGTTTGTGTTTTTAATAGCATATGAAAGTTGTTGTCAGTTTTTTTGTTGTAGAATTTATTTATCATCATCATCGCCAGAATAAATCATTGTAATTCTACTGTACATTTCATCCCCAAACCTCAGAGTGCTTTACAGGCATTAATTATCCCAACCAAATTATGCAACATGTAAACGATGCATAGGGATAATTTAACAACTTAAGGAGCTAACTGTGAGGTAGCTCCAGAGAGGTTGTAAATTAGTTGTATGGGCTATCTGAATGAGTTAGTTGTAGCCTGGGAGAGCGGAAAGGTACATTACCCAACCAAAACAGCAATGTGGCATTAGCAGACAGAGTATAATTATGGACAAAACAAGAGGAGGGAAACACCCGTACTGAGCTGTTGTCTGGTGAGATGTGATGGGGTCACACACCCAGGCAGTAAGGCTGAATACATATAGAGATGCAGATATTTCTGTTATCAATACAGGAACCAGGGGGGATGTTTCCAGCATGACTAGACGCTTGGTGTGCTCCTCACCTCCAAGTGGAAGGAGCTCAAAACTTGTATTTTGAATGCTTTACAGAAACTTTAATTAAGAAACAGAGAACATCTTAGTCTTGGGGGGAATGGTGCTATTTTAAAATTTTGCTGAAGCTACAGTTTATGGAATACTCATGGTTTAAAAACACATTTGCAATAATAAAGTTAATTCTGCTCCTTTCACCAGGATTTATTAAAAGGGAATTGCCATCACTTCTTCCCAACAGCCGCTCACCTCAGAACAGTGACTGTCCCTGACATCAGTCAGATGCTGCCACAGGAAAGAGTAAGTTGTCTTAATTGCACAGGTTGTCAGTTAAAAACACCAGAGGGAAAAAAAAAAAGACAACAACCCACAACCAAAAGCAATGACCAGGGAACATCTACATGCGCTTCTAACAAAGACTGGAATAAATATACAAGCAATGGAAACTATTGCCTGCCTTAAGATCAGCAAGTCCAATTTTCAAACAACAGTGCTAAGGTGAGGCTTAGGGATGCATCTCCTCAGCTACTCCTGCTTATTTCAGGGATAAGACAGAGCCTTTCACCAGCTGAGGATGCTCAGATATCACTCAGAATGCCATGTGAGTGCTCTGTCCCCTGGGCTTTGAAGAGATGTGGAGTGGTGACCTGTACACACGTGTGGGTGTCACAGTGAGAGGTCTGTCAACAGGGTTCAAGGTCAATATGTATCAAAACACGGGGCCTGGCTAATTTACTTCTATTCACGCACTTGGAGTTAAGCGGCAAAGAAGGGGTTAACCATAAAGTATTTCACCTTGAACCTTGCACTCTCTTTATCTAGCACACCATAATAAAAGATCAAGAGTTCCTGCTTATTATCTTATTTTTCCTCCTTGTTCCACTAGGCTAGGGCCCAGACTAGTTATGGATTAACACTGTGATCAATAGTAAGCTTGCTGTCTCACTCTCGGCAGGGGAAAATGAACTCAAAATGCAGTCAAACTCTTATTGATCAAGGATATAGGTCTCACTTTCATTACCTCTGTCTCCTGATAACCCACATATAATGTGATGAGTTGCTAATCTCTCTGATTTTCAATGGACCCTTCACCCCTCCTGTCTGCACAGTGGAGCTTTTATTTTTGCCTCTTCTGTGTAATGCTTGTAGCATTAACTCTCACTCCATTACCATCATGCCTGGTCAATCAGGACTCGTAGAAGGACTTTTAAATAGAATTGGGCCAACTTTGTTATGATTTTATTTGGGTATCTCCAAGCGAGTTACCCTTCAATAATAAACCCTGAGAAGATTGGGTAGTTTGGACTACTCCAACCCATCGCAGGAGAAGATGTTTATGTGGATGCTTGAATTAAAAACATATGCTGTGCCACGGTGCACCTACAGCTTTTAATTTCATTCTTCCATCCATTGCGGATAAAGACTTATTTCATGTCCATTTATCTCATCTGTCATTTTGGATACTCACGTAGAAATACTTATTAGTTCCTTTGAATAAACTTGGTTGGGTGTACGCAGGCGAGTGCATTTTGTATGCAAAGATAACATTTCCTCATATCCCCTGAAGCAAATAGCACCAAAAGAAAGGCAGAAAAGCACTTTATTGACTGGTACTGATAGCCAGAGACATGCAGAGCATTTTGGTCACCTTCTGCAAATTTTTAGTGAGCTCAGAAACCATCTTCCATCTGCAGTTTTCAAATGAAGAAATACCCTTCTGAAATACAATGTTTTGCGGACTAAAAGGAAGGTTTGTAATGATTTTTCACTGAATTTTTAACCCAAAATTATAAAAATGTTTCCCTTTGATGGATTCTAAATTTTCTTCATTTATTTCCCATTGATATTAACAATAATGATAAAACTGAATCAAAATTAAATTCTAATCAGAAACTTGAAAGAAAAAGTAAAAAACCCCAGTTCCTAAAATAATGAAATTTGAAGAGATTTTATTCTGATTTGGAGGAAAACAAGGCTCAAAATACCAGAATTCCCTGCAAGAGGAGATTCTCAGTGTCAGCTAACCCCGCTATCTTGAAAACAGATAATTTGCTGCTAATCTAAGTCACTGGATTAAAGTAATCAGAACTGTGTTAGAAAGTGTTAATCAATGTCCCCAAGCAGTGCTTTTCCCAGTTAGTCTCAAACAAGTAGCCTACGTACTTCTATCAGGTAATTGAACCAGGTCCCCTCGCATACAGTGTCACAGGAATTCAAACGGCAGTTCTTGTAGATCCAGTCCTTGTAGATTCTACAAAGTCAGTCATTATTAGCATAATTACTTGTGTGATCTTCAATCAGGGATCTCATCACATTTTCTTAAACATAATATAGATTAAAAATAACACGTTATTGATTGGTTCGGAAGGAGAAGGGTCTCGGGTTTCACGTGTACTGTTTGCCTTCAGTGGTAGTTTTCTTTATACATTAGATAACACTCATAACCTTGTAGCCATTGTGAACACTGAGCTTCCTTTTGAAGCTTACATCAATCATATAATTAAGACATCTTAGTACCACTTTCACAATCTAGCCAGATTGCGATCTGTGCTCCCTGGGCCTGCTTCTGAAACTTCAATTCATGTGCTTTCTTTTTTGTATGTGTGCATGTGTCACGTAATTACTGCTCTTCTTTCTTTATGCTTCTTCCAGGTACTCTTTGCGGTTGGTCCAAATTTCTTTAGATTAGCCTTCCTGTTAGCTCTAAGTCTTTCCATTTTATTACAAAGAAAAATTAATTGGGTTCTAATAATGAGGTAGACATGCAGGGCACTTACCAATGAAATACAATTGTTTGTGCATAATAGAATCTCTATGGTGGCATCTGCTTGAACAGCTAAATCAAAGACCAACCAAAATCGCTGGTAAGAGATAATTATCTTTGCTGTAAAACATGCTCAGATCTATATGGTAAGATAAAAGCTCACCCATGATATCACTAACTAATACCTTTTTTTGGGGGGGGGAAGAGACACCGATGCATTAGTTAAAAAAGCAAAACCACAGATCAAAATATTCAGATGCTCCAATGTTAAGCAGCTGATCTTTCATTTTATCATCTTAATAAAAAGGGGTCTGGGCTTCAAAGGGGTTGTTGACACTTCATGCTACCCTTACTGCTATGTCTCTCTTTCTTGTTTCTTCTCAGACATGTCTTCCGACACCCAACACTCTCTGCTAAATGTGACATATTGTCAATTCGTGTATTAGAGATGAAGTTTCTCAAAAATTGCTCATTTAAAGGTGTCGGACCTCCCCATATGATTTTCTTTACTACTTCAGTTCTGCATTGAATAGACAAGAATAGAAAATGAAAAAGGCAGATGTGAGGAGGAAAAGATATCTTACAGGGGAAAATATTTTTGTGGAAATGATGAAGGTGTCCATCACGAGCGGAATTTTTGATGTATAAACCTGGGATCCAGTCCTGCACGTGTCAAATGGATGTGTCAGAAAAAGTGACAGTGGTATTTTTTCACTTTATGACCCAGCCTGATTCTTATCAAAGTCAAATGTGGCCCATAAAGATCATGGACATCAGATACTGGATAGACCTAATAAGGCAGGTTTAGTCTTACGGTCTCAAGTGCATTTTATCATTGGAGACCTAAAGCACACTTAAAATGTTGCACACAAAGCAACGTAAGCCCAAGGTATAATTTGATAAGACATGCTAATGCTGGCAAGATCCCCACAATTCCAGACAATTTACCTCTAGCAGAGGTTTGGTAGAATAGCTGTGGTGTAAACCAAAACCATTCAACCTTTAAATACAGAGGAGGCTTGAGTTTAGTACTGTATTTGTGCTACTTTTTCAATCAAATCAAGGCCCAAGTTTTCCATTTAGTTATTATTCCCTCTTTCTCCAGAGAGACAAACACGGATAGGCCATCACCACGTGAATTAATGAAGTGCTGGCAATAATTACAATTATAGTTGACAATCACACTGCAGTGCTCTTCCTACTAGTCATGACACCAAGAACAATACCTGAGAGGAAGAATTAAATTCTCCAGAAAGGAAAGAATGGGTTAAAAAGCCATATGGAAATTTACACTGGGGATAATTTAAAGCAACTGCTAAGATTAAGGGAAAAAAAAAAAGTATAATCACAAAATGTCCACCAATTAAGCCTCAAGAAAATATCCTTTTTTTTTTCCTACTTTCGTGTTTCAAGATGCAGAGTTCACCCTAGAGCGCTGAATTTCCATTCATGAGCATAGTACATACATAATTAATGCAATCTGCTGTCTGTTATGACTAGAGATGACAGAAATTTATGTGACAGCTACCAAATATGTATATATTTGGTTGTTGTGTATATGGCTGTTAATAGGTTTGACTGTATCTGGCATTGATAATATGCCACCAATGTGGTGAAGTTAAACCCATCCCACGTCTTCCAGGCCTGGTGTGTGGTAGGGCTATCCAATTTGAATAGCTCCTTTATGTTCTTTTTCAAACCAAACGTTTTTATTTTTGTCAATAAACTGTGTCATTTATTATAGTTAAGAAAACTCATGTTGTTTGAGGTCTTTATCAGAGTTCCTACAAATCAGGTTAATTGGTGATCAACAGAGCTTTTCTGCCTTTAATGAGCCCTGGTAGCCCAAGGCAAGGCCCAGCTCTTGATAAGGGACTTTCCCTTTCCTTATTCAGGACTCTTTGATCACTTTTTTTTAACTGGGAGAACAACCGCCGGGAATGTCATTGTTTTTTAATTGCCTGATTACCAAATGTTGGAGATAAAAGATAGATGTTCTCAATTAATAACATTTACATAGATTAGCATCACTAACAAGCCTCATTAGTAGCTGCTGACTTTTGTTTAGACTGCGTCCCATGTCAGTTGTGCTCTGATAGTGCACTGGTAACTACGTTCTCCATGTTAAAATACATTTCTTTCTAACCTATTTCCATTAATCAAGCTATATATATGATATTTTAAAGCACAAACAGGCTTCGATTAAAGTTAACTCCTATTTCTCGGAACATTCAGTGCAAAGCTGGATATATTGGGAGGCTCTGAATCAAAATAGCTTTGCCTTCAGGAAGGGGAGTCAGGCCTGAGGTACATTAATGTATTTAGAATAATAAACAAGCCAGCACAGCCAGAGACTTGTGTTCCTCTGCAACTTGTTTTGCTGATTTAGATATTAATTTTGAACTGTCAGATCATTAGCTTTTGCTGTGCCTCACTCTACTCAACCATGAACTGTGTACACTGATATGTGTTCTCCTTAAAAGTGCTTTGAATGTGAGGGCAGAAAATATACTGGTTGCACTTACAACATATTGAATAAATACTTGGAATGAGAAAATAAATCTCTTTTACACCATTCTGTTGGTGCAAGTGAAATCTTGAAATCTGACCTTCTCCTGAGGCCATTCCTCAGCAAAGCACCTCACCCTAATGATTAAATCATAGATGTCAAGATCCTTCAGGTTTGTACTCTGTGGTCTTCACCCTGAGATTGACTTTTCGGTTGGCCAATGCACAATGCGAGCACTGTCGGGGTGGCAGGAGAAACCTCCCCCTCCCCTTCCAGCAAACCCTCATCAAGTTGGCTGTGCTTTAAACACACTTGATTTTTGACAACAAAAATCTATTTGAGAACCTGTGCTTTTCTGCTTCAAGAGCAAAACAAAACATATCAAGCGAAAGACAGAAAACAGCACAGGAGTACTGTTAAAAAAAAAAAAAGAAAAGGCTTAACATGTATAGCTCGCCACAAGGGAAGGGAAAATGGTATTCTGACTGAACTGTCAATGAAATCAAGCTAAAAGCTGAAATATATATAGAATGTCAAACACTTTGGGAGACAGAGATACACTTCTGCATGTCTTTTTATGTGTGTGTACAATTGGAGACGCAAACATGTATGGACTTGTGCAGATTAAAAAATGCTTCTATCTATTATTTTGATCAATGGTCCTCTTTTTTTTATATTTTCAACACCTATTGCACCGATACACACAAACCCAATATTTTTTGCTCCATCTGCTCGAAAATCTCTAGTGTCATGGCCTTTGCTTCAATGTTGAAGCTGATTTCAGGGTTGCACACAAAAAGTGAGCTCTATAGTTCAGTCAAGCAGCAACGGCAAAGTGCTAAAGCAGAAGCTTTCGTGCTATCAGTGGATGGATTAAATAAATAAATCAATCAATAGTGAATGTAAACCATTTTTTTTTTTAAATCTCTCTTTTCAGTAGAATAACTAAGACATAGACTCTTCTATCCTTGGTCTTTTAGACAGAAATAGGTTTGTTGACTTCCACTAGAACCTGTAGTGTAAGGTATTTCTCCCTTGTCAGCAAGGGATATCAGGATGTGAAATCAGACAGAACTCAGGAGGGATTAACATGTTTTGATTTGTCACATTTTTCAGCCTGTTGGCCACGTATGTTTAATTTTTATATTTTTTTAAAAAGGGACAAAATAACCCTGATCTTTGTTTTATTGATGCTCGCACTTCATAGGGCAATACAAAGCATGGAGCAGAAAACAAAGACAAGGAAAATGTGGGAACAAGTTATTCCATTTGTGGCTTTGCAGTGTAAGATGACAGAACTGTGATTACAGGTATGTAAGTGTGTTTATTTTTTAATTATCTGTTTTAGAGGAGAAGAGGTAGTACTAAAATTTCTTATGTGCCCAGTACCGGGACTGCTAAGCACCATCACGCAAGGTGTCAGAGCCCTAACATGACAGATGTGTCCAGAGAGTGAAATTCATCTTTGTTTATAGGGCCAATGCGGAGCCTGTGAACCACTTAAACCCCGTTATGGGGAGGGACACGGCCCACAAACCCACAGTGCTTGGGCCCTGGAAGGGCCATCGCTTCAGACTCGGGCTGGGTTCAACCACTTCCCCGAGGGAACTGCTTTTGTGCCATTATCTGTCTCCTGGACTCCCTACTCCACAAACACAAGTTGTCGTTATTTATATTTCAGTTCTCCTTTGCTTTTCCTTTTTAAACTTTCACCCTTTGTTTGTGACCAAGGGAAAAGAAAAATAAGTAGAGAGAAAGATGAGTCTAAATAAGCAAGTTGGGTCTTTTTCTAGCCTTACTTTTTGAGACCAGGTAATTCCAGCATTCTGCTCCTCCAAATTCTTTGATTCATGCTCAGCCAACCAGACTATTTTCTCTCTTGACAAGGTATAATTTCAATGGAGCTGTGTTTTGTCTCTGTATGATGCACTTCATATTTTTCATGATTTTGCATCCCTCATACAAGACTCTGTCAATTAAAATGATAGCTACTTATGTGGGACAATAAGTGACTATGAGGGAAGGGATTTGTGGAGGCAATTTACAACCCCTAATTCAGCTCCAGGGATGTGCTCCAGCACAGCCACCCTGCAATGGCTGTGCCAGGTAATTTGCTGGAACACTCCACTGAGGCATCAGCCTGTTGATTGCCTGATGTGTAAGAGGCCTCAGACTGGGTCATATTCCACAATTAGCTTTAGAAAAAAAATCAGGAATATTTCTTTCAATGTTTGTGTCAAACTAGATTACATGCTCCCATATTGCAAGGGTTAAAACATGCAGAAAGAGGGAAGCTTAAATAGAACACTAAAAAAATTAAATCACTGTTTTGGTTGAAACAAAATATTGCTGATTTACCTAAGATCATGTTGTTTGTCGCATTGCAATAAACTTTTACATCTGTCCTTAAGTGCTGACGCAAATCCTACTTAAAACTTGATGTTCAGCCGCAGAAGAAAAACCCCCAAACAACTATTTATCACCTAGATCTAATCCTGACCACATTTTCTCCTCAGCTAGTAGAATATTCTAAAAAGAAACAGATGGTTTTAACCATCTTTCCAGTACCAAAATATAAAACTGGTTTAATTAGTGTGTAAGCAGTCGTGGCCACGCACTGCATGTGCAGCTCCCTGCAGTATCTCCTCTCCTCCGTCAGTGAAATCCTCCCATTCCCATTACTCCTATAAACCTTTAGCCCAGATCTTTGATTGACATAAATCAGAGAAGCTCCGCTGAGTTGGACGGAGTTGTGCCAATTTGTGGAAGTTGAGGTTCCGTCCTCGTGTCTTAATTTCCCCCCCCGCTACTAAATGTGTTAAGAAAATACGGGAATATAGAGGAAATTCCAAATGCGGTAGCATTGATTCATGGTTTGGCCCTTTCAACAAATGTAAATACACTAGAATGCTGGTTTGTTTTTTTTTTCTGAACACTGTTCTAATTTACATATGCACTTTTAAATAAAGCAGGATGTTTGCTAATGAAATGGTGCAATTAGAAGCATATTCTTACAGAATCTACAGAAAGAAGACCAGCGAAGATGACAAATTTTTAAAAAAATAGCTTTTTCACTGCAGAGGAGACAATTTTTGCAATTGCATTTTTTTTTTCTCCTCAGTATCTTATCCTTTTCTGATTTCTAGGGAAATGATGATGTTTGGGGTTTTTTTGTTTTGTTTTCTGGGGTTTTTTTTGTTGTTGTTTTTTACCAAAACAACCTGTTCCTATTTAAACCACATGACGATTCAGGGCAGCTTAGTGGGTAAGGCAGCCAGAGATCACCGACAGGACCTCAGCTTGAACCAACTCCAGGTTACAACCTAATTGGCTTCTTTGTCTGAGCTCAGTGTCTCCAGGTCGGGCCATGGATCACTGCCAAGGCATTAGGGAAACTTGCCGTGGAGTTGCGTGGCCTGGAGATAGACAACTTCACTTACAAGCTCTGCCTGTCCTGACCCTGATCCTTCCCTTGCACGAATATCCTCTGCCTGGTTAAAAGAAGAAAGCAAATCCACGCTCTCCCTGGATCAAAGCTGTTATTTGTCTTTGCCTTGCAAGGCATCTGGGCAAGGGAAAGGAATAAAAAGGTGGTTCGGGTTGTTTGTTCGCTTTTAATTTGAATAAGGAGCAGAACTCTGGGAAAAAGTAATAGAAGTTAAATCAAATCGCTGGAAAAACAGTGTTTATGTAGTGGCTTTGAGGCAATTGGACCCATGTGATCAAAGATTCGTGATTTCTAGAAAATGAATATAAAGAATAGGTCTAAGAAGTGGGACAAATCAGGAGCCAAGCCATTAGCTAAACTGCAGGAGATTATTCTTATGATTCAATTAAAACAAACAAACAAAAAAGGAATCATGGGATCATTAAGGTTGGCAAACACCTCTCAGATGTCCAACCATTAACTTGAGGTAATTCATTAATTCTTCAGTTTAAATTTTGCTATGGTTGGACTACATCAGTGATGGAACTGGTTTTAATGGAGCATAAAATCCCAACCTTAACACCAGAGGATTGAAATGAGGAGACCAAACAGGTGTCAGCAGGGAGTGACCTACACTTGGTAATGTATTCTTGAGAAATCAGATTTTTTAAATTAAGTCCCCTGAAGAGTCTCTCTTGCTTTATTCACTGGTCTTCCTAAATGAATAGTCATCCAATGAGGTCTTTCTGTGTTTCTTCATGCAAGGACTCTCTTTAAAAACTCTTCTATTGGTTTTGGTGGCTGTACAATAAATAAGCATATTCATCTCTTCAGCAAATTGATATATAACTTAAGCTTGATTATAATTTAAATTTATTGGACCCATTTGATTTTTTTTTCCTTAAAACATTTGGTGGGAACTATTTTTAATAAAAAATATGTTCCTATGAGGTTGGCAGTTACAAAACACTATTTTCTACAGAAGTGCAAAACATAACTACCAACCCATCACTTGAAATTTTAAAATTCTATTCTCAAAGAGTGATTTTTAAGAAGATTCTGGAGCTTTATATTTGGGTGGGAAAAAAAGTGCAAAAGAATGTTAGTGATTTATTTTTCCTTCTTTTTTTTTTTTTTTACATTTTTTTGCTGTTTCCAAATTTTTAAGTATTTCATGGCTTTTGGAAAGTGGCCAGAGGAGGCTGTCATTTAGTCAAAATCTAATTTTTCTAAGCCAGAGGAAGATATTAAAGTTTATAGAGTGGCCAATTAAAATAGAGAGGAACAACAAAGTAACTGAGTGGAGGCACCTCTGTCCCTGCAAATAAACAAAATGAAACCCACCAAATCAAAACACAACAAAAAAGCCAAACTACAAATCATGCTGTTTCAAATGCTTTGAAAAGCAAACAAGTGTCAAAAAGGGGAGGAGACATTTTGGGGGGTATTTTTACAGTATTAAATTGCAGAATTTGAATTATGGTGACAAGTATTTGGGCCAAAAAACATGTAAAATTAATCTATGAGCAGGGTTCCCATTCCATGCTTTTCATAAATACTTTTTTCCTCCCCTCCAGCAATCTTTCCTTGCACCCCTCTTGCTTCCAAAAACAGCGATGTTTAGTTTTACAGGGTCAGATGTGCCCCAATTTAACTGGTTTATGCTGTGACATGGAGCAAGACTCCACCATTTCGTGCCCTGGGGCAGCCCCTCCACAGAGCACTTTCTGGGAGAGGTTTGGGAGAGGTGAAATGGATATGTAGCTCCTGGTAGTAGGTCTAGTTGTCATCCCAAAGATTGGCACAGTGGGAAATGAATGTCAATAATAATTTTTGGCAGCCTCGGCATCACGTGTAAGCGGTATTTGCTAGATCCCAGCCCTGATCTCTGCACCTGCTGAGAGGGGAGTTAGATTCTATAAATCCCTGTTTTTCCTAGGGACTGAAAATGAAGAAAATCCTGAGATTGGTGATTGTGAGCGAGGAATGCCTGCCGTGACTCTGTTCCAGAAGACTCCTCATGGAAGACACCAACAGGACAATTCAAGTCACAACTTGACTAACAGGTGCCTCTTACAGCCTTTAATCCCATTATCAGCCAGGTTTGGCAGAGAAGGGGAACGTGTCGTCTCAGCCCTGTGCCCTTGGCACAGGAACACTGTCACAGCACTGCCAGGTGCCCGTGCCATGGGCTAAGAGTCATCTGTCATCAATTCCCCTGGAATCAGACAGAAATTACCTTTTGTTGCTTTTTGAATCTGTGGTTTATTAAAATCAGTCACGCTTCTGGGCTGGGAATTTTCTGAGTTCTGTTAGGAATATTTTTTTTTTTTTTGAGTCATTTTGCATCATTTGCAATTTCTGATGCATTCAAATACTACATTAGGTCCCCAAAGCAAAACCTCTCCGTCAATACACCTCATCTGACAGCAATTGTGGAACGGAGCTTTGAAACTCAAGCACTAGTTTTAAATGCTGGAAAAAGCTGCCCAAGAGATAAGAAAAGAGGAGATAACTGTTAGTCCTCTTAAAAGTGCTTCATGTCACCCTGAGAATCTCTTGAATATCTTATAAAAGAAAAAAACCCCACAACATGGCATGAATCAATTCAAATTAAATACCACAGAAGATATTTTCTAGATAAATCAGAACGTCTCTTCTACAAATTTGAGCTGCACACCTCAAATTAATTTTTCCGTTGTGTCTTTTACACCATATGAGTGGGTATAAAATGCTCCATAGATACTCCTGTCATCTTTCCCTACCACATTGCGAATATGTTTATACATGAGATTTACTGCCTTTTCCTACAATGAAAATAAATAGCGAATGTTCTTTTCTACTCACCATGTTATATGTTTTAGAAACTTCCAGAAATAAGTCAGAACAGCAATATTTATATAGTTAGGCCTGGCATATTTGTGTATATTAGGTAAACATGGTTATTTGGAACCAAGCTGTGCCTGTATGGTTCCTTCATGCTGTTTTGTTGTCTAGAGGCACAACGAGGCCAATTTTTTAGAAGAAAAATGTGCCATATAATTGCCACTGTGTGATGCATTCAGCTAAAATTATGGAAAGGAAGAATCACGGTTCCCCCTTTGATGCATTGTGCTGTTGTTCCACTCTGGCTTTTACGAGCTTTCCGATGCAACTGTCCTGCTCAGTAAGAGAAAACACCGGAATCACATACACAAGCGCACACACGTACACGCGCACACACGCATACTGATAAGGTTTGTCTAACCCCTGACTGGAGCACACAGCTCAAAAACTGCCATAGAGAAAAGGATATATTTGTTTGAAGGGGAAGAAAGGCAACGCTGCTAAGAAAGGTGCGAGCTGACATGGTAAATAAAAGCAACACAAGTGAAGGCACAACTGGAGCAGGAAACAGTTGGGAGATGTGATTCAGCACTTAGGCTGGGAGATTATGTTTAACACGAGGAGTGGGAGATGTAAGGCAGCTCCTCCTTGCTCTGTATTCATCCTAATCTGGCAAATGGAAAAATGAGGGACCAAGTTCATTTGAGACCAGCGCTGTGCAGTCCGAAGTTTTCATCTATTGCCACTAAAAATGTGGGAAAACAAAAAGACCATATTACTGGTGCACTAAATCACTCAATAGCTCCACACAATGTTCTGTGGCACCAGGATGATACTTTAAAAGGGTGCAATTACATTCTCTGTAAGACAAAGATGGCCCTTTGGAAAACACCGAGCCTGGCTCTTTTTTTGACACTGTCACAACAGAAACGCAATAGCAAGTACCTCTGCCCACTGCCTGTAGGCAGTTTATTTATGCAAGAAGAAAATAGGAGGAATGCTCGGATATTTATGTTTAACATCAAAGAAAATTCAGGTTCAGGCCAGCACACAGGAATTATTGCTGAAAAATCTGCTCGTCATGGAGAGGTTATCTCTGCAATGCTGCCAAAAGCAGTAAAACATCGTGTTACCTGTGATGTGATTGCCATCGGAGAGAAGGGATGGAGCCACCTTGGTCACACCAGTAATTCTGTAAAAACACTTTGTGCATTTGTGGTGGTTTTGCTTCTCTCTTTTCCCATTTTCACCATTCTCCCTTGCAGATCAGATCCTGGGAAGTGCATTCAATGTATCTATAGTCTTCCCAAAAATGGCACTGGAGTTCCTGTGCGTGTGTTTTGTTCTCACAGGATGTTTTACACCTGTGGACTAAAAATTAAGAGACTGTGTGCAAACCTGGAATTCAAACTTAATTGAGTTTTTTACATTTTGTTTCTTCCGGCTTTGGGATAAAAATGCAGAATTTCGAATCTTTTGAAAATGGGATGCCTTGAAAATGTTTACCTCTGAAGGCATCAACATCACCATTTTACAACAAATGCTGAAATAAAACTTTATTGAAAGCATAGTTTAAATATTTTGTAGTTTAGAAGAGAATATCCTTTTAATTCAATATATTTGAAAATTCCTGGTTGAAAATGTAACATTTTTCTTTCATAATTTTTGAAAATTTTCACGTAGATATGTTGATAGGGCATCTCGTTAAAGTGCTAAAGGAAAAGAAATCTCTGCATGTGGTATCATATGCCAGAGGATATGTAATTTAAAACCAAAATATTAACATTTAATCAGAACGGTGAAGTCAAAGGGAAACAGGAAAATCTGACAGATGATACATAAATAAGAATAAAATGAAGTACTATTCCATTTTATAACCAGCCATCAGCACTGTAGACAGAGCTGGGAAAACTTACAAGCTGGTTCAGCTGAAATGAAATGACACTCTTCACATAATTTTTCCCCTGAAATTGTGCAGTAAGTTATATGAATTTAATTTCATATGAAAATGTAATTCCCCTGAGTACAGAATCCAGCTCACAGCACATACTCATCTCTTGTCACCAGACATGAAGGCATGAAAGACCATCAGGCTAGTTTCAGCAACTTGAAATTTCTCCCGATGGCTCGACTCTGACCACAAAGAAATACATCAATGCACCTTTCTCATGAAAAAAACCAGTCTTTAGTAAATAGACTTGGTTTTTTTTTTCCTTCTTTAATTATCTGCAATTTTCTAAATGTGTGAAACAATAGCAACTTCCACTCCTTGCCATTGGACAGAAGGGGTAGGCATGTCTTAATTTTGCAGGGGGAATGGCTTGAGTTGAGTGGTATCACAACCCACTTTAGATTAGCGACATCAAGGAAAACTGAGGCTCAAATTATTTTTCATATTTGAAGAGACAAAGTTTATGATACCTCTTGTTCACAGGTGGTCGGTTCAAGGACTCATTAAAAGTTATACAAGTTTCCTATTGATAAATATGTGGGAATTACAGTTAAACTGTCTTAAGAAGTCACAGCCATTAAAGAACATGTGCAGCATTAAAGGGAAATAACAAATTATTATTTAATGAGATGACTAGTCTTGCTATTGTTGCTTTATTTTCAAGTAACACTGAAATGGGCTCCCTGGTGTTTGTAGTTTCTGGCTATCTTTTTCTTTTTCCTCCTCATTATTAATTCCTTTTTCTCCGTGCTAATCAGCCAAACTACTGTGTGTGTGGAAGACTGATTTTCATACTTCGATCCCTTCGGATTTAAGGGTTTCTTCTCGACCCAGCCAAAAAACTCCAGCAGTAGGTAAAGTCAAGGGCAGTCCTCGTGACCACTGTGACACACACTCACACGCAGAGTTTGTGCGACTGCTACACCTCCGGGTTAGGGTTCATCGAGGATTTCCATAAATCCAATGGGTAATGTGCCAAATAAGATTAGAGAAGACTTCACATTATTGCACAATCCAATGAAATATCTGCTAAGCTCCTTCTGGTGGCGACGGGGAGTAGGTAGCTAATATTAGCAGGTGTTTGTCTCAGAGGCAAAGAGAAGGCAGGAACACCTGCTTATGCCTGTGCTGAGGGTGGGAGCAGCTATCGTAACTTCACCTGTGGCAAAGTCTTCAGTAAAAATGCAATTTTTAAGATCATTGCCACGTTGTGTCAAATTCTTTTCCCTATCTTTGATTACATTATGTGTAATCTCACCCTGTTTTGTATTCCCAAATGTATCTTTATTCAAAATTCTGTTTAAATTTATCTAGCTGTACTTTCATATGCTACCTAATTCCTGACACTGTATTTTCACATGCAGAATTGCATTAATAAATGGAGCAGGTGGATTTTTACATCTGATCTGTGCCTGTTTTATCTATACACATATTTTTCTTTCAAACCTTGACCTGCAAGAAAACAAGAAGGAAGAGTCAATTTTGATACCTACATCCTGGCACTTAGACAATAATCATTCAGTATGTTTGTATTTGAGAATAAAGGAAAATGATTTTTTTTTTGTTCCATGAGGCAATAGCAGAGGAAGCCTTAAAGAGGCAAGTGCATTTGCATTCTGTATTTGTCTCTTTCATAAATGTGGTTAACTAATTGCCTCTCCTTTCATCAGTTATCAATCCTTTGTCCCTGAACACAAGCAGAATCAGATTCTGATTCCATCACTGAACTTGATGAGCTCCTGACCCTATTAGTCATCCTCTTGAACTCGATGGTCCAGATTCTCAAATGGTAGAAATCAGCATAGCCCATTCCCATAGTCAAAAAAAGCTGAGCTAAGGAGCTAATCTATGGAATAAAGTCCTACATGGTGAGACTAAAGAAATTGCAATCATAATGTTCTAAAATATTATGAAAAATCCTTATCCGTAAAGCTTTAAAAAAGTAAAGTGGGAATAAACACTTTTGAAACAATTAGCTGTGTTATTCTTAGATAACATGGTTCGATGAAACATGATCTGTAGTTCTGCTCTGGAGTAGAATGAATATATATATAACATATATAATATGCTGATATTTATGAAATGACTTTAAAGCACTTAACCTGTTTAAAGATTGTCCAATATATTCATTATTCATAATTGTTGGATACTTGTGAATAATCCTAAATGTTACTCGAGATCTGTAAAATGTGAATGTTGCATACCGAGACTCCTGGAACTGAGACACATGGCAGATGCAAATAAACGATACTGTTACAGCAGCCTGTCTAGATGGACCTTATCTTTATAAACTGCCATGTTTGCATAAAAATGGGGTTTGCTTCATAGCAGAACAAATCTGACTTCATGCTGCCCACTGGCTGGTAGCCTGTAACTGTACCAGAAACACAGCTGTAGTAATGCTTCCAAAAAGTTGAATGGAGCAGGCTGAGTACAAGATCCTGTCTACAAGTGACCAGAATGTTGGAGTCACAATAAAGAAACAGTGCCCAAGTCATAATCCTCTGATGCTGACACACAGGAATGATGAATTTCCACAGTTGGTGTGCAAAAGTGATGTCCCCAACCACGGCCTTGGCAATCACTCAGATCTCAGAGTAAATTAATGCAGTCTACAGCTGTTCTAAATTTTGTCAAATCAAAAAACATAAGGAAAAAAAAAAGGAAGAAGAAAAAAGCATGTATCCCATTTCTGGCATGATTCTCATTTGCTTGTTCTCCTCCTGGCTCACTGCCATTTGCCTTCCAGTGACTCTGTTGTAACAAGGAGGCATGGAAAACATCTCTCATCTCTACTTCTCCCAGACCTTTAATAGCACTGTGGTTGGGGAACACATGCAGAAACTGAGAGATTGGGTTTTAGCCTCTGCAGGCTCAGGAAGAAACGGAGTTCAGGTCTCCCTTAGGAAGCATCCAGAATATGGCTATGGCTAGTGGTCTGCAGCTCCTACGTAGGGTACGGAGTTTCTCGCAAGCAGCAGAGACACAGCAGGGCTCACTCAAGTTACAGCCACGTGTCCCTGGGGAGTCCATCCCCTCATGTTTATAACTTAGAGAGTATATACTATGCAATTCAACTTTGTTGACTTCTCTGGAAACACAGTTAATCCAGCACTGAGTGTTTGTAAAACACCAACCTGATGCACGGTGAAGAAACACTACAAAAATAGAGTTCTGCTCTTTACTTCCAAAAGTACCACCCTATCAGTGAAAGTGGGAAAGGTCTGCCAAGGTAACACATCCCACACCGGCCAGAGAAGGAGGTTCATGGGGGATAGGATGAACTTTATAAAACACTTTTAATCTTTGGCCTTTAAGCAGCATAGCCAACAACAGGTTCACATCAGGGTAGTGGCATTAGCCAAGACAAGTTTACAAATCCCTGAGTGTGCTTCCATCATCCTGAGCTTGAGATATCTGTCAGTCCATAGCAGATGCTGCTGTTGCTGTGCATGTGTCATGTTACTGAAACCCCTAGATAATGATTACGACCGATTATACAAGATGCCATGTTCCTTAATCATATCACTTACATTTCTGCTGAACGGCAGTGACAAGGTTTTGAAAGGAGAAGATCACAGCTGTCCAATAAAAAAAAAAATAATCAGATAAACCAGGCAGTGTTTGCAGACGGAAGATTATGCTAACCTGAAAAGTAGCTTTACTGCTGTTGATTTTTGCACTCTCCCTAACTGAGCTGAACCCTCATTCATCCTCTCTGTTTGGCATTGCATCTGAAATGGAGGTGATTGATGCATGAGCAGGTATATTTCAGATTTTTTTTTTTATGTATGTTATTTACAATTTCCTGTTCTCCTAGTGAGCATTTGAGTGGCTATTTATTATTTTCTACTTCTTTTCCCTTCCCTCAACAAGATTGCAGGTCTCAGAGTAGCAGGAACTGAATACCAGTTCTGATGCAGACAGCTGGAGTGAGAAAATCCCCTCCTTGCCCTAGAGGTAACCCCAGCTCTAAGCTGAAGACATTCCCCTCCTTCATATGCTGGCTCATTTTGGAGTCTCACTTGTGCAGAGGCTGCCAACTGTCCTGAATTAAATGCAGTGCATTTTGATATGAGTAACTGCCTACTAATGACTGAGCAAAACCAGTGTATTCATTTAAGTAAAGAGTTCAAGCGGGGTCCCAGGAACGAAGAGCCGTGTACCCCACTAACAAAGCTATCTAGTTCAGTGCACAATCTGAACTATGCAAAAGAAAGAACCTTCTACTTTTAAGCAGTTATAATGCTGTACTAGAGCACTTAGAGTTTTCGGTGGAAAAGTCAGATGTAATTACTGTTTGACACAAAGGGATTTTTTTTCTTTCCTAACTCCGCCGACGTTCTATTTTAAATAATTAAAAGTATAATTTAAAACTTAAATTGATCGTTTCAATAGACCTGATCCTGTCCTCAGAGGGAGCCACTTGTGTCATTGTTAAACTGTTGATCAGTCCAGTGTCACTGTTTCTCCTTCATCAGAACATGTACCATCAGATCTATAATTCTTCTTTGCTTATGATGGCAGAGCTCCAACATGGGTGTAGTTTGACCCAGGTTAAGCAGATTTAGCTAAATGCATAAATTGTTCACATTCTGTCATGTGAAAGATATAGGCCTTCAGCCAATGTTGAGAATACAACTGATAGCTCACCCAATGAAGAAAGTAATGTATATATACAAATTTTCATAGATTCAAGTGTCTGGACATCACTTTCACTGAAAGTGGGCTTTCAATCTCCTTTTGGTTTTCCTGGTGCATTTCCACCAATAAAATCGCATGAAGAATAAACCCATAAGCCAAATAACAAGTCAGAAGGTTTCCATGGTATAAATCACAGACCCAGGAGGATGCCAGTGCCCTGCAGGCCAGGTCCATTCCTCTGGAATCCTTGTACCATCACACAGAATCAGGTTTCCTGTGCATTCCTGTCCATTAGCAGCTGTGGTGGAACTGTGCTATCAGAGATGCCCTCAACACCTGTACTACCTTTTCAGACTAGTTTTCATCAGTGTGCTAGGGAATGATATTTGGAATGATATTTCCACATGGCATAACTTGCAGAAAACAGAACTGAGCCCTGAAAGCACCATTAAACTATATTTTTAAAGTATTAGTTGTTAAACTAATAGTATGATGGGTTTCAGTCTCCAGGATTTTCTGTCCCATAGAAGATATTAAGAAACTTCTTCAACAAATGTCCAAATCATAATGTAAATATCTAATTTAAATAACAAACCCATGTTTAACCTGTGATAATGGTTCAACTCAATGATCTTAGAGGTCTTGCCCAACTTAAACAATCCTATGATTTCTATAAACATTAAAACAGTCCCTCTCAAAACCAATGTTTCACATGATGAAGATTTGCTCCTTTCCCCTCAGCTCTGGATACTGGACTTCACTAAAAATGTGCGTATAAATGAAGATATTTGGCCCTGTAATTTCTGCTAAGGAGGTAAGTTATACCCTCCTAAACAAAGTAAGATGGTTGGCTGGTGTTTGCCTAAACCCCCTAAGATGACATTTACGGCCCATATGTGACCACATGTGGTATAAATAAAATGGAAGTATAAAAGAGAAAGAGATAAACATATAATTAAAAACAGCATAACAAACACTTGCGCTCATTCATTTTAATGACTGTATGCTCCAGTTTACAGAGCAGTTGCAGCCCCACGTCGTAATAGCTGTGTTGACCGCATGCCATAAAATACATCAGGGTAGGTTGGGTCCAAATTATTCAATACTTGTAATAAATCCATCCCATTAACTGGATAAATATGGACAAGCAACAACTCTGGCGATAATGCTGGAAAGTGGCATGATGTTATTTAGCAGGAATGTTAGCTAGGGGGACCCGATAAATAGCAATACCATGGCCTTTTATTAAGAAACAAACAAACAAAAAAGGTTAGTTTTGCTTTTAAGATCTCATAACTATGTCTTTCCTTCCGTTATCTGTAACTTGAAGTGAAAAAAGCGACTGTGGCCTTGAGAGCTTCAATTCTGATTACTTTTTTGTAAGCCTAATAAAGGCATCAGTCATACCATGTATTTGTGAAAATGAAATCTTCATATATTGAAGGTCAATTTTAGTTGAACTAATATAATCACTAAAAGTCAAGGTTCCTTTACCATTAAAATTGTCCATGCTCTGAGTCTTTTGATATTCTATGCTTAACCTTGAATCATGCTGTGTGCGTTGTATGCAGGCAGGATAGTGAATTCACGTTACAGTATAATGACTGAGTCATCTTGGCCTTGATTTTCAGCTGGGCAAAGCAGATATCCAACAAATATAAGACTTCTTTAAAATTATTTGAAATTAATACACTCTTGAAGTACTTCCTCTCACCTCAGAATAAGCAGCAGGTCATCTAAAGTCTACAAACAGCTTTTCCTTACAGTTTTATGAAATATTTATTATCACTCCTGAATATATTCCTTAAAGTTGAAAGATGGCTACACATAACTAGAGCAAGTATCGATACTGAGAAGCGCTTTGAGGTTTGCACAGAAGAAATCACACGATAATTAAATATTTACTGCAGCCTGTGATTAAAATGCTCCCAACAAATGCAGACTGGCCCTCCCCTGTGCACAGCACTGCCTCACCGTGCCAAAGCTGTCACACTGGGCTGACCACGAGGAGGATTTGTGTAGCAGCTCACTACTCACAGTTTGAGTAGGAGAAGTGCCTGCCCTGCTTCTGCCATGTCAGCTGAGAGAAGGGTGAACCGAGGGTGCGTGGGCTGCTTTGAGAGCAAAGCTTGTCAGAAGATCCACTGGCTAAGCAGCTTATAGGTGATCTCTTCAGGAGGAGCATTCCCCTCAGGGAAAGGGAGTGGAAGAGCATTAAAAATTTGTATTATCTTGTAAAGGTGCAAGATATTTGGCTGGAATCTGGGTGCCGTGGTTTCCAATTAGAATTCCCATTGGATAGAGAATGCCTTAAACTTGAGCTTAACTTTACCTAATGGTCAAACTGATTAAATGCTCACATGCCTTCAAGCGCACACTTCATGACCTCTGGAGTACTGTGAAAAAGAATAATGTTGTTCCACTGTTTGGGATCCTTACTTACAGCACAGAAAAGTCACGCTCTTACCTCTGTCCCATCTAGCCCATGACGCCTTGAAGGAAACATAGAGCAGAAAAGATTGAGAAGCTGCTCCCTGAAAGATGATGAATCCCATGTTCAGTTTTAGGCCTCTCATTGCAAGACAGACATTGAGGTGCTGGAGCATGTCCAGAGAAGGGAATGGAACTGGGGAAGGGTCAGGAGGACAAGTCTGATGAGGGGCAGCTGAGGCTGAGGGAGCTGGGGGGGCTCAGCCTGGAGAAAAGAAGGCTCAGGGGGGACCTTCTCACCCTCCACAGTTACCTGAAAGGAGGTTGTAGCCAGGTGGGGTCAGCCTCTTCTCCCAGTTAAGAAGTGACAGGACAAGAGGAACTCATGTCAAGTTGCACCAGGGGAGGCTTAGGTTGGATATTAGAAAAAATTTTCTTCCCTGAAAGAGTTGTTAAGCACCGAAACAGGCTGCCCAGGGAAGTGGTGGAATCACTGGAAGGACTTGATTTGTTCCAAAAACTTTCCCTCTCTCTACCTCTTCCTTTTCAGTACAACTATCACATAGTAACCTGATCATTTGCAGCGAGGAACGAAAAGGCAAATCACTGTGATACTGCCAACCCCGGATCAGGGCAGGGTCAGGCTGGATGGAGGCTGTGTGTGAAGGACATTGACCTGAAAGCACTGGCAGGGCAGAGATCTTCACAAGCGTCAGTGCCACCTGATTTTTAAAAGAGAGGTTTAATTAAAGAACACATTCAAATCAGTTGGCTCAGAGATGTGTTAAAAGCATCACACACAAAACTGCCAAAAGTACGAAGCAGGGCAGGTTTACAGCAGTGCCACTCTGCTCGCTCCTGTGGAATGAGTTCTGATTTTGATCCATGTAAATGACGTTAGACCGAGGCCTGAATCTTATCTCTCTGGAACTGGATATCTGGAGATGACATAAAAATATCTCTTTTGTGTTTTGAAAGCAGTCCTGCACCAAGAGTCTGAGAGATTTACGTGCTGAAAGACCTAAAGAAAAGTTGCACAATGGAAAGTGAAAACAAAATATAAAATAAATCATGGATGTATAAGCTGATCATTCTGTTACAGCAAAAGTAATTTTTAACCTGTGGATTCCTTGGTTTCTTTTTCCCCAAAACCCAGTCCTGTTCCTCCTGAGAAAATGATTAACTACAAACAAAGGATATGTTGATTTTAGTATTGATTATCCAGTTCTAAATTTTAACTTTCTTTTCAAAGTGTCAGGAAGGTCAGAAGAACACTTAATTGCAAGCCCCAAGCCAGCAAAGAAAACCTTCTGATGCAGGACTGAGAGTTGGTCCTGGCCACAGAAAACAAACTTTTTAAAACCCTGTTTCAAACTGGTTCAAACTTATTATTTTTTCCCCAGGATATCTGCACTGTAGAAGAGGCAGTGTCAGCACTCTATAAATAGACCAGGACAGTATAAACTTTTGAACTGTGAAATCTGGGGGATGTAATCTTCCTGCTAAACAGAGGCTTACAGCAGATATTAAATGCTCTGATGGGACCATCGCCAGTGTTTGAACTGTCTGTGAGAGGAAGGGAAATTCTGAGTTATTGTTAGCACTGTGCACTGCTGTGGTAGTGAGGGTTGGTTCAGAATCCCTTGTCCTGGCTGAATGAGCTGGTTTGGTTGCTTTCCTGTGTGTATGTTTGGGTATAAACATACTGCAGCCAAACTTACCAGCATTAAAATGTCTAAAAAAGAGCCTTTGGGTCATGAACAATTAATTTAGCAGACATTTAGATGTTATGACACACTCCTTAAGCAAAGAACTTATTGGAAGAAGCAGCCTGTATTGCTGTTTGCATCACATTTTTGTGGAGCAATGCTGATTTTCATCAGCTCAGAGTTTGTTGCATGGGAAATACAACCACTAAAAGCTTACAGCAGTTTCCCTGGTATTGTCAAGTTTGTGCCTGTCACACTTTGAGCACAAGCAGGACAGTGCCACCTTTTACACAAGAAGTAGCTGAAAAGCAACATCACTTCTCAATATAGCTATCATGCTATAAATTAACATTTGTGTCATGGCTAAATCCTCATAGCAGTTGTGCTGTATGGAGAAGCTGCTTTTCAGTGATGCCAGTGTGCAGTCTGGGCAGTTTGTAGGAAGGGGGAAAGGAGACCTCTCAGCCCACGTTGGGCTCCAGGAATGTATAAAATGAAAAGGCACATGTAACACTTTTTTTTTCTGGTAGCACCTGCACGTGTTTGGAGAGTTTTATGCATTAATATTTTCAAGCAACCATCATGGCCACAACTGGACTATGAACACACATACCCACAGACTCCAGGAGCTGGGAGTGCCCACAGCAAGGTTCTGCAGGTTGGTGGAAGTCCTCCCAAACAGGGCCATCACCAATTAGGAACACCCCCTGCCTGCTCCCACAGCTGCCATTTGGGTGGGTGTGGAGGCTTTTAGCCATGGCCCCACCCTGCCCCACCATAAAAGAGGTGGAATGAGTTCCAGGGGGGTTTGGCTGCTGGAGGGGTGGTTGTGGTGGTGCTCCCTCATGGAGTTGTAAGCAGCTGTGGGGCCTCAGCTGGAACTTGTTAGGGCTGGGCTGCTCAGCTCCTCCCGCTGTTCTCCAAAAAGCGTTTTGGAGGAGACCTTCCTGCAAGGTTTGGATCCCTCTGTGGAAAGACACAGCAGATGTGTGAGTAACCTAGACTTTATTATGACCTCTAGTACCTCTTGGTTGTGTGAGGGGCTAAATGTATCAGGGTGGTTGCTGGGTGCTCTGGGGAAGGCAACCTGGGGGTGCTGAGTGGTTTCCCAAAGCCAGCAGCAGCTCTGGCTGCTCCTTTCCTTGAGACACTCATTTTTTGGCTGTGGAAATTGCTCTTAGTGAGTGGTGGTGGGAGTTTAAACCCTGATGGCTGGCACCCAGCTGCTGGAGATGGTGTGTTTGGTAGTCCTGGTGAGGCAGAGACAACACACCTCTGGTTTCAAGCTGACTGTGTCTGAACAGTGATTCATTTTCCCTCTTGCATAAGCATTTGGGTTGTGTTTTCTGTTGGACTCCAGAAGCCTGCTGCTGTGGGTTGTGGTGATGTTTGCAGTGGCCTTGTGGCTCACCCTGTCAGTGAGGACATCTACCACCCACATGGGTTGTGGCTTACAATGTTCATGAGCCTCTTGGAAGAGGGGCTTGTTGGGGCAGATTATAAAGTTTTCCCTTTGCCTTTGTAAGCTGAAGGTTTGTGATGAAGGCTGCAATAAGGGTCTCTACCTCATCATGTAGGTGGACCAGGCGGAGACTTCTGGCTGGTACACGGGTGTCCTTGGGGTGCTGGGTTTTCTTGGTGAGTTACAAGTGAAAAACAAGCCAGATGTGACACCATCATGCCTAAACTTCAGTGTTGGAAATTTAGTAGGGGCTCTACAGACCACTGAAATATTGCCCCAAGCACCAAACACTATTCTCCCCCGTGAATTTTCTATGTAAATTGCTAGAGACAGAGGTTTCACTTACTTTACTTCTGTAGCTGGACTAACATATTGATTTTTTTTTGGCCATCTTTGTTTTTAAACCTGAAGGAGAAATTCAAATAAAACCTAATCATGTCCCTCTGTTTCTGAACAGTTTTGGAAATTGCAGAGCAATCAATATTAAGTACACTTTACACCAATTTAGAGCCCTATTCTGTCCAGACGTGCTTTATAGAGCTCTGATTTTTGAGTAATTTAGGCTGAAAAGTAGGGTAATGTGGATTTTCCAATTAGCTTATGTTAAGTCAGTGTTCTTCCACCTGAATATTTTTAATAGCTTGGGTTTTAAAAGCATGGGTGTATATATCCAAAGTAGGTGAATAAAAAGGAAGATAATCTTTTCAGAGGGATGAAAGACAAGTGGATTAATGCAGAGTTTGAGATTTTGTGAGAAATTCAGGCGCGCAGGCTGGTGCTGCAGAGAGAGCTTCTACTTGTGAAACTGTCACTTGTTAATTAAGTTAATGTCTACGGTGCTCTGAAAATGTAAAGTAGTATGTAAGTGCTAAGTATTATTATTAATGATGCCAATTTTGACAGGTTTACTGGAATAGGCTTTGCAGTACAATATAAGCTAATGTTCTAATGCTTTACTCATTTACAATGAAACTGTTACAAATAAGAAAGTGGGACTAGAAGGCCAGCAAAGGGCAGCAGACTAGATGGAGTCTCATTTAGTTTTCTCTCCAAGCACTGACTGGGAATAAGGTTAAAGATAATGTGGAGCTGTCTTGCCATCTTCTAGAACTCTTTGGGGAAAACCTCCGATGTATGACGGGCTGCACCAGCTTATTGTGACTTGCAGTTGTCCTTTTAGGAGATCTGTTGGACCTTCAGAGCTGTAACACGAAGTGTTGTAGCCATATGGCCAGTGTGTCCTGCCTGTCACCTGCAGACTCATTCCCGTCACAGACTACAAAAGGGAAAGGGCGCGTCAGCCCTGTTTACCCCGGGGACTTTCTCCTCTAAGGGAAATCCCCAGTGACCAGTTAATTGGGTTTGTGGCCCTTGCCTTTCTAAAGGATTTCAGAAGGAAGTAAGTGGTTCTGGTGTTGGCTGTGTTGGTATTAGGTGTACTGCTGGAATAGGTGCAGAAAGCCAGTAATTAATATCTATAAAAGCACGTATTAAAAAAAGTGAATAAATTATCTTTCACATTTCCTTGAGTCATAGTAGTTTGCATGTCATTTGGATATGGAAGCATAGCTGCACACAGGTATCTGACCTAGTAAATGGAATAGTGTCCTCGATGTCTTGGGCATGTTTCCTGTAATAACTGTAGGCATTGCTTTTTCTCTGAGCAAAGCTATCAAACGTGACCTGTAAAGGGAACAGCCTTATCTTCAGACGTTTTTCTTAGATGCTCTTTAAATTATTTTTTCATTGCCAATCTTAATTCTCTCCTGTCTTTTCAGTGAAGAAAACATTGTGCAGTACACAACAAATCGAATAGAAATCAGAACTGGGGTGTCTTCGTGCAGATGTCTCTTTTCATGTCTTCCCTTTCAAACTTAAAGTAATTTCACAAAAAGTCTGGTAGATGTCCTACTGGCATGCTCAGGGTGGTCTGTTTAGCTTAATTGCTGCAGGAAAAATTGATGGATTCTTTAGCAGTTTGGCTTAGTTCTGCTAATGTGTCGGGAGTGAACGTGCACACACACCTACACTCAGCGGTTCCAGCCATATGAGACCAGCCACTCCACTGCCTAATTAAATTCATTTACTGGCTGGCAGACACTCCACCTTTCAGTGCCATGTGGATCCTGGTTGTGCTGGAAGAACTTTAGGGCCAGTTGTTTTGTTGTCTGTTAGGGACTAAATTGTTGTATCCTCATTTAATATGAACTTTGGTATCGTGCCGCATTAAACACTGCAGGCAGTATTGGAACAGGGATGATGTGGTTGCTTTGGGGACCTGGGAAATTATCCCTTTGAAAAGTAACAGCAGCAAGGGAGATGGACTCTAATAAAAAATTAATTTTTTGCCTCTTACTGTGTCTTCAGTCAGTTACCTTAGAGTTGGACTTGATCAAAGGCTGCTGGGAACCAGCCAGGACTTAGTCCTTCTTATGCATCCAGAAAAGTGAAAAGTAATATTTTGTCTTTTTAATATTGGTCAAGATGTAGTGTTATGAGAATACTGCACTCTTTATAAGATGAATCGGGGATCTGGCTGTCTGGAATCAAAGCTTTCATCTGTCAAAGCATCTAGAATAGTAACTATCCTCCTCTGCAGGTAGGTAAGAAGGAATGGTGCCTTGGGTGGGAAGGTCTATCAGTTCACCCCATTTTCTTGCCCTTCAACCACCAGTCAGGTGTTAATCACTGTGTAAAGTCTTGAAACATCTTGGAGGCAGCTTTGAGCTGCAGCTACTCAGGCCACAAAGAGGGGTTTCTGCCCTGGCCTTCTCTGAGCTGACTCATCTCTTGATATCCAAGTGTCTCCTGAGCCAGGTGGCTTCCTATTTACAGTACAGCAGTGCTGGGATTTGTAAGCTAAGTAGGTTCACAGTATTGAGACTCTGTAGCCTATTCCCTGTGCAGAAAAGGAGCACAATAGAACTAAAAGTAGGAATAGGCTCCAGCAGTTGCTGGCGCTTTAATATGGAAGGAGAGGCTTAAAAATCTAGGGTTGATGACTGGATATTGATACTGGAACTATATTAAATATCAGTTGTATTGAGATCTGAGTCTTTCAAGACAACCTTAAAAATTATAACCTTAGAAGTATGACAAAGGCAAGCTTCTTGCCCTTTTCTAAAGTGCAGTAATAGGCTGTAATTCTAAAGCAGGTGTATGGGCACTGCTTTGGATGCTCTGGTTAAGGAATACGGTGCAGCTTGTACATCAACCCTGTCATGAAAGCACAATAGTCAGAATATAGAGTCCTTAAGGCATCACTGTCTATTATAAATCAGTTAGAATAATTCATGCTATAGATTTCCCAGTGCTGCAAAGCCTCTTATTCAGTGGAGTATAAACATATATCACATCTTAGATTTTTTTTTTTCCTTCCCTTCTTGGCATGAGTCAGACTTGGAGAATTCTGCAAGAGAAGAACAGTGCACTGTACAGACAATTCCCTAAAAACCTTCATAAATAGGAGGTGGAATGGAAAGATGTTATTTAGCTCTGGGATTGTTTTAACAGCTCTAGTCACACCTTCGTTGTTAAGTTTGGAGCATGTTGTGTAAGAGCCAACAACAAGCCCATGTGTGGAGCATACAGGGGCTGTGTCTGGAATCAGGCTGAAAATGCAAATAGGAGTTTCTTTCCTGGTTTGGTTTCTCAACACAAGTTAGAGCAGCTTGCACCAACTGGTAAAGGCTGCAAAGGGCCATTTTGCCAGCTGGGAGGTGCAAGGGTGTAATAATGCTGCTGGCTCCTTGCCTGTGCCAGCCACAGAGAGGAGAGTGGCAGAGAAGCCAATGTCTGTCTCAGTGCCACTGAAGAGGAGAGATTTTTCCACAAACCAGGCTTAAAGACAGCTTGTACCACTTGGGAGTGGGGCATTATGGATCTAAAGTATCCAAAGTCCTGCCATGAAATATTTATGCTGTGACTTCCTGTATACTTCATATCACTTGCAAAACCCTAAAATTTCCAGAACCTCCCATTAAATTCAACTGATTTAAATCATGAAGCACACGGTTAATGCACAGTTCTCCAGGTTCTGATAAATGGCCTTGGGGAGTGAAGGAGTTAACTGACCATCATCAATTACAGCATCAGAGGGGGTGATTAGGGCTGAAATTGCAGGGAGGTTTTTAATTTAGCCAAGTAGAGGAGACTCCCCCAGCTTAGCCAAGCTCATCAGATCATATACGTCTTACAGCCTCATCCGCTTACCATGCGCTGCCACTCAGGGCTATTGTGCGTGGAGAGGGCACCGAGCAGACACCATGATATCATATTATTCCCTTGTCCAGAAATCCACCTGAGACTCACTGACACTTTGCCGGCCACACAAGTGCCTCGCACGCAAAATTCTCAAAGACCCCCAAATCAGGAATCAACCCGCAAATTATGTAGAGGAAGAAATGGCAGAGTTTTAAAGCTTAATATGAGCTAATTTTTTTTTTTTATTTTCCTAGTGAAGTAGATGGGACTACTTCTAGGAGTAGAAATGCTTATGGATCAGGTAGGAATCAGTTGGATGCTTGTATTTTGCTTGGCTCCATATCTATTCAACACAATGTACGACGCATGTATTCAACACTGTGTACAACAGAGTGTAATGTGTAGACAGCTTTATTTTCTCTGGCATGTTCTCCTGGCAAAATTGGTTACCTGGGACACTTTGGTCACTGCCCTGGAAAAGAGCAGCAGGCTTCAGCCCATGAAGAACTGCAGAAGGGAGGGGAAAGGGCTTGTAGCCCTGACATGAAGCTTTTTTTGGAGTGGCAGTCATGGGCTGCTGAAGGGATGAGCCTCCTCTGCCTGCTGGGGCCTTCTTGGTTGCCTTGGGGCTGCTCCATTCCTGGGGTTTGGAGCCCCAGCTCCACCCAGGGACTGGCCATTGTCACTGGCTTGGCACATGCTGCTTCTCAGGGCTGTAAAATGCAGGAGAGAAGAAAAAGAAAAAACATCCCCAACATGAACTGAACCCTATGTTTGTCTGCTCTTATTTTATATTTCTAATTTCCGCCACTGTTACCATTTTCCTTGAGTGTTTTGCATTTGGATTTTAGGGTTTTTGTAGGAGAAACTGCAAGTGGACACTGTTATAGGGACAGACTTCATGTTCTTAGGGTGGAAAGGAGAAAAGAGGAAAGGAGGACAGCCGTAATCCAGCCAGAAGACGTTCAGGATGGGTCTGACCCAAAATTCAGAGGTATTTGGGCTTTGGTGATGTAAAGATAAGTTTTTAGCTACTTTTGCATTCCTAAGTCTTGAAACAAGCCCCTCTCTTCCATTAGAAACTTGAGAATAACAAGAATTGAGATCAGGCAGATAGTGGTGCGGCGTTAGCGATGCAGAGGCAGTGGAAAGCAGCAGCCCTGTGTGCTTCTTCCCTTGGGTTTTGTTGCTTGTAATGTTGTAGAGCTCCTGCCACCGAGGCCGGAGTTTTCTATATGATCATGTAATTAAAGATTGACTCATAGTGTGCAGGCATATGGAGGCTAAAACAGTTGCCCATGAAGCTTTCGGCAGCATTTTGTGTGGCGTTTGACAAACCATTTTTATTTTGATTTTTTTGTTAATATGGCACTTTGTGCAATCAGGGAGACACTTAGCATAGAACATCAGTCACCTGTGTAATCCTAATGAACTCATGTAAATGGAAATAAGGGGCTTCTGAAGAGTATTAACAATGAGGTGCCATGATGCTGGAGGAGACTTGGCAGCCCTCTCAGCCCACCCCTGATTTTGAAATGTGAGAGCATAGCTTTTCCCATTGCTGAGGGAGAATAATCAGATCTAGTCCTTGAAATGGTCGGTAGTGAAGTGATAGATATTTTAACTCCAGGGTTATCACCGAGTGAACCCTACTCCTTACTCAGGCGAATTCCCATTGATTTCAGAGGAATTATGCCTGAATACAGAGAAGTACAGGGCTTGAGTAAGCCTTGATGTGACCTATTTCTGTTGTTTCTTCTCTAGCCCTCAGTGGTTGTGAATTGTTGTGTTACTAATACAATAATTTGGGTATATTAATTACTGTCAGTTCCCCCTATGTGGTAAAATCCATGTTATTCGTATAGGGCAACTGGAAAGGAAAATCTACTTTCCAAACCTCAGAGCTAGCCTGTGGAGCCACAGTTGCTTTGCTTTTGGTGTGCCCTGAGCAGTGTCTCTGTATCGTTGTGTCCCTTTGCAGTGCTCTTTGCAAAGGTGGAAAGGAGATCCTTGGTTAGGCAGGTAGAATTCAGGGCTCCTCGAGCCCTTTTGCCCAGGTCTGAGTTATCCATTGTAGGATCTGCTGTGGAAATTTTATAGCTAGAGGATCTAGAAGCGTTTTCCATGTTAGAAGTGAAGCTCAAATTTTCTAGGAATGGCTATAAAACTAGGGCCTAATGCAAAAGTTGTTAAAGGCCCTGAGGTAGAAATTAGAGATGTGCAGTGTTTTCTGGACACTTGTGCCATTTCTTCTTTCCTCTTGCACATAAACTCGTATTTTGTAAGAAAACAGGACTGCTTTGTTCCAGTGGGCTGTTGGAGATCTTGTGGGTCCTGTGCCTTTCCTAATGCTCGCAGGAGGCTTTGTAGACCCCCAACTGAGAAGCTGCAATGTTGCTGGGACCTACCCAGGAGCCTCAGCAAGTGGATTTTTGACAGCTCCGTGCCAAAAGTTGCTGCTGGCTGTTTTTCACCTGTCTGCTTTCATTGTAGTCTTGGTGACCCGTGAGCTACTACATGTCACAGCTCTGGTGTGATGTGTGAGGCAGCTGCTTGTCCAGACCCATCATACTTTTTGTTTCAGGCTAAAAGTGTTTCTGTGCCACTGTTGAGTTTGGTGGGAGCTGCACCATGGGCTAAAGCTGGCGGGGACATCTCTGTGTGGGAGTTAATATTGTGCATTTGGGGAAAGCATCCTGGTCAAAGTAGGCACCAATACTTCTGCAGAGGGGCAGGGAAGAAAGAAGCCTCAGTGTGCCCAAAACTACTCAAAAGGGAGTTTCTTTCTATAAGTGCAGCCTCTCAGAGATTTGCTTCCTACAGAGCCTTAATGTACAATGAAAAGCTGGGCTCTAACCCTAGAACAGGCACATCTTCTCATGCTGTTTAATGTCAGTGATGTTCAGGCAGTGATATCAATTATTATTATTAATCCAGAAATAGATTATAGAAGAAAAAAAAATGAAGCTGATCTCTGAAAATTCAAGTAATTTTGGCAGAAAGTCAAGTTTAATTTGATAATAGCTCAAATTAAGAGGAAAGAAATTCTGTGAGCCTGTTGAGGATCCTGGTCTGAGCCCTACTGAATTGAGGCAGACTGTTACAAAGATTTTGGTCAGATTGCAGGACTGGGACGTAGTTAATATTTTTCTTTTGTGGGAAAAGAAAAGATCTGGGTTTTTGTGTCTTAGTTTGCTGAATTGATTAATACTTGCATTTTCTAGTACCAGCATATTAAATATGCAATACATTTTTCATCTTTTCTAATTTATCTTATTAGGAAAAATGGACAAATAACAAATATGTAAATATAAGTTATACTTTAATATAAACTGTATGCTACATTCAATAATGAATGCTGTTGACTATAATAATTAAGTATGATTCCAGCTCCAAACAGTTATTTACTTGTCAATATTAGTGAATCTAGTTCATCTAAAACTGCAGGCAGTTTTCTGTTTACTATATAAACAGTAATTGCCTGTTTAAGTTTATGCTAAAATATTGTTTAAGTCTAAAATCAAGATTGCAAGTGGATTTCAATAACCTAGTTAATTTACTTTAATTTTGGAATTCTCTCTCTGCATGGGAAGAGAAATATGAAAAGTAATTTCATCTCTGTATAGTTGATTTAATTGTACGTATTTTTGATGGATTAAGTTTCCAGTTAATTGTGGAAAATGCAACAACAATATTATAAAAAGAGATTTAAAATAAAAATTGCTGTCTGCTTTGCATGCTATTTTAAAAAATGTTTAACATTATTAATTTTACAATGGTAATTTATAAATATTAGTTACATCTTCCCACTCTACCCCCCCAATAGATGGTTTTAATCACACTTATTGATATTATCTACATAATTATTTTTCATTATGCAAATATGTCTCGATTGCAGTGTAATAATGTGATGGAAACAGTTTCCAGTACTTTAAAACACTTGCCTAAATAAATCCAGGAGACAATGGAAAACTGGAGTGAAAACCAGAAAAAAGGGCAAAGATTTTTTTTTTGGCTTTATATCTATAATATTTAATACTGAACATTCAGGTGGTTTCAAAATACGCTAGGAAAAAAATGAATGAGCAGCAATGACTCTTTAAGTTTTTTAAATAATGATCTTTAGTCATGTTACTTTCTATCCTTAGCTAAAATTGACATTAGATTAAAATCTCACTGATTTCTAGTAAACAACATGATTTTTTAGTGTTTCTGTATGTGTAAAAAATGTAAATAACCAGCTTCTCGTTCACGTATATTTCACAAAACTTTCTGCGGGTGCCTTTTCCCAGGGAGAAGCGATGTCCAGTGCTAGAGGATTCTGAAAAGTTTATTTGAAAGTATAATTAACAGCAAATTCAAATAAAAATAGACATTAGAAAATGGGGAGTTTTCATTTTAAGGCTTCTTCTGTTTGGAGATTGTGAAGAGAAATACAATTATGGGGGTTGCTCGGGGCAAAATTGCAGCACCAGATCGAAGTTTCTTGACTTTTTAGTGCAACTATGATTGCGAGATTAAAATAATGTAGGCAGTGCTTTCTTTTGTCAAAATAAAGTATCATGATTTCTAGCAGTTGATAACTTGTGATTTATTCTTGGGGGTTTTTTTGTGTGGATAAATAAGGCAGGGTTTGTTTTTATTTTTAAGGGTTCTATTGAATCTAGCTTTAAAACAAAGTAAACGGTTATTACTCTCGGTGCAAAAAACCCAGGGTTGTCTGAAATAATAATTTATTGGATATATGTTCTCTGTGGATTTTTCGTATAAAAAGTTGCTTTAGCGCTTTACTGTTTTATTAAAGGAATGTATACACGTATGGAAAACCCCCGAAGTGTAAGTGTTGCTTCAGCCTTTATTGCAGCATCACTGTCTGCAGCTACAATTTCAGCCCTAAGCTTAACTTTTTTTTTTTGCAAAGTATGTGGTTTTCCTTAAACCTGTAATTAGTATAATTAATAATTATTCCCTAATTGAAGCGCAGGTTAACAAACTTCCATATGTAAAAGTAAAGGGGAGGAAAAATGTCATTCATTCACACTGGGCTTTATAAGCCTATAAAACTCTTCAAAGGACTTCAAGATATCAAGCAATCTTTTATTCAGCTAAACCTACCCCCCACCTTCCTTCTTACACACACTTAAATACGCAGTATGCTCACAGCTTGGAAAAAAGCAAGAAAAGCCTTAATGGATCACTGATTTTAACCAAAGAGGTAGGTATGTATTCCATATAAATGGTTTCAAAACCATTTTGGTGTTAGTATTAATAATTTTCATCAAATGCAAAACAAGCGTCTGGGCGCTATAAGAAAGCGAAGCTTTCAACTGTGCACTTATTAACACAGCTTTTATTTCAAGCTCAAAACATCTAAAGCAATTACACTGGAGCAACTGTGTAATTTGCTCCTTTTTTACCACACAGGTATAGTCTTGTAGGCAGAGGCTAATAAAGATTTAAGGGTAAAGCAGAGAGTTAAGGTCCAAATTTTGTTCCTCTTTACATCCGTGAGTAATTAACCCATTTGAATAGACTATGAGACAAATAACATAAGGAGAGGTATTCACATGTGCAGAGGTTGCAGTGCCCAGTTCGACTTAGATACTTTACAGCTGATGTAATAAATCAAAGAATAGAATAATTATTTCTCAATTTACCATGACACAGATATCTTGTCATCACCCTGGTTCTGTGCACCTTTAAGAAGTGGTGAATGTTAAAAATCTATTTAACCACATCAGTGAAACAGAGCTAACACAGCAGGAAATATTAGTCTTTTTTTTTTTAATATAAAATCACTTGTCAAGATATTTGCTCATATTAGAAACCAAATATTTTCCATCTGGAACTGAATATTTTGTACCTAGGACATGGTTATTTATTTTTAAATGGTTACATATTTAAATAATGTAAAATATTTTGCTGCTGGGGATATTTTATTTTCTTAAAAGAAACACTAGACAAGTCTTATATTTAGCTATGTGCTTCACAAGCTGTGCATTTATCTGAAGTGCTTACATTTCTTTTGCAGAACTTGCCCAAAATATTTGTTATTTATATCAGAAAAATATGAAGGGAAGGCACAGACACCCCCAAAGAATGCTTTTTCTGCAACCATTTAGATCTGATGCAGTTATTTACTCAGGAATATTTCTTCAGTAATTTTTGTCTGCATTTAAAAAGCACAACCGTGAGCTAAAATTGAACATTATAGTAAACTAAACACTGAAGTGTTCTTTTAATATCAAACTTGAAAATGCAATTAAAGTAGTAACAAGTCATGGAGAAATTACTGCTGTGCACTTCAGCGGTAGGCACTGAAATATTATAAGCTTTGCTTTTATAATGCTGCCTTTCAAAATCTGTTATCTATAGTTATCTTAAAATTGGAATGCTTTCTAGAACACCCAATTTAAAGTTTCTCAGGAGAATATACTATTTCAATCAGATAGTTTTTAGAGTACGCGTTAACAAAAATCCTTACAATTCCCTGTTATCTTTGTCCTTTTTTAAATGGGAGAGAGAATGCAGTGGATAATGACTTATGCTTGAATGCAGTTCGGTGTATTTTGTGTGTTTTGTTGATAAACATATGCATCTACATATATAAACACAGGCAGCGGTATGTGTTTATTTGTTATTGAGTTAAACAAAAGCTGTTAAGAGTTCCCTCAGCAAGATTTAGGAAGTTTGTCCTACTTGCACATTACTGACAAATATCAAATCCAGCTCAAATAGTAATCAAATGCTCAGGATGACTGAAACAGCAACTTTTCCCAACTTAATCTGTCTAAACAGGTAAGGATATTTAAAAAAAAAAAAAAAAAATCTGAAGACCTCGCTGTACCTTCAGCTTCCCTGCTGATGCCTGTCAACTTTTTAAACCAATTTTTAAGCTGGGTTTGGGAAGGCAGGGAGAGAGTAAAAGCTCCTTTCAATTACGGATGATCAGGGAGAACTGTGACATGGTGGTCAAGCTTCTCTTATCTCTTAAGGGTGTCCTTCATAGTTCAAAAACAAGTTCAAACACTCGAATGTATTTGAGGTGCACACTGGTGGTGGTGGGGAGTCATATCTCTGTTGGTATTGAAGTTTTTCAGAGTTACTTACAGGTGATATCTACTTTCATAACTGAATCCATACACTGCATTGCAAACCTGGGACCAAAATGTATATTTATTACCTCTGCAGGATGTCCACATAGATAGCAACTAATAAAAATACTTCCTATTTTCATTTCCTGATCTTACTGGAGAAGTTTGTATTATGTGCGTGTTGTGAACACTCAAAACTTATTTTACAGGATGGAAAATATCTAATAACTGGGAAACGGGTAACATGGTCTATTCATACGACTTAGAAAAGTGTGTTCTCTAAAAATCAATACAGTAAACGTGCTTGTTCATTATGTGACTAGTAAAGTGTTCTGTCTAAATAGAATTTCATCTACACTGGGTACGTCAGCCAGGAGAGTCAGAGACCTGTAAGTTAACTACTATGTTTTGCTTTGATTCTTAACCTGTGGGTAATAACAAAATATGCTTAAATGCTAGTTTTCTCATATGAAAATAGCACAAATGCATTTGAATGCATCTCTTTCACAGATTTTTTTTTTTCCCTCACCTGAACTGTAAAATTTTTAATTTAAGGGTATAAGATTAATCTATTAATTATTATTTGTAGCTGGAAACATTCAAACAGTGACAAAATCTCTGAATATCCAGAATGAGGCATTTTTCTCTCTTCTTTTAAGCTTCTGGTTCTTTTTCCCTAATTTCTTTCATGAAGTAATTTTAATAGACTAGGTCAGTCTGACAAAAGTATTTTACAAAATAATTTAAATGTATTTTTGTGGCATTACAGAGATCTCATAAAGGGCTGAATCTTCCAGCATCTTTCCTTGTAGGGAAATTAAGGTCAATATGTGTGAATTTACTCTTGTGCCAGAGTTGGAATGCGTAGGTAGGATACATATGCACATATTTCAAGTACTGGAAAATAAATCAATGTAAAATAGCAATTATTTAAGGTAGGGCATAGTTTTGGCATATATCTAGGCAGCATTTAGCATCTGTGGGCATTATTCTAGCAAAATAGTAATAGTGGAAATTAGCTCGGATTAGTTTCACTTGTAAAGCTGATTTTTGAGTATAAACTACGGGTTTGAGCCCTAAACCTGTATATTGCAGCATGCAGTGCCAAATTTTCACCTCGTGTGCAGACAAAATGTTTCTGCTTTAGTTGGCAAAACACTCATTTATCCAAGAAGACGAGGTAGCCTACATCAAAAACATTCTGATTGCTCGACAGCTTTTAGCACTTAACACATCTCTAAGCATGTACTGGAAAACTACTTGGGAGGAGATGTACGTACGTGCATCTTACGCCAAAACACCCTAGAAACTGATTAATCTGTTTTGTTAATCAAAGATTTCATCTTCACATTATAGCACAGCCAGATTAGTAAAGCTGTGATGGTGGGACACAGGATAATTTGCTAAGTAAAGTCAAAATTAATGACAAATAAAATCAGTTTCCCTTTGTGGTTATTTCCAGCCAGCTGCATCCAAATATAAAAGAACTATCAAAGGGAGATGCCCATTAATTATTAACTCAGAACAACTTCAGAAAGCACTTCTTAAACCTCCATTGACATCATCCTGACAGGCTCCTAATCTCAGAAAGTTGTTGGTAAGAGTTGCATTAGACTCAGCATGCCACCAATTCTGACTCGAACAACTGCAACTAGAGATGCGCTGCAGCAGAGATAGGAGCACATGGGACAAACTACTGCCTCTTAAGACATCTGTGAGTAACATTTACAGCACAACATGCTGTATAATTCCCTGCGTAGCTCTACCTCTGCTGTCAGCATAATAGAGTTGTCAACAGTCTAATTGCAAGATGCAATATGTAGGGGGGTCATCCAAAAAAAGAAATCTCAGTGGAAAGTAACACAGATCAGCCTGTCATTATTATAAAGCTGGACCAACCTTTGGCTAAACCATTTAAACCTCCAGATTAATCCCTAGATTTATCTATATAGACTGGATCAAACTCAAAGTTTGACTGCAGATGAAAGAGAAACTTCAAAACGAAGGCTATCGTTTATGCCCATTAGACAATGCATTCAGCTAATGATCTGCAACACACATTAGCCTGGAAACAGTGTTTTTAAAGCTTAACTGTTGCATCTTTTTTTCTTTTCACTTCGACCTTTATTTGCAGCTTTTATTTCTTAAAACATTTTTGTCAGAAGGTGAAAATACTTGTTTTTAACAGAAGATTCTTTTCATTTCTGCCTTTCCCTTTCTGCCAACATATATGATTAAATATCTACTTTAGTCTGGAAGTTAACTAAGAGCTTATTTGATTATGTGGCATCAGTAGATCTCTTTATTTCAAAGTGTATATGCTAAATTAAGCAGTTAAAGTCCTTTGAATAATTTTTTAGAATTTTATGCCACTGATTAAAAAAAACAAGCAGCAAAACCGCCAAACAATTAAAAGCAACCAGTGCTGGAAAAACAGTACTACAGTGGATTGGGTTGGTTTTTATAATGATCATTGGAAGTTGTGTGTATATATATATTCTTATGTATATTAAAAAATTGACATCATGAGACTATTCCAACTCCACAGTTTCTTTTTTGTTTTAAAAAAGCCAAGCAAACTCGGACAAAGCTCTCCAGCCCCCTTCTCTCCCCCCTGCTGAACAGGACAGGCTAGTAGTTTTTATTCTTTAAAAAAAAAAAGATACTAGCCATTCTTTCATCTTATGGGGAGACATTTAAATTTAGAATAATTACAAGACAACAATAAGCAGCTCTGAGCATGAATGACAAAATGCAGCTCAACTTGATGTTTTAATGCAGTTTTCCCCTCTCATCAGTGATGACTACTTCACTAAAGATTCTTCCCCTGATTTCCCAGAGTGTAATGAAAATGATAGATTATAAAAATATTACCAGTTTATAAACATGGATGAATGAGCAATGAGTTCAGGTATATATTTTCACATACTACCTCAAATTTCAAGACTATTTCTTGCTGTATATGTTTTAGGCCTTGCATGTGCTAGGCAACAGATCTTTTAGAATAGCTCCTTGTTGGATGTAAAGAAGTAAAAAGCAAGATTACTGGCTTATCTCCATCAAAATAATTAGAGTTTTAAGCAAACTAGATTCAGTATAATTCCCTCTTTTAAAAAATAGTTTCCTACCTTTGCTGGCCTGTTTCATCTCTTTCATTAAAGATGCAACTTTTACTGATGCTTCTGCTCATCCTATGTTTTCATCAGTGTGAAACCTAAAATGCTCTTTGCCTAAAGTGTAGGTTAATATAATAGCTACTTGAAGCAGGAAACCTCTGCTATGTGTCTATAGTTGTCTTTATTTGGGCCTGTGCAGCATTTTGTTTGTCCTCTAGCCTTTTACGGCAGCTGGACCCTGACCTTCAAGTTCTTAAAAAGAGGGGGGGAAAAGTATTCTTTTCAGATTCCAAGTTCCTCCCTTTTTACCCTCCCACTGACACCGTCCCATTCAATACTAGAGATAACTTTATTCATCTATACATCATTGTATCAAATTCAATAGGCAAACTGCTTCAACATGCTTCAGAGCTGGACAGGGCAGTAATGTCTTCATTTTTTCTTAATGCAATGAGTTTCTTATCGCAGTCCTTTCAAGCACAAAACAAACACTGTAACAAAAAATGATCTCCAAGTTTTTCCCACCCTGCTATTTCACCATGGGCTTATTTCTTTGTTCCATCTTTTAGTGGACAGCTACAGATACAAAGCTGTAAAATTGATTACATGCATACCTACCTAACAGGAGTTAAAAAGGGAATTGGGGGGAATCTTTTATAATTAGATACTGTATTGAGAAGATTTACTTTGGGCTCACACCAAGAGCGTGGAAGTAATTTGTTCCTCAATTGGCTCTCATCCTTTAAACAGGATACCAAAATTAAGTCACATCTAGAAAAGCCAGTAGAAATGTCATGTCAACTGCAAATCTAGCTGATCACTATCTGGAAAAGATGGATCTTTTTCCCAACTGTAGTCAGTGTGAATTTGAGACACCTAATATTACAAAACTCTCAGTCTGTCATTAACTGCCAAGCTTGACTTTAAGCTAATGACACCAGCTTCATGGATGTTAAGAGAGCCCCAGCAGCCAGGAGTCCAGCTTTTCCTGGTTATTCTGAGTCCTGCTCACCTGCAGATGAGTTTAAAGGAAGGTAGTTGAATGCTTGTCCCATGTGTTCGTGTTGTAGTGTGGTTTAAGCTTGTTAGCTGAGCTCAAAAAAAATACGCTACGAACATACTGATAAGAGGGACAGATCAGTATTTTAATGAACCACTTCAAAGATTTTGTAGTGCCTTTTTATTGTAGCATGAAATATGTAATATTAGGATACCCAAGTCAAGCTCATGTCTCATTGACATCTTTGTCTTTTAAATGGAAAGTAAGACTGGAGGGGAGAAAGTTGGTTAAAATACAGAACTTCTGAAGTGCTTAAACCAGCTAATGGTGCTAGATCTCATTTTAGATTCCAGGGATGAAAAAGAAAGAAATAAAAAAAATCAGACTTACATCCCTGACTGGGTGTTTTCCACTATAGGCCCTACATGTTTATGTAGAGGGTATTGCGAACGTTTGGAGGGATTTGGGAGTTTCAAAAGGAAGAAGTTTATACATTAGTGCTGCAAGTTGCAAAACACTGTTGATATTCAAATGTTTATTGTGTAAAATCTGGGATAAGCTTCAGCATGAGAGCTCCTTTAAGTGCCTACAACTATTGCTAATTCCCCTCAGCATTGAGGCTTGCACAAAGGCCTTAATCCAATTCCACTTTTTTTTTTTTTTTTTTCAGAAAGCCTATGCTATTTTCTCTCGCATAAACTAACAACACTATCCCATCACGCTGCAGAATGGGTCAAAGAAAAAGGGCTCTGTGTTTATACTTCACCAACACTTTGTGTTTCTTGGCCAAGTATGGCAAGAAACTTTAAGTGGGTCCCCCAGGCCCCACGCCATCTTTAGAAAGAAAAATAAGCCTTCAGAGATTGAAAACACACTATTTTAGGCACTAAACAACCTATGAAATGTCAACTATTCTTTCAGTCACTATCCCTGAAAAGAAATTGATCACTTCAGCCTCATTCTTCCAGCTCTGATTTAAATTATGAAACACATGAATTGCTTTGATATGACAGTGTATTCTACCTAGCATATAAAATGCTTGGAGATATTTTAAGAGTGTTCTCAGATACTAACATTTGAGTGTACACATTTTATTCTGTTACAGCAAGAGTGTCTACCCATCAAAATAGCTTAAAGCAGTAAGTTCCATCAGGGAAAAGAAATTTTACAAGATCTCTGTGTTGACTTTTGTGAAGTGCAAAAGAAACTGTCTTCCTTTGTGAAGGATATTTGTTAGCTTCATCCATGATCTGTTCTGTACAGGAGATCCCCATCCAGCTCCAAGTGGTCAGGTATTCCCTGTATAGAAACCTTCACTTATTTCTGACAATGCCAGCAATGTTGCCAAGGTTTAAACAACAACAAAGACCGAGCTGCTTTGAGGCTTGACCTTCCACTAGCAGGAGGGGACAAGCTGGTCTGGTTCCCATCTGATCATCTCTGAGACCCTACAATAAAAATTCCAGTATAACTAGTGGGGATGTGAAAATACCAGAGCATAAATCAACCTTTAAAAGGGATTAAAAAAAACCCCCCAAAACAAAAGAAAAGGGGGATTTGGTTCCAAGCAAGAGTTAAAACTTATTTTATAATCAGTGCTAATTAATTTTTAGCTTGAGAACCCAGCCCACACCCTATAGCACCAGTTGTGCTGATTCTGATTTAGATGGCATTGATTCCAGTCCCCAGAATAAGCTCATGGTACATTGTCCCAGAAGGAGTAAGTGGAATTGAGCTTGGAAGGGGAATCACTTACTGAAGGCTTTGACAAGATGGAAGTTATTCTCCCATCAGGATGACTTTGCTCTTGAACATGCGTTTTAGTGGCTGAGCTAAATCTTACTGTGTCTTTTCACTCCTCTCTGATTACATTTACACAACAACTAGAGGAGGGACTGTGTTATACTCAAATGAGTTTTGAATGCTTTGTCATGAATTATGTTAAATATGCTCAATTTTCTTGTGCGTTTTGCTTCTCCAAAGAGCCTTAGTATGTTCCAAGGACCTGTTTTCCCCCCGCTTCTTTCAGGATTTGTCCACTTCCAGGGCACTCAGGAGGGGAGGGGAAGGACCTGCTGCCCTCGTGGCCTTGCACTGCCACCTAGAGCCATGTGCTGCCCAGCCCTGAGCAGTGCCCAACTCCCGTTTTCCCCAGGATGGGTTAGAGCAGTGGAAGATTGCCACAGAAGTGATGTGCAGTCTATAAAGTTTATGTAGGTCCATGTTCTGCATAGGAAGGAGGCTGAAGCAGAGTATTTCAGCATATGCATGAGTTGCTCCTGAACTTACGCGAACTTAATCCACTGTTTTAGCAGATAAGGTGATGATGGCCACTTTTTTTGAAGCGCTATTTCTTATCGAATACTGAAAAAACATGTTTTCAAGGGTAGTTTATTTCCTACAGCACTTTTTCTGAAGTGGTTCACATATTTCCACGGGGCTCTTCTCTCCTGACCGGCTCTTAGCCTTTTGGATCGTACTGTACCTGTTAGCACACGTGGATTAGCTGAGTGCTGAAATCGCACTTGGAGGGTTTGGCTTCTTTCTGAATGGCTCGAAAGGCTATAGCTGTAAGAGGGGTTTATGTGTTGAGGTTAAAATTAGCCTGCATACGTAGCTAACACAAGACTTAAGTATCACTTAGTTCCTGTTTAATTTAGTTTGAGCTTTGTGGCAAGGCACGGCCACTGGGACTTGTCCCTAAAAGGCACTTTTCTGGAGCATCCTCTTTTTCTTTTGTTTTATCCTCCATGAAAAACAAACCTGTGGGAAAAAACCTCTGGTGTGCTCCTGTGAAGGACATGCATTCGAGGTAGAAGCTCAGACATTTCAGAATAGGCACCAAAATTCTTCTTGAGATTTTAATTTTGCTATGCTACAGAAGTTAAATTAAACACATACATTTTATATCCACAAACACATGAAGAAAAGCTCATTTTGCCCCAGGAAATAGAAAATCTGGGATTTTTTTTTTTTATAGGATCATCAAATGACTAAATCTTTCTAGTGAGAGATTAATTTCTTCTGCATTGTGCTGTGTGCAGTACTTATTGTGGAGAATTTATAAGAGTTGATATTTTAGTTGACTGACAAGTCTCTCGATGTATTTAACAACTTTAATTATACTTGTCATTTTCAAAATGAGTGAAGAAATGTACAAAACCAACAGAAATATGTCAGTTGGTTATTAGTTACAGCAAAGTCTTTCTTTTATCTCTCTTCTCTCGGGTGGAAACCATCCTTTCTATTAAATAGGGAGTCAGTTCAAAAACTTGAGACCCATCACTGTCTTCAGGGTTTTTAATTACTCCTCTGCCTTTTTCTCTTTCTTTCGGATTGTCGCTGTGTTAGATGACTTCTGTGTTTTTAGATTTCCTCCTTGCCTTGCTGTCAGCACATAGTGTCTTTCCTTTATCATGTCATACAATTCAGATCCCTGATTGTCTCATTTTGGTGCCACACTCGCTCGGCAAACGTGTCCTTTGTGAGGGGGAACACACCTTGTCACCACGGGAAAATGAAGGGAGAAATTAGTGGTGGTACTGGGAGCAAAGAAGCAGAGTGGAGGGAAGTATGCAGGAACTGGTGGGTGTGTTTTTTGCTAGCCAAAAAATGACCCCCTGGCCCCACTAGTGAATGTCTTGCTATTTTATAAATTAACTTGCTTTAAAGGCTGCATTTTCCCTTTCCTCTATATTTGTGGTTCAGTCTTTCTTGCATGTGCAGGTTCCTTCTGTTGTCACTCCTCTCCTTCACTGAAAGGTTTCCGTGAAATGCAGATGTCTTAAAGGGTTTCCTTTTGGCTTGGCATGGTGCTTGGAGGTTCCTTCTGTGAGCACTGGAGGTTTGGATCTAATATCAAAGGGTTTAAAGCTAATGATTTTAAGTATGGTTGAATTTTATTGCTCCTCTGGTGGGCTAAAACCTTCAGCAACTCTTTGACCTCTTCCCAGTCAATCCAATTCCATCTAATACTCTGTGACTAATATGGTGGATATTTAATCTACTTTGCTGCTGAAATTACTTTTAGAGTCACTTTTTTCCTTAAATCTTCCTCTTTAGAGAAATTGCTGATCGTAAGCTCTAAATGTGTTGCACACTACCACATAGGTTTTTGAAGAAAAAGCTTTTCTTTTAGTAAAAGAAAATTAAGAGATGTAATTTCTTTTTATAACATAAATGAAATGAGGGGATATAATTATATTATGAAAGTAAAAACCAGGTTAAAATGAAAAATTGACAGAAACCTCTCTGCTGATGCTGGTAATAGAGATATCGTGATGAATAGCCACACCTTAGCCAAATATTTCCTGTAATACAATTAAGCTTTGAAGATAAAATTAAAGGAAGCTCCTAAGGACACTATTCTCACCCTCTAGACAGTACTTACTGAGTTAAAATTTGGAATGTGGATCTTTTCCTGTAAGTAGTATCAAGCAACTGTGCTGAGTTTTGCTTATACCATTTTTTTTTTCTTAAAAAGTGACCAAACTGAATAGTTGAGGCCATGGTTACAAATTCACCATGGTGCCTGTGATACTTGGCTGCTTTGCCCTGTTTTCATCTGTTAAGACATCGAGCTTGCAAGGACTCTGCACTGTGCAAACATGAGCAAAAGGGATTTGCTTATCTGATTTATGTGAGGACCCACCAAATTGGGTCATGGATAGTGATCTCTACAGCCGCAATCCTGTGCCTTATAATTTAGTCATGGGCATGGGCCCATTGAATTCAATGGGCTTGAGTAATTTGAATTTAATGGAATTATTTATATGCCTGAAATGGGGTGTTTAGGCAAGTTTTTGCAGGATTGTGGCATTAACCTTTTCCACATGTAACCTCTTTGAATAAGTGTACCATTGCATCAGTAGAAGTGATACAGAGTTCGAGGCTCAACTTTCTGTCTGAATCCAGAGCAGGCTGATATAATAGCAAAGGTGATATGAAATGAGATTTCTGGTCACACTCTAACTACCAAGAAAGACGTACGTACTGTTCCCGTGAAAGTTGAGGCTTCCACTGCCAAGAGGGAGTGGAAGGAAGAATGTGAATTCTCTTGCCTGTCCGTAACACCAAGAATGTTACTGGTGCAAAACATGATGCTAAATTAAGGGTGGAAGTGAGAACAAACCTTTGAACTGTTCAAAGAGTGAATCTCAAAGCAGCCTGACCATAGGAGCAATGATGGAAACGGAGATGAACCCTCAAGCCAGGCAGTTCTAGCTGTGGGTTGATTAGCCTGTGAAAATGAGTGTGTGCGGTCTGCAGGAGTGGGAACCAGACTTGGGGATCTAGCTCAGTTTTCTGAAAAAGTTACATCAAGGGAGGTGATGCATTAAAGCAGCAGTGATGGAAAGAATTGTGCTCTACTACTCTTGCAAGTCAGCGAAGGACTTCAGTCTTCAGAGCTGCCCATATGGCAAATTTCACATGCGCTAAAATTAAGAGAGGGGTGAGGTGACCCAACCCACATGTAACAAACATCCGTCCCGCTTTGGATGGAAGTGTGTGCTGAGGGAGTTGGCGGAGAGCCTGGGGCGTTCTGTGATACAGCCTTTCTTAAATAGGGCCCCGGGCTCATGGGAGCAGAAGCCAAGCCTGTGGTGTCTTTAGAGCGTGTTCTGTACTGGAAATACCTGAGATCTGTGGATTTCCTTGAGGAAAAACTCCCAGTATAATAGCATTTAGCTGCTGACATGAGTACTAACTGCTGCTGGAGAGCATGAAGGCATAACACAGTCTCACTGTACAGGCCAAGAGGAAGTGCTTGGTGTTGAGATGAACTCAGTGAGAGTTTTTTGGTGGGCCTTACTAGATATCTGCCCTGCAGGCCACTGCCACTAAAGGCATAGCTCTGGTCTTCGGTCTGTAAAATCATGGAATCATAGAATGGTTGAAAAGGATCTTAAAGGTTACCTAGTTCCAACTCTCTCCCATGGGCAGCGACACCTTCCAGTAGACCAGCTTGCTCCAAGGCCTTGTCCAACCTGGCCTTCAACACTTCCAGGGATGGAGCATCCATCACTTGCTTGAGACACTGGTATTTGAAGGTAGTTCAGCACTTGAAATGCAGTAGAAAGACAGGGTTGCTTTTTCACCTTTTTTACATATGGTTGATGCCTTGGGCAGAAATTGCATATAAAAATGCAAAAATACGTAGCTATGTTTATACCCCTCCTCTTTTTGCCTGATGAATAGAACTGTAATTGAGGGAACACAAATGATGTATTAAATTTCTTGAACACATGGATAAAATAAGCCAATGTGAAAACCACCATGTGCAGTTAATTTATAGACAAATATATTTGGAGCAGGTACAAACAAAGGTGTAAAGTACTATGTTTTAACAGATTTTCATGCCATATGCATTTGCTTTTACTGCCTGAAGGAAAAAAAAAAATGATTGAACTAGATAGCTTTAAAAAAAAGTTAAAATACCTTTTGAAAATTATCTTTTTTTAAATTACAGGAACACTACTCTTCATGGCTTATTAGTATGTTTATCTGTTTTAACTACTTTAGATTATTTTAATAAATTAATGGGGGTTTTGCCATTTGTTTCATTAAGGAAAGCAAATTCAGAACAAGAAAACCCTGAACTTTGACATTCTTTCTTGTATTTATTACATATGTTTTGAAATTACTTAATTTTAGCAATTCACATGAAAACAGTGGTCACATCTCGTCATTTGAAATTAAGTCTGACAGCTCAGAAGTTAAACCAGTTTAGCTTGTTTTAACAGCTACACTTCAGTGATTCTGGGTTATTAAACTCTTTGGGAAACCTTCCACACTTTATTAGGGAAAGGAAATTTATATAGTGGAAAGAAGAAAAATATATGTAGTTGCCAACATACACATAGGGACTCTGGTAATAACATCACTTTATATAGGTTGTTAGTATCCAGGACAGAACTGTACCTATATATGCTTTAGTGGGAAGGAAGTTACATTGGCATGACAAACAGCTTCCCTTAAAACAATCCTCAAGGCAAACATGAGAGGCTATTCCATAGCTCTTTTGGGAAGCTAAATTCAGTAAAGTGACTTTAATCCACATCATGACTTCTTCAGACAGAACTCTTTACTCCGACATATATATATATATATATAAAATTTGGTCAAGCTTGCAACCAAATCTGAACATTAGGTTTATTCACTTGGATCCCACGGTGAAACTGTGGGAGAAGATTCAGAGAGAGAGAGGTTCATCCTATCTCCTGTCACAGCTCCTGTCTCACAGTGTCACCTTTGGAGGCTGTAAACATGTTTGTTCAGCAGGATGTGATGTATCTGTAAGGATCATCACAAAAGCATCTTGCTCGCCAGGTAAAAACTATCAGGTATTTCATGTCCTACTGTGGCTCCAAGCTACATCAGATCTCAAGCTGAAGCACTTAAAGGCAGGGTATGGAAGAAAAGAGCCTTGAAGGCATGGTGGACTTGGAAAATAATTGTAGGCTGGGAGGCTGAGATGAGCAGGACAGAGCCTGAAGTCACATTTAATGGTTCTTTAAGCCGTAGAGACACTTAACGTGTATGGCTGCTGCAGAATTGACCAAGCAAGCAGTGGTGGTTCCACTGACCATGGAGGGTCCAGACCTGGGGTGTGGGACAGGGTGAAGTGGTTTAAAGGTTCTTCTGTAACCTCCTGTTTGTACTGGATACAAAGATTTGGGGAGCAGCTCACTATGTCCTGAAGACCCAGTCTAATAACTTCTTTTCACGTCCATGTTTCTACATCGAAGTCAGGCTAACTCTGAAATTTTGTGGGCGATCTATTTAGACGGAGGACTTTTTAGATCTCTTGCTACACAGAAGGTTTTCCAAACTTTGACTATTTCTTTTAAATATTTTAGGGAAACTATCCTAATTTTCTATATCCAGTATTTTGATAATGACTAAATCACTGCTACGTATATTGCTTGGTCTCCCTCCTTACCTTTTTATCCCTGTTTATATTTCCAAGAATTACAAGCAAATTTTAGTCACAGCTGGTGATCCACCATGACTCTTATCTGCTTTGAAAATTTGTGAATATAGCCCTGTTCTATTTCCTTCTGGTTTGTTGATGTATACACTCTGCAGTAGTGGATCAAGACAAACTGTGTAAGGTACATCTTCACAGAAACCATGTTTTTTGACTGATTTCCTCTTAACAACATGGTGAAAGTCACCACCCAGTTTTTAATTCCTTTAACATATGAACAATTGGTTTTAATAAAAATATCCTGTAGTACTGATTGTGTCTGTGCATTATCACCGAAGCTTGAAGCCCAAAATATCTGTGTCAAAACTGTTTGCCAAGGCTTATTTTCAATATGTTCTCTGGCTAGCGTAAGGCCAGCACCCCTGCCCTGAAGGAAATGTTTTAAGGGCTGGAAAAATATTTGAAACTGACAATAACTGCTAATATTGGCTGGTAAAAGATAAGTAGGAACCTATTTTGCTGTGTTTCATAGTCTAGGTAAATACCAAGGTTTCAATAAGCATTCTGACAGATGCTTCGTTGTCTTCATTATCCTTCATGAGTTATTAGTCTTAGATTTTAATGAAGAGCAGGACTTAGGTGTTGATAATTTCAGGTCAGGCTACCTGCAAAGGTGTAAGGAGCATGTTCAGAAAACCCAAGGTCACGCATGGCCACTGTTGCACTGCACCAACTGATGCTGCCCTCCTGCTCAGTCAAGGTAATCTGTGAGCTAAATGACAGTAATTTCCATTAAAAAGACCCCTAGAAAAGCAGGAGTATGTGTGTGTGTGAGCATGTGCTTTGAAAACTTTGCTTGATGATACATTTTCTCTTACTTTGATCTATCTGAAATAAATGGAATGCATTAGTGCTATTTAACTTTGCCCCGAACTGTCAAAAAAATGGAAAAAAAGCTGACTGTAGTGTTTATTTTCAAAATCCTACTGACAAGGGTTTTTTTTTCTTCAAGGGAGAACGAATCTCTTCTTTGCTGCCGTGGTCATTATATTTTATTAAAAAAAACCCTAAAAACCACTGTCTCAGTATTTGAAACTTCCTGTACAGGTGGGCAGCGTGAGCATGATTGCAAGAGATCATTCCAAGCAGTTCATGCATAGGCTAATCATTAGGACAGAAAAGAAGAAAGGTAGTTTTAATGTACTTACATATCAAGGGCTAGTGTTATTACAAGAGCTGCTTTTGGTTTGGAAAACCACATATCATGATTATCATATCATTAGAGCGGCTTTCAATGCCTAAAGGGGCTATAGGAGAGCTGAGGAGGGACTTTTGATAAGGGCATGGAGTGTCAGGACGATGGGGAACGGCTTTAAACTTCCAGAGGGCAGGGTTAGATTGGATATTATGAAGAAATTGTTCCCTGTGAGGGTGGTGAAGCCTGTCACAGGTTGCCCAGAGAAGCTTTGGATGCCCCATCCCTGGAAGGCCAGGTTGGATGTGGCTTGGAGCAATCTGTTCCAGTGGAAGGTGTCCCTGCCTGTGGCAGAAGGGTTTAAAACAAGATGATATTTAAGGTCCCTTCCAACCAAAACCAGTCTATGATTTTATGATGAGGAATACGATTTTAATACTTAGGCAAATGTCGAGAATATCATGTAATCAAAGGGTGAGTGTTGATAATTTCTGGGCTGTTGGGGGGCTTAGACTGGTGAGAATAACTGGGATACTGTTTTTAATCCCTAGTTAGCAAAGGGAGAGGCAGAAGGCTGTTAAACTCATGGAAATCTATGGAGATGTACAAATACACTAGTAAAACATGACATCCATTGTTTGTTTGCTCTGCACAGGGCAAAATTCTAAGATGATATTTAATTAATTTGGAGAAAAGAAAAAGACAAGCATTTGGAAAAGTCTGTCCCATAATGTGGCCTACAAAAGACATAAGTGGAGCAGTCAGAATGTTCAGTGCATATATATATATACACACACACACACAGTTGGAAAAGAAACAGAATAATGGAACTGTTCCTTACCTCAGAAAAACTTTTACAAGTCCTGCATTGGGTTTAAAAATGAGGTATCAAATTTGTGAAAATATAATCAATCATTTTTCCTGTTTGGCAGATGAAAAGATGATTTTCAAACTTAAGAAGATGACTTCTGGCTTTAAAATAAAGTCACAGCAAGTCAGTGGGAAATTCTAACCTCTTCCAGCACAGGGGCCAGTGCAGTAGATAAAAACACAGAGATGTAATCAAGGCACTATAATGGCATCAAGATTATTGTCTCTGACAACACAATGGGTCTTTGCATGCACTGTAAGCCCAAAATTGGGCTATGCTAGTGAGACTGAGATAGTGGCAATTAGAAAAAAAGGTTAAAGTGCTTTTGAGTGTCAAATTATCCCCTCCTGAGCCTGATCAAATGCCCACTGTAACCAGTGCAGACATGTGCTGGTTATTTTGTCAGACTGCTGCCAGAGTGACGTTGAGAATGACCTAAAGGAAAAGTCAAATTACACTTCTGACTTTTCTCTTATTTTGTTTTTAGGTCAGATAAGGAAATCTGAAGGCTTAACTTGCAAATCAGTAGTAAGCAGCGGGAGAAGAAGCCACATGAAATAGTCTTCTCCTTCCAAAATGGGCAAAGAAAGAACACTTTTAAGAATCAAAGGCACAATAAAATCTTTTTCCAGGAGGCAGATTCTGTTCTCTTTTACACAGATGTGAATCAGAAATGGCATGTTGAACCATTTTGGGTTATATCTGTAGGAATGCTATAAAAGGTGAATTGCTGAATTCACCTTTGAATGGCATGAGGGCTCTGTGATCATCACTTTTTTTGAGCACCTTTTGCCACAGAATTTTTCACCAAGGCAGAGCTGGTGGGTGCTAGTGAGGCCTCCTGTGAGAGTGCATGACAGGTTCAAAGTGGCTGATACCCCTCTGTCCATCAATTTTGAGATAATTGCTGATCCTCAGCCCTTGCCTTCCTCAGTTTCATACACATGGAGTGGAATTTGGCTTCTTACTGGGTAGAAGCCAAGGAAGGACTAGAGAGGTTTTTGTGAGAAGCCACATGGACTGTGTTGGAAAAACTCTGGATTGAACAGTAATCTATATTGTAGTAGTAGCTATATATTGGTGGTACACGTAGTAACTAAAACTGCAACAGGGAGATGAAATTTCAAGTCTGCTGAAGGGCCTCCACAATCTGGGCAATCTGTTAAAGGACTGTACATAATGAATGTTGTACTTCTTTGTAGCTGAATGCTTAAAACTCATTTTCACTCTCTGTTCTCTCAAACTGAGGTTGTCAAATTGGTGCCAAATACGACAAGTTTATAATATATATTATGTACCTTGGAAGTTGGTGGAGGCTAGTTCCACTCAATTTAACTGTGTTGCTTTTGAGGACAATTTGTTCTGACCTGGAGTGTGAAGCCTGTATACAAGTCAGTTGTTTTACATAAGGCACCGAAAGAACTTATATGAATGATTTTTTCTATTAATTCAAGCAACTTGGGGGGGGTG
>VZRE01009636.1:124499-159213 GCA_013396775.1 Cephalopterus ornatus
GGTGGGGGGGTGGGAAAACGTGGTTTACACAGAACCAGTTAATGAGAATGTGTTCATCTACTGGTTGATTTCCTGTCCTCAACTCAGTTGAAGAAATGTCTTATTTCAATTATTCAGCTTGGGCCCAGTAGAGGTGGGATCCGTGCTAGTGGTTGGTTTTCAGCCTTCCTGTAAGACTTTGGACAAATCACCTCTCTCTCCTTTGTCTTTTTTTTCTGCTGTGTCAAATGTTGAAGACTCTGATCATCTGTCGATTAGTAAGTTATTTTTTGGCAATGTTGGAGCTACAGGCTCAAGAAAGCATGAAGTATTAACAAAACAGAATGAGATCTGCATGGTGAATAACACTAAGTGCAAAGATGCATTTTGCCAATGCAGTTGTATCCATCACTTTTAATTTGAATTGTGCAAATTAGCTGTGGAGATTTTATTGATAAGGTCTCTGAAACACATGTGGCTGTGTGAGCCATGTGGCATTCTTGGCCCTGACTGGGTAAGCTAACTCTTAAATTTCAAGGAAAGATATTCTAATTTTAATGGAAGAACTAGATGATTAAGAGAACTTTAAACAGTTCTTTCTGGGTGGATTTTCTATGAGAATTACTCGTAAGTTAATGAGTAAGGATGTGTTCATTAAATACCTTTTGTACAAAGCAATTCTATATCATTTTATTTGACAGCTGTGAGGTTGGATACTACTTTGGTTTATCTGAAAGCTTTGGAGCTCTGGTAAGTATTTAATTACTTAATTCCGAGTACGGAACAAAATACTGGCAAGGCAAAGGAGGCAGGCCCATATACTGTTTTTCCAATTTGGGCATGAGGGGTGTTTTACAAATGAGTAGAAGCTACGTTTGCTACGACACCATCCTCTCACAGGTAATGATTAGATTAAAATGCAAAGCCAAACTTGTGTAACTTTGCTACAGAAGACCTAGCTGTGAAGTGCTTGGTATATCCTGCTATTAGAGAGGAAGCACCCAATCCATCTAAAAGCAGTAAAACAATAAAAAGTCATTAGTTATGTTTTGTGACCTCTCAGGCACAATTAGGTGCTGTCTGAGAGTCACCTGTGCAGTGTTATAAGGAGCTGTTGTTGCAGAGAATGCAAATATAAACCACTCAGGCTGGTCCATGAATAGTTATGCCCGTTCTGATTGTACTACAGTTTTCTGTTACATATCCTCTAAGGTACAGCAAAAAGAAGTCTGCCATTTTAATGAATCTTTCTGGTGAGCAGAGAAAGACGATATAGTCAAGCATAGGTCATCTATAGCCCTTAGTATCAGCTGTAGCATACATGCCATTATATCATAATACCATTTTATCCCTCATGATCTTTGATCAGTGCTAATGATCAAAGTTTGCATAGCAGCCAAGAGAATCATGAGACAGTAGATATTTATAGCTTATGGCCAATTCTGATTACTCTATAGCAGCTTTCCCAGTGTTCTGTAGTTTGATTGATGTCATTGGCATGCTTCAGCATTCAGAATATATCAAATAAATTTGCTATGCTTTGAACATGAAAGGGAAGTAAAACACTGATAATTTAAGAAACCAGGAATGTAGGGAAGATAGGAGGTACACATTGCTGCATGTCCTTTGGCAACTAATGCCATACAATGCTTAGCAGCACTGTGCATGCAAATTGCCAAGCATCCTCTTTAAGGCAAGGCTTTGCTTCCACGGTAAGAGCGTTGCTATTCAAAGGGGCTGGTAAATGAAATCTGAACTGCATATGCTGCAATGGAGAGGAGGACAGGAGCAGGAGACAGCTGTTTGGGGTGACTGCTTTACAAGCAGAAGCCTTTCAGTTCCATCAATCAGACAGTGTGAAAGGCCCAAATCCACAGACACCAGCATCCCACCCCCTTTGATCCCGATCCTAATAGCGTGCCAGTCACCGATGGAAATGCATTACAAAGTGAGAATGGTCCATTTTCTTCCTCCTTTTGCTGAGAGTCTGTATTTATCAGATTTAACTAGTTAATGATTCTGCCCTCTCTCTCTCCTGCATGCCACGGGGAATCGCGCTGCAGAGGTGGCAGTTGTTTATTGTCAGTGGGCAGTTAAAGCGTCAGCAATCCCTGGGATCTGAGGGAGCCGTTTGGCAAGGCTGAGTTCTGCATAGGGTTAGGCATTGACTCGCTTAGAATCGATGACAAAATTATGTATACATTCTCCTCATTGAGGCAGTGTTTAGTTGGGCCCTGTGAGGCTGTGCCGTGGGGTGTGGGGAGCAGATTGATTCTAGAGAAAGAGAGCGTTGTGGTGGCCTCGTGCCGAGCCTGTGACTCTGGTTTTTGGGAATGTGTGTTTTGTGCCTGTCTCCACCACATCCTTTGTGTCTCTGTCAGCACTTTCTGCCAATAACAACCCCATGGTTGCCCACCAAGTGAGTTTTTTCCTAGCTGTGAGCCTGGAAGCACAGTTGCAGTGTGTCCTTGAGCTCACATGGCACCTCGTCTGCCCAAATGCATCAGCCGTATCCCCAAGTGTGATACCTGTGAAGATGCTGAGGTGGACAGACTGTGCAGGAGGTAAAGCATGCCCATGGTCACAGGTGAGATGCCATAAGGATACTTGGAGTGATATAAACTATATGGTCTTAGGCCTCTTAGATTTTTCTAGTGTAAGCTTCCATCTGTGAGATGGGCTTTACAAAATACTCCTTTGTCTGTTGTGCCTATGTAAGCTTTTTTGGATGTCTGGTACCTCGCCCAAGGGCTCCGATTCCAAGCCCTACAATAACGAAAATAATACTTCTGTACAGAGGAAGGGCTCATGGAACCTGTCCCTTCATCTGTAAAAAGTCACTGTCTCATTTTTTCCAGTGCGAAACATCTTATTATCAGCCTTTCTTACTGATTTGCAAACACGAACATTTGCAGGGTAATAAAGAAATGGGCAGCACACTTGGGTGAGCTTTTGCTTTTTTCTTCTTTAAAAGCAATTTTCTTGGCAGTGAGTATGATAACAACAGTGTTAAGCTATGTCATTAATTTCCATAGATGGTAGATGGAGAATGTTAAATTCTAGGCACCTGAGTGGATCATCAAACTCTTCTACCACATAATGACTCTAAATAATCATATTCATCATAATTAGTACTGTTAATAATGTTAAAAATAAACACTTGTACCTCAGACCATTAGTAATAGTAATCTTGTCATCGTCCATGAAAATTGCTAGACCCGGTTATTTTTCACAGTGGGGCGCAGATATATGAGGTATATAATTAAAATATTAATTACATATTTGATAGAGCTTCAACTATCATTATTATATTACCAATGGCCTCATTATTATACTTTCAATATGTTACGTTGTATATTTTGTGTTTAATAAAGTGTTAAAAAGTGGCTTTGGGTTTCCAGGATCAATATATGTTAGAAAGAAAAATGTACGTGAATCCAGAGGTAGGGAAGAAATGGGATTCAAACTGTGGTTAAATGAATTTCTGTCATTCAACCCTGTACTAAGAGGTGACACAAAGCTGACACAAAGCTAATCCTAGTCATAAATCCCCAAAATAGAATTTAAGTGATACTTAGGTGATATTTAATGGTTATTTTTACCTGAGTAGATTAAATGAAGAGAACACTAGTTCTCTGAATGGGAGAGATGAGCTTTAGAAAGGAACAACGTATTCTAGAGTTTTTTACTCTTTTCAGTACAAGTTTTTTCCTGTTAAGCTAAACAGGAGCTCTTCTAATGTATATAAGGGCAAGCAGTGCCTTTGCATGCTAAACTGAATTAGTATAAGCAAGGGGCAGGTGTAATTTGAGGATAAATAAAGGTGACACAACACATCTTGCTAAAAATGATGGTGCATTTAAGATTGCAAGATCTTTTGTCAGGAGGTTTTCTTCTTTTTTTTTTTTTTTGTTTCCATCATGGCTAACTGTCCATTTATTAGTTGCCTGTCTGTTAATAGAGTTTTGCAGGTTTAAGTTAGTTACCATTATTTGAAAATAGTGGGGGCGTTATTCTGTAGTAAGTGAGTGTTTCAGTCTGTTTTGGATCAGGACATACTTAGTCTAAAAGTAAATGCTCTAGAAGTGAAACACAAACCCCCACTATGTTGTCTGTATCCTTAATCCTGAAGGATTTTGGGGAGTTCCCTAGGGTGCTGGTTGTGCTGTCCGCTCCTGTTGCCTTGGTTTGCAACATTCAGTGGATTTTGTGGTATCTTTCAGGAACAGTAAATCACTGAAGCTGAGGATAGATAGTCATTGCCTCCCTTTCACTATGGGAATGAACAAGAATGCATTTTTCCTGTTTTTAAAAGTGTTTTTGCAGATTTTTCAGTATTTCTCTTAACTGTTGCATTAAAACAGCATCAAAAGAAATAGTTTCCATTCAGGGTTTTTTTAGTAATTTCTTAAAGAACATGTAATGTACATTTATTCCAGAACACCTCCACACCTTCTGAAGCTTAAAGGATAATTAAGTAATGAAGCTACTAAGCTTTCATTTAAAAAAGTACTAAAAACACCACCTCCCAGCCACCAAACCAGGTTATATCTGTGAAGGATGGGGGGAAGATATTTCCTAAATTTAAAATTGTGTTGGATGGACAAAAGAGAGTTCTCTACAATTCCTGTCAGTGTTGAGAACCTTGTTCCACTGGTGTGGTAGGGAAGAGTGACAGTGTCATTTGCCCAGGAGCAGCTGATGGATGCACCAACCAGGCAATTTCATTTGCTTAATTTGTAAACTGGAATTCAGGGAAAACCAAAGATCCAGCCTGTCTGTTGTGTGCATGACTGTCTCCCTAGCATTGATTTCAGGTGAAACTTCACGTAACCAAAATTTTTGGGGTTGTGATCCTCTTCTTGCTGTGCTGCAGGGCAGTGAGGCCACCCACACATCACAGCCCAGTGTCTGTTTTCCCATAAAGATGGGGCTCAGGCAGCTTTTACCTCCTCCCACTAAAGGTATAAAATTGTGGAACTTTTTGTCCTCCTTCTCCTGGATTTCCAAATTTCCTACTCAGCCTGAGTCTCCTCTAATGTACAGCTTTACACACGTGGGAAGTAGTTCCTTTCAGAAGTAAGCAGCAATAATAAAACCTTATCATCCGCTCCACACCAGATATTATGAGTGTGGTTGTAAATAAAACCTTATCACCTGCCTTAAACCTGAGAGCATAAGCAGTGATTGCACTAGGATTTCTATTTTGGTTTGACCCACTTTATTAAATGAGACAGTCTATGGCTACGTTCCCCCTAAACACATCTGATATTTTACAAGATTTTGAGGAGAGGATGCTTTGAATTATAAAGTAATCCAGAGGACTCCTTTTAATAGTGTGGGATATCTCCTCTGGTAAACCATTAACCGAGTCATAGTCAGTGTGGGGCAGTCAGACGAGGACAGTCAATACAAAAGTGCAAGTTCCTGACTGTCCAGAAAGTAATGAAAGTCCTTCAACAGCTTGGGAAAGCAGCTGATTAATAAAATTTGCCAAAATTCTATTTTGGATGCTTTCTGTGCTATAGATTACTTTCACACTAAAAATGCCTTAAGTATTTTTTCATCATTATTATTGAAACTTTTAATAGTTCTTCCATTTGCCCAAAGCTACTGAAGTATGACATCCAGTGGCAGGGTTTCAAAGTTTAGGACATGAACAAATTTTGTCATCAAATGGAATTTTCCTTGTGGAAATGAGATGTTTATTCTCAGTAAATTGAAGATAATCTCTTCCAGATTTCAGAGCTGTCGAGACTGAAGGCCTGGACTTTTGAGGAGGCTGATGAACCCAATAAAACCTCTATGAAAAATTCAACTCTTCATTAGATCCTCCTTGTCACTAAGGCTTATTATAGCCGCTTACTTGGGATTAGCAGAGAAGACAGAATGTGTTTAATATGTTATTAAACTAGTTACCAACATTAATTTTCTCCCTATTTGCGGTATCAGGGAAAAACCCGAGTTGTTCTATACATACATGATTTTGTTTTGCCCAAATAAGTTTGGTAGCAGATTTTTCTTAGGCTGTCTAAGACATAATTTCGGATTTTAAAATTTAATGTATAGATTATTAGATAATTCAGATCTTCCTGGTAAAAAAAGGAAATTTCATTTTACTGCATCCCTTGATACTCTGAGGTGTAGCTGCTTAATACGGGAGTTGGATCACTTATGGATTCCTCACAAATGGTATTGTGGTACTGTGTAAGAATAGCAACAGCATATATTAAAGCATCTTTATAATCAGAATAATAATGAAGAGCCTGTAGATATGAGAATCCCAAAGTTTTCCCAGTGCTTTAATAAGTACTGAGCTACCGTTACAATTCCTGAATTATTCAGGGCTGTAATTTGGAGTCACAAGGCTTTAGTATGCTGTAGATGTAGCATTAAGGCTTCCAGGGTCATGGTAGATATTAAAAATTGTTATGGAGAGATCTGGATTGCTAATCACACAATGGCAGAAATGTTGTGGAGTGCCCTAGAATTACAAATAATTTAACAGCATCCAACTGGTGCTAAGTCCCCTCTCTCCCATTCCCCAAAACGCAGGATGTACAGCAATGCTTCTGTGACAATAAATGGGTGCAAAATGTCCTCCATTGTACGTCTGAAGAATCCTGTAAGGAATGGAATAAGAAGAGCAGAGCATATACAGAGAAAAGCCCTCCTCGTGGATTGGAATGACAGTAACTAACCACTACACTGAGGTTATAATTATAATTTCGTCACAAGAGTAGGGAAGTCAAGGTTTCATAAGGAAAAAAATCTATTTACAGGAAAATATTATGCTTTTCATTTGATAGAGAAAGTAATTATTGCAAAGGGACCCATGGAAGATCTTGAAGACAGTCACCCTCCTTTTAATAAGTGCTTGTGGCAGCTAAGTGGGGATCAGGAGTATTCTTTATCAGGTTTGCATTCAAGTAGTACTAAATATATGCAGGTAGGAATTAAATAGTATCTGAGTTTAATTAAAATTATAAAAAAAAAGGGGGGAGAAGAATGGTTGGTAGACTGCTCGACTGCATTTTAACCAGTAACCTCAGACCCTAATTAGAAATGCTTTTCATATCTCCTCCATGCAAGGGCTTAATCTGACGTGAGTCTGTGAGCGAGGGCTTGGGGGACCAGTGTTAATTCTGCATTCGATCTTGGTTTGTATGGAGGCAGGCAATGCTGATTGACCGAGTTGCAGCACAGATCCCATGACCTTGCTGGGATTTTCATGTGAGGTGTTAATTGAGAGGGTGGGTTAATCTTTGAGCATCATTGTCCCCGAGCTGAGGACAAAGTTTGTGCTCTCTGTTTCCTTACTCAACAGTATATTTGATCTCTACCTCCTCCCCTTTATGACAGTTTAGCAAGCCTGCAGAAAATTCACTCTTGATAAATTTATTGGTGGGGGATTATCTCTTGCAGGTTTTGTTTGATTTTTATGATCTAGTTTTGGAGAAAGAGTGGTTAATGTGGGCTGAAAACCAAAATATCATTCTCTCTGTCCCCCCTCAATCCACTCCAGAGACTATCATAGCGGGTGGGGGAGTGACATCTTGAGATTAATTATACTAAAGAAAACTACAAGGCATGATTTCAAAGTTGTTTCATCTTAGTGCTGGGAAAATATAAGCTCTTTTTATTGCTCCTGAGTGGAAAGCCTAAAATAATTACAAAAACAAAGAGATATTACCAGGGACAGAGCTTTTATAATAGTATACAGGTTAGAGTTTTCATACTGGATTTGTGTAATGCAAGAAAAGACAACCCTGTTCGTTTTGCTTTTTCATAAATAATGAATGGCTTTTTTTCCTTCACGTTTTGTTTTACTGGCCTGTCATTTCCAGTGTAAGGGGGAAATTTTTACTCTGGGCAGGACTAACAAATACTGGTTGACCTTAAATATGACTCCCAGTGAGCAGGATGATGTGGCAGAAGCAACAGAGCTTGTGAAACAACAGGGATAAAAAAGCATGAATGATACCTGTCCTTGACATACAAAAAATTTATCTTGTTTTATTGTAAAGAACAGGCAACTTGCGCAAAGCCCAGCAGTGAGCTCTGTACCCTCTGCAAGCCCCTTCACCCGTGGTGTGGATGGGAAGGAGATTGTCGTGTGTGCAGTGGGAGATGGTGGGATGGTTTTGGCCCACCGAGAAGAGAATGGTGTTTGGGTCTGGTTGGATGGCTGTGGAATGTGTCCAGTAAAAAAAGGCTGCTGTGTTTTTTTCATGCCTGACATGGTGGCTGTGTGACCTTTATTAGGATATTGCCTAAGTGGTGCTATTGCCTCTGCCTGAATAGTTCCAGAGAAGGTCTGTGGCAGGGTGAGATGTTCCTGTGCAGTGCCACAAGAGGAATGGTGATGCCTTGATGCCACCTAGTTTTTGTTCAGTGCAGACCTGGCCTCATGACTTTCAATTTTTCCTAAATAGTCCTGTAGCAAAAATCACAATCCTTGGGAATTGCCCTTTGTGGGGATATTGGGAGATTTTTTTTTTTCTCTTTTCAAGAAATGGCAACACATTACTGACTGGAGAGTAACTTAAATCAGCAAGAATTTAATAGCTTCCTTGGCTGGGTGACCAGCTACAGGTCAGCTCTTGGATTTATATCCCTATATAGGTTCCAGTTGTAGAGAGCTTCTTGTAGCAGTAGTCAGCAGTCTTCTAGGGCTGTTACACCAGATTGTATTTTTCTTTTTTAAAGTTTAAGAATATTGATAGAAACTCAGTGGGAGCTAGGAAATGCTGGCGTTCGCTTCAGCGTCTATATCTTGCTTCAAAAGTGAGGCATTGGAGCTCGGGATTCACTGAGAGCCAGGAGCTGGGAGAGCTTCAGTCTTCCCTCAAGATGCTCCGACTCCGCGATCCCGCCCTTGCCCCTGCCATGCTAATGCTATTAAAATCCACCCACGTGTTATCTGTAATTGCTGACCACTATCTTAAGCCACCCTGCAGTCTTTGAGGAAAATTAATTTTGGAGCTGTGAAAAAGAAGCAGAAATTTTGTTTCGCAAAGGATTTGGAGAGTTCGAAATCTGGCTTCTGTTCATCCTGGAATGAAATGTGACATTTTCAAATTCTTGGCAGAGGAAAAGTCTCAAAAAAAAGCTGCCTTTCAGATTGATCAAAATGGTTCATTCTGGGTTGGACTTGCTTGATTTCATAATTTACCAGAAAAAGCCTGAAATAAAAGTCGCTTCAAAATGAAAAATCGAAAAGGTCAAAACAAGATCCCCTTTCCCCAAAAACTCAAGGCAAATTGGCATGGCTCATAAACCCACTTAGTTTTATAAGTCCATGTTCTCCAATTCAAAGGGAAACTATTGACTTTTTTTGGTGTTCTTTTTTTTTTCTTTTTGCAAACATGCCTTGATTATCCCTCAGTTGTTTATGAAGGAGGCACTAAAATGAAGGTGGCATCTTGGAATCTGCATTGATTTTCAGATTTTCATGAATTTCAGTAAAATATATATTTATGGCCTGATTGTTGGATGAGAGAGGTGAGAATTATTTTTGGTGTTGTAGCAAAAGCAGCTTATATGGGCTACAGAAATGCAGTCTGCCCTTGGTGTTAATTGTAGACAGTTACTGAAAGGGTATCCTTAATCATTGGGTTAATATTTTAAAGGTTACACAATAGTAATAGACATTTTTAACACTGTGATTAACTGCTGTCTATATGTAGCTGCATTGTTTCTAATAATTATGTCTTGGTATAAAATAACACGTAAACAAGAATTTCTTCACTAGATTTGATGAAACTATGAGATGACTTCAGATGTTTCCCTAGGTAAGACTCAAGCCTTGTGCCGTGTTTCATTAGGGAAAAGGAAAACTGGGAACCATTCTTCCTTCCTGCCCTTACTGGTGGCTACTGACTCCGTTAATGCTTTGGGGTAATTAAGTGAATTTTTGAAGTTGATAGAAGAAGGAATGAGGACAATTAGAAACAGATTGTAAGATATTTTCCCTTTCCAAGCCACAAAGTCTTTAATGGAAGAAACCAACAGCCAATGTGGCGTGGCCCCAAGAGAAGAGCTGCTTGGTGCTCCAGGCTCTGGGTAGGTCCCAGTGATCTGCTTCATCATTTTGTGTGGAAGAACAATTCTCTGTTGCACTTGGGAAAATTTAGTGGTGGAGTGACCTGCAGCTTGAAGGTTTTTCTGTGCATGTTATGTTTCCGTTTGGCCCTGTCTGTAGTCAAAGATAAGAGAGATGTCCATCACCATCTTCTTTATAGACTGACTATAACTCTCTGATTAGGCAACTATAACTCCATTATTAGGCAGGTAGTGAACGTAGCCCCACCTAATTTTGGACAAAGTACAAAATGACTAATGTAGCAGACGAATTACCAGTTTTAGCGGAAGAATTATCAGTTTCAGCAGATGAATTATCAGTTTCATCTTTGGGGCTTTAGGCCTAATGATCTTAGAGTGCTTGTTTGTTGTTTTCTGTTGTTTCTGACTGCCTTTAATCTGTTTTTTAAAAATTCCACTGATTCTGTATTTATAGAAGCCGCTTCACCTCATTGCTCTGGATGATCTTACCAGTTAAAATATGTCTGGCCCGACAGAAGGAAGCGGTCTTCTGGTGCGTTCCATCTGTGTGATGTACTTTGTCTGTAAGTAATAACAAAAGGCTTCATTAGAGAGCTAATCAGCTCCCTCACCTTTGAGACCTAAAGTAATCATGTATTTCAGATGCACATCTATAAGAACGAGCCTGGTAATGGTGTTTAGGAGAAACTGTCTTTAAGCGAAGGCGGCAGGTGGTGTGCCCGGCTTCCTCCTCGCCGGGCTTTGCCTCTTAATCCTGAGCCCTTCTTTCAATAAAGTTTTACTTTGGCTTCTTGCAGAAAAAAGGTTTCGGAAGCTGGGTAAACAGAGCCTGAGCCTGCACGGAGGGGATTAAGGAGGAGAGGCAAGAGTGGAAGGGAAAATGAGGATATGACAGAGGCCATAGTGAGTTCAAACAAAATTTGGCCTGCAGAAGGCAGAAGAAATCCCACTGGTGACAGGTGCCATCTTGTGGGTCATTCTGCCACTCTGCCTCCTGCCACTTTTTATAACGAGAAGAGATAAAGGAGGACTGGGTTCTCAGAGGCTTCGAATTGGAAAAGTAATTCAAAGGGATGTGAGCATGGTTGGCTTCGGGGTTTGCATGATACTGTAAACATCAATACTTTGCTTGTCAGCACTCTATGCTATTTAAGAATGTTAAAGTCCTCCATGAAAAGAGGCTATGTGCGTGTCTAGAAACATGTAATCGTAAATAGTACGAATGATAATCAAATTATTTTTACTTTATAGTAATGCAAATAAAATATTCATGCATCATGTAGGCCTAGGAAAGGTTACAGCCTGCAAACTGTGCTAATTAAAATATAATAGCACCGAGGAGTATATGTAAGAGTTACTAATGTCCGTATTTTCCCTCTTTCCTTTAAGATCTTATCTTTAATGAATACATAAAAATGCAATGGTTAGCTGGTACTTTAGTTCTGTGGGATTTTTTTCAGGAAATTCATTTTGAAGGAGTGTGCAAAAATAATCACAGCATCTACTAACACAAAATGAAATATAGTATGATAAAGGATCTATGATTTTTTTTAAAGGAAAAGCCAGTATTTCAGGCATGATCTCGAATTCTGTCGAAAAAATTAGAACCTCATTAATTCTTAAAGGTTTCACAGTTCAAAATAAAAAAACCCCCCAATATTTATGTCAAACATGATGGTGTATTTCAGTATTATTTTTACACCAAATTTGAGGGTCAAAATTTTCAAGAACAGAAGAACTTGGCATTACAAATTCCTAATTTTAAGTACTGGGTAAACAGACAAGACAAACTTTGAATTAGCCTTAATTTCTTTTTTCCATGTTCATACTTCTGTCCAAAATATGTTGCTGTTTTGTGGGCATTTATGAAAAAAAATTGCATTAGGGTGAATGAACAATAAGGAAAGGAAGCTTTAAGCTGATGTGCACAAAAATTCTACATATGCCGTATTTTTGGTATTTATGCAGTATTTGTGCCAGAAGTCAAGGAATATAATGTCTTCTGGGTAGGGAACAGCAGCAGTGCCATCCGAGAGCACCCAAAGGTGAGCTCTGTTAAGAATCTGTAAGGAGAAAGCAAATCCATGAAAACGTCAAGTAAATTTGACTGATTAATGCATTTGAAAAGAATTCTTATTCCTTCGCGAGCATATTCCGTCGTTATGAGGAATATGAAGATCATGGAATGCATTATTCTGTCCCCATGATTCTCTTATCCCCGGTTGTGAATCAGTGCATGAGACTTGACTGTCAATGGCGGGAGTCAATGGCCGTATTGTGCATGGGCATAATTCGCGGTGATAGAAACCGAGCTCAGGCTTAATATTATTTAATCACTTAAACTTAGGAAGTTGCATAAATGTGACCGTGCTTGGAGCTTGCGGTGAAACTCTTTGCACGTTAAAAAAAAAAAATAAAAAAAAATAAAAATTTTATATATATATATATGTTCAGATGCTTAAGGGCAGTGAAAAACTTCGTGCTGTGCCTTCCGGTTAGTTGTTCGTGAAATTAAAAAATTATTTGTAATAAAACTTCTCGACGGTTAATTATGACATTTTAATGGGGCAAGCTTGAATTCTTTCACGGGGTTATGAAAACAAATTAATGTTAAATATGACATTTTCCTTTGGATTTATGACATATCCCCTGGCCCCTCCCTCACCCCACACAACGTGTACAAAAGGAGGTATTAACAGAAAAACAGAGATGTTGTGTGTTCTGTTATGAACAAGCTTTGTGATCTCATCCCAAGGTTTTATCCAAGCTTGAACCATCTGGCTTTGAGCTGGGGAAAAGCATGTCAAGCTCTCCCCCAGAATTTCAGTGTCAGGGAGAAGGGGCAGAGTGCCTGCGCTTAATGCCAGGCCCCCTTTCCTCCCCTCCACAACCCTGCTAGAAAGACAGGAGTCAGGCATTGAAAAGCATACCAGGCATTTTTAAACACAACCCTGACATTTCCTCAGCATTTCCATAGCTAAGGCTTTCCTTTTCCCCATCCCCCTACCGCTCTTTCAATCAAATAAGGCACCCGCTCTCTCATGCCTAGTGCAAAGAAGGGAAGGGAGGAGGGGGGTGGGGGGGAAAAGTTGGCAATTTAATTCAAACAAAAGAAGCTTGAAATCTATAAGCACAGCAACTCCGAGGCTTCTGGCAAATAGAATTCTAATTAGTATGCTGCTATTTTTCTTTTAGACAGATGAGGGATGCCCCCTATTGACTCTAGCAGGCAGGCTGGTTAAAAAAAAAAAGGAAAAAAAAAGGGGAAAAAAAAAAAGAGGGGGGCAGGTGGGGGCTAGCCAGCAAACACTGCAGATTGCAAATTATATCGCAAACCCTGCCAAGTCCCAGCTCTTGGCATCAGATTTTTAATGACACCCTGGAAAAGGGAAAAAGAAGCCCTCAGCTAAGGGATAAAAATGAGGGGTTTTACACTGTGATAAGTCTTTGCTTAAAACCCAAATGGCCAAGCACACATTAGGGTTTTAAAATATTCATAGATAGAAGTGAAAATGAGGATATGAGGATGTACATTTGTTGCTTGGTCAATTGACAACTCATTCTGCATATTAATAAAAGGGATGATCTAATTTTAAAGGGACAGTCTGTCTTTTTCAACCATGACTTTTTGAGTATTATGAAGCTGAGGGCAAAACATCACAGAGGAGGCCAGCGATGACACAGAATGTTGTTTTCTTTTGATGTAGACCTGGTACTAACTACCACTTTGCTCAGGAATTCTGGGGTCTCTAAAAATACGATACCCTTCTTGTATAGTCTCTCTGATGTATGGCTGCTGAACACTTTGATTTTTTTTCTCTCTCTCTTTTTTTTTTTCTTTTTTTTTTTTTTTTTTTTTTTTTTTTGCAGTGCATGAGGCCCTTCACAGTTGTAGGATTTTATCCACAAACAGTCAGACCATCACAGAGATGGAAGCCATTTCTTTTAATAATTAGGCCACCTTCTGTTCCAAAGAACTGCTTTTGGCATGCCTACCTCGAAATAATGTTTTTTTTTAATATCACAGTATATCTCCTCCCCTCCAATAATATACTGTGAGCGTTCACAACACTGTGAGTTCATATTAATATTACATATACCACCTTAGTTCAACTAACAGAAATCTCTTGGTCAAAGCTTTAAAAAATAAATCTGGGCCCATGAATCTCAAGTACTTCTGTTCAAGATTCACTTGAGGGTTAATTTAAAAAAAAAATAAATCCACTTTGATTTCGTTACACCTGCAAATCCTAGTCACAATGCCACGAATGTGTGTGCCTACCCTGAGTCATGGTTAGGCAGTTAAATACCAAAGAAACTCTGTCTGCTCATAATTAAAAAATGCAAAACTGAACTAAAAATTATTTGCATTTACAAAACTGTAGCCACTACAAAGGGAGACTGTGTTAATACCAGTCTCAAAAGTCACAGCTAATATTAATTATCTTTAAATACACACCCGTATACAAATGAAGCATTAACTCGGATCATGTAGCTCGCAGTATTTCTAACACAGGGCTTCAGACATTCCATAGATTTTTATGGCATCCTTTAGGGCATACAAAAATCAGGCTTTACACGATCATTTGCTTTACCTGTCAGCCCCCTCCTAGCGCAGTTGCATTTCTCAACTGAATTTGACAGAAGGGCAGAAATGTCGGTGATAATGAAGTTCTTCTAAGTTTGGTTAAAACTGGTAGAGGAGAGAAAGCCAAATGAGTGCCCCCACGGAGGGGAAAGTGGGCAGAACTCAACCCTTCCATGCTGGCTTCGGGAACAGCTGGCGGGCTGCAGCATCTCCTCGTGCTTCCTGAACAGAGCGTATGGTGAGGATAGAGAATAGCAAGGGCTAAAGGACAGAAATCTGTAGGAAACCAGGCTAGCAGAAGAATTTAGAGTGCTTTTTTTAGGAAGAGCAGCTAGCTTACGTTTTCTGACATCTAGTCTTTCTTCGGAGCAGTAATTGTGTTGGCATTGTAAGGAAAAATTGATGCTGTTATTAGGAGAGTCTGCTAATCGCTGTTAAAAAAAAAGAGTATTATCCCTATAACAAGATTATAGTGTTACTAAGTGCGTCCTCGAAGGTTATATTTAAAGGCACAAAGGTGGGATGTTTCCGAAGTGGGATGTTTTATTATGTGGATCTCATTAAAATTAGCAAGTTTGTGTGATTTGAAAAGTGACTCCCACCACAGTGTGAACGACACAGAGAAACCTGTGTTAGGTTAATGCTACCTGTGTTCTTCTATTGAACAGTTTTAAAGAACAGGAAGTGAAATGCAAGGAATCGAGGGGAACAAGTCCAGTAGGATGGACCGGGATGGAATTTCTGAGCACACTGATTAATTAGTCTTGGAGCAGATGTGTCCAGACAGTGACACTGTTTGCATTTATTCCTGGAAGGAAGAAAACCAGTCCCTGAAGCTCCCATTGATTTATCAGAAACTTCCCAGGGTGACCTCTTGGCAGGAGCTCACCGCAATACCTCTCTGGTAGTTGTGGCTGTAAGTCAAAGGAACCATTATTGATGTTATGAGAGTGTATGGTATAATCTATATAGGGTAAAATATAATCTAAAAAAAATAGAGCTCAAGTGAAAATATGGTGGGGTCTAGCTGATTTAATTGGAATGCCATTGACTTCTAGGAGAACAGGTTCAAATTCTTCATATAATTCTTATAGTTACATAATATTTTGTTTGTTTGGCAGTTTCAGAGATCATGCAAAGTTATTACCTGTGTTTATATGTTTGTTATGTTGTTATACGCAGTAACAGAACTAAAAAAAAAAGAAACAACCGCAATAAACAAACCCCGAACTTGGGATTTTGTTTAATTGTATCTGCTCAAATTGATTGTTAAGCAAATTAGATATGTTTAAAGAGGGTGGGTGGGAGGTTTTCTTTCTTTCTTTTGGCAGTTGCTCCAATATTAACTGTACATATCTACTTAGAGTTACACAGTCTAAGCAGTAAGCTCAAGTGTAAACTTGAACTGGATGTTGAACAATAGGCATCCCGTTAGTAGATAAATTAGATTAAAAAAAGTGATCTATAACAAATGATGAAATGAATGGGCTGTGAAAAAAATCCTGTCTTTAATGACCCAGCCCTGGGGGAAAAAGAAAAGGTAGTCTGAAGGTATTGTCAGAGCTCCAGCTAAGAGTACCAAATATTGCTCTCAAGTGGTTCAGAACTGTTGTAGGAAGAGTCAATGCCCTATCAATTAGTATAACTTGCAATTATCACTCTCAGTAAATGTTTTTGGTGGAAAATATTTTTCCCCTCCTTTTCTCATGGACGAGTTATATTCAGTTTGCAGGGGTAGGGATCTGACAAGTAATTTCAGCACCCAGTGGCTTAAAGGAGTTCAAATGACCCCTAAAGTCATATTAACTTGTCAAATTGACCAGTATTTTCTGCCACTGAAACAGTAGAATGAATGGCTGGAGACAATAAAATTGTTTCAATTACACTGCATTAAGCATCTTCACGAAGAAGTGAAAATGCAGAAAGCAAATAGGAGAGGATCTAGGAGACGAGTTCAACAATGACAAGAATTTCATTGGGACTCTTGACTGAATACCCCATTAAAGAGGTATATTGGAAGAAATATATTCTGAAGGTGCATGCAGCTAATTTATACTTAGAGTTGAGAGGAATCATAAATTTATTTAGGTTGGAAAAGACCTCCAAGATCATCAAGTCCCACCGTTAACCCAGCACTGCCAAACTCACCACTAAACCATGTCCTTAAATGCCAAATATACACGTCTGTGATTCCACCACTTCCCTGAGCAGCCTATGCTTGACACCTCTTTTGGTGAAGAAATTTTTCATAATATCCAATCTAAACCTCACCTGGCAGAACTTGTGGTCATTTCCTCTTGTTATGTCCCTTGTTACATATGGGAGAAGAGACTGACTCTACCTCTCTACAACCTCCTTTCAGGGAGTTGTAGAGAGCAAGATGGTCCCCGCTGTGCTTCCTTTTCTCCAGGCTGAGCCCCCCAGCTCCCTCAGCTGCTCCTCAAAAATACAGGAGCATGAAGTTCCTCTTAAAAATTAATGGCAGTCTAGGAAAAAAAAAAAAGGCCAATATTCTGAAAAATGCCGCTAGCCTTTAATGTGTGACAAAACAAATGCTTACGCTGTCTGAGAGTTGCAAGGCTCAGCATTTCCTAGAATTTCCTGCTCGGGAGAGGTGTTTTGCTCTAAACATGTCTAGATAAAAACTTCACTGGCCAGCAAATTTGAGCGTCAGTTGTAACTCTCAGTTGCATGTATTAAACTTCTGATGTTCTCTAAGTGCTTTAGCAAAAGAGGTTTTAGATTTTGTTACCTAACGCAGAAGTGGTTAGACCAGCGTGCTTTCCATGTTCATGTGATGACGTGCAATGAGCAAGGCCAACCTCTGGGTAGGACTGCATTAAATTCACACTGAAAAACACCAGTACTAAAAATTAGTTGTCTAATTGGAAAGGTGTTGCAGGATGTGATGCAATGTAATTAAGAGCACCCCTGATTTTAAAGAAATATTCTGCTCAAAACCAACTGTGGTGCTTTCTTTAAATTAGAAAGAACTATTGCTGAGGGATAGGGTGGTTTCAGAAAGTGAGGAGGTATGGGTAGAGGTTAGAACAGAGGGTTAGAATAGTTTTGGGGATTTTCTTTTAATGAAACTCATGCTAAAGATTTAAGATACTAATGAATAGGTCTGGAGCCTTCCTTCACTGTCATATACCTAAACAAATAGTTGCATGGATTTCAGAGAAAGTTTTCTTCAAGGTGGTGAATTTCATACAGAACATGAGTAGAAAATATATGGGATCACATTCTGCCATCCTCCTTACAGAGTAACCATTTCTGTAGTTTGCACCTTATGGGCATAATCTGAGTGGGAACAGGGCAGGAAGGGAGGAATTGCTGATTGTAAAGATTGATGAATCCACCTCTTATTTTACACTGTGATGGATGATGTTATAAAAAAACCACACGCAGTAATTCTGCCTCTTGCAAACTGAACACCTAAAGCCTAGTGCCCAAGAAAAGTAATACGGAAATCAACTCCTGTGCCCAGAAAAACTTGACTAAAACCCCCAAATTGGTGTTAGCTCTTGGGTATTTGTCACTTCAAAGCTAGAAGAGTCTCCTTTGTGTTTGGGTCTATATGCCTTTTCTTTACTCACTGGAATGCATTAGAAGAACATTGTGGAAAAGTTTCAATTGGCAGAAGTGAACATGAAATATATATTTTCAGAGGATAAAAATGTTACGAGCATCTACAAACAACTGGCAGAGAGTTTGATGTAGTAAGAAAATGGCCACCCATGACCTCGCTCAGATTCAGTTCGACTTTTCACTTACTTAAAACCACATTTCTTTTTATATGCCAGGTTATATATTTTACTCAGTGAAATGTTTGGTTTATTTAAAAAAATATAAAAGTACAGCCAGTCTCTCCATCCAGTTTTTCTTAGAGCACCCACTCCAGTTCAGTGTGCTCTTCTGCAGTGAATAAATCCAGCAGTAAATTATGTATGATTCAAACACACACACACAGAGATTTATATTTATGCTTACAATGTCAGTATAATTTTACAGTCAAGACACAGTACATATACTTTGCTGTAAGTACTAGCTTGATATAGTAAACTCAAAAGAGCACATTGGGGGTTAGCAGTTAGAGCTGAAAGTGAAAATCAAGAAACAGCAGTAGGACTGCTTTTGTCTTCAGCGTGCTCTTCAAGATGTGAGATGCTCCAGTGGGTGGGAGACCTATGCACCACCCCCCCAATTCTGGGGATAACCCCAGCAGATATGCTTTACAATTACCTTTTCTTAAAATGCCAATTAACCCTTTCAGGGTTTTGTGGCATACTGTGAGCAAGCAGGAGAGGGGCACTCATTTGTCCCTTATATTGAACATCAGAACCAATTATAAGGGGATTGGGGTGGGAGGAACAAGTCTTATGCTACTGGAGATGTATCTGGAGTGCTTCCTGGGTTTTTTCCTTGTGGTTTTTAACATTTAGGAGGGTCTGCAACTGCCGTAAAAAATGCACCAAAAGTAAAAAAATAAAGATAACTAAGTAAAAAACCTATAGATAAAGATATCACTTTATGAAATCAAGTAGGAAAAAAGGCATTAATTCTCTATGGCAATATTGTTTGTACTTTTTAAATTTTACCAGCTCACAAGGCAATGATAGTTTTAATTTTATCAAAATGTTCTAGTGTTTATTCTCGCAAAAAGTAGCCACCAGTGCAAATTAAGATTTAACTCTATCAAAGTAATTAATACCAGGCCACTGGGAGACTGAAATTTCATGGTAAAAATAACCCAAAAATATTAAGGTTCTTAGGGGAAATAGAATAGTCCTATGATGAACTAGAATGAAATATCGCTAGAATAAACCTAGAATGGCATTAATTAACCTGAAGATTAACTTAGTCCATTTAAATATGTTTTGCTACTTGGACTCTGATCTTTCAAATCTCACATGGAGATTGACTTTTCTGTGGGGTCTCATTTGGGTAAGTGTTACTCACTGTGAGTAAAGGTGAGAGAAACAGTTGTGTTGGTTAGTAGCTGGTGACTTTTTGACAGCGGACACAGTGAGGGTTTTTTTGGGATGCATTTGGTTTGTAAGTTGTTGGACAACTTTGTGAATTCAAGTTATTTATCTCGTCATTTACATTAGAAAAATGAGAAGGAAAAGGTACTACATTTATGAAGTGGGTTTTTGATACATAAGTAGATAATACGTTTAAATTTTCTGGTAGCTCCCATTAAACTGTGTCCGTATCTTTTCCACATCCCATACCTCCAAGGGGCAGGAAAGAGGAAAACCCCGATGTTTCTGATCACAGAAACTGCCATCTTCTGACTTAGGGTAAAACACTTCCCAGAAACTCTGTGACTGCTAATAACTGAATTCAGTGTGGCTGTTTTACTAAGGAAGAGATGATGTGTGTGGAACTGTGTCTGGTTGCAAGTTTTTAAGTAAAAGCTGGACTGTGACAATTTTGGTCAAGCTGGAACAGAAAGAATGTGGGAAGATGTAGACTTGTGGGTCTTTGCATTGGCAACCTCAGCTCCCCAAAATGATTCCCAGGGCTCCCATTCAGACAAGGATGAGTATCTCATTAGCAGAGGATGCAGCTGTGCTCTGGTCTGTAATTTCTTGACACACTCAGCTTGGAGCAGAGGGGGAATTTGACTGAAGAAGTTGAAACTACATAGGGTATGAACTGGACTTGGACCAGTGAAAGGAAGATGGCAATTTGGATTTTTGAGTAAAATAACTTAACTCAGCTCAATATCATCCAGAATATTTTCTTGTGTCTTTATAGAGGTGCCATGTTCAGTTTATCTTTGGAATTGGATCAAGCCCTCAAAAGTGAGTTAAGGGTATGTTTTCCTTCTCTTCTTAGAAGACTCAAGGCTGAGCACAACTTGAAAGCAGTGTCATGTTTTACACTAAACATTTTAGCCAAGGTTGACTTTTCAAGGTAGATTCTTAAGTTATTTATTATGCAAGTGCAAACTGTTGCTGATGCACTGAAATGAGAAATTCCATTATAAAGTTTTTACCATCTGCAGCGTTCAGGTACTTGACAATGAATCAGAACTAACATTTGCTTTATGAGTCTTTGAACGTACTGAAAAGGTAAAATATACAAAATACAACAAAACAGCCATGATAACACCAAAGGCTGTTTTTGTGACATGCATTTTTAAGAATGGCAGCACCTACTGAACTGGAGATTTGCAAGCATTTAGCCATTTAAAAAAAGATTATATGTGTGTCCTTTCTATGCACACGTATTTATATATACCTGGCTGGGCAAGTAGGTTTATATAAACACAGAGAAGTCGATCTTGAACTGCATGTGAGCACGTTTATGGAACACAGTAGACGTGTATCTTTAAAGTAAAATGTAGCCTATGTAACTAAGACAAAAAATAAAAGTACCTCTGTTTTATCCAAGTCCCTGTCTTTACCTGCCACGTGAGAGAGTGAAGGAAAATGGTATGAATTTCATATAGAAGAGAGAAAGTGCTATTAATGTCCTGACAAAAGGAAGGAAGCAGTGTCTATCACTGCTTTAACTGCTGTCTAGATGTCCAGATGTAATGCAGCATCAGAACTCTGGGTGATCGTACACGCTACCTATGGTGCAACAGTGAGGTGTAGCAGGGTAAGTGAAGTGTAGTTTTAGCAGCCCCTGACAGTGTAGGTAGAGAAATAGGGGTCTATTATAATGATTTCCCATGGAGATGAGTGCCAATCAAGGGGAAAAAAGAACCTCTGAAGGTCATCACCAAGGAAAATTATATACTATGATTTTTCTGGCATCCAAGTTAGATCACAATGCTCAAGAAAACAGTAGGAATATATACGTGTTGTGCACATACACCTATAGGCATTGGTTTGCTGTGTGCTACATAATAATACCTGGGTGTTTTAACACCTGGGGTTATAATGGATTCTCTTTGGACAGGCAGAGCAGAGGAAGATGAGATGTTTGGGTCATATCTTGCAGAGAGAGAGTGAGAGCCTGAAGATGGTGATTCTGCAAGATTGAATAACACAGACATAACTATAGGGTGGGAGGGATGCTGTAGCACTGTTGAAACATCACTGCTGGGCACACCTGCAGGTTAACCTGACAGTGAAGAGAGTTAGGGAACACCTACCATCATGCCATTAGCAGTGTTACATCATCTAATTGATACCTCTACATCGTTGCTTAGTTTGTGCTTCAAATTCAAAGTTTTTAGCTAGTTTTCCATCTGTTTTTTAATTTCCTAGTTCCATAAAGTGTTACTTAAAGATACTGTGTCTGTATTTTTCATACAATGCTTTCCTGCAGGATGTTCAGTCAGATTTTTTTTTTTGGTTTCCAAGCATTGTGGCTTTTTAATCTGACTGTGTTTGTCTTAATTGTTCTTTAAATTATTGTGTGCCATACAGAGAAGTCTGTATATTAAAAAAAAAAAGAGTAGGATTATCCTTAAATCCAAAAATATATAAAAAGCACTAGGCACTGACCATGCCATAAATTCTGTCTCTCTTCAGGCTGTCTATTCCTCCTCTAATGATTCCAATTTTTAACTAGTTAGCAAAATACAATTATCTCCTTGTTAAAATAAACAGACTTCAATGGACTATTGAATTCCTACATATTTTAGAAACATAAAACGTGTTGATAAAGCCACTTTAAAGAGAATACATCAACATATTATATAAATTATTTTTTCATTTCTCTGCATCATCTCCATCCTGATATCAATCGTAGGTAGCAACTAATCTGGAAGGCAAAGTTGAGGAGAACAGAGTTGAACGGAAAGGTACAGTTTTCCTTCTTGTCTAGGAAAAGCTTTGTACAGTGCTAATGGAAGACAGTTTCTTCTGTGGAAAAAATGCTAATGTGAAATTTTCTCTTTCTCCCAGCGCAGTCGTACATTAGAGATATTTGTAGCAGTGGAGATGCAGACTGCAATAGGGGGATGGATATTTACCCAAGAAAATTTGAGCCATGCCCTTTCATTTTCAGAGAGCCGCCACCTAATCTCAGTGTAGCATCAAGACAAAGGACACATCATTCCGTTTGCGCCTGCCCTGCAAAAAAAAAAGGGAGGGGGCGTTGGTGGTGTGGAGAAAAAACCCACAACCCTCTGTGAATGCTATTAGAATAATGGTCTGGGGGGAAAAAAAAAGATAAAATACAAATTTCACTCCGATCTGGGTTGGATTACTTCCCCATGCCCCTGCCTTTATTGGGCGATTTGGAGTTTCATTAGAATTCAGAATTCCTGCAGAAAGAAAAACCACAGTGGCACGGACTTCTCTTTCAAGGGGATTGCGGGCTGACCCATCAAAATGAAAAGGCTCAATGTTTTGCTGACAGGTCCCTGAGCAGGCCTGAGTGACAGCTTCATTTCAGCACTTCTCAGATGAGATTTGAATTGGGGGGTGGAGGAGGTAGTAGGAGAGAGACTTTGTTCCCTAAAAAGTGTCAGTGTCAAACTCTGCAGTTCAAGTTCTAGTGTCTGAGGTACAAAAGTGAGTCAGAAATCATCTTCGACTTGCCTGCTTCCCAATTTATTATTAATGCCTCTCTAATATTAGCACGCATGAAGCTTCATTTAAATCTTAGAGTTCATGTCGAGTGTACGTTGCTCCTTTTATTGGAAATAAAAAAGGTAGAAGAAGATGGATTAAAGTACAGTGAACTGCTGTATAACATCTGCATCAAAGATTACTTGGTGACATTTTTCTGTTGTGATAATCAAAACATCAGTGAGAGCCTGATCCTACCTGTTGTCTGTGGGAATAGGAGCAAATTTCTTCTTATAAATTGAACTAAGTCTTTCTGCCCGCAGAAGAAATGTGGATAGGAAAATACCTGAAGGCGTTCTCAGTTTAAAGTTCAGAAGCAGACTTGTGTCTACTTCATGATATCCTAAGTGAGCAATCCTTTATTGTTTATCTCAGTAGAAAAACTGGTGAAAACTTGGCAAACCTGTCCTGCCGTACAGGCAAGGGGAAACAGAGAAGCATCTTAACCAGTTCATATAAGGGAAGTAAAACTCATTCACTTCCGCCTTGTTCCATTGCTGAAGATTGGTTTGATGTCTGCAGGGCCATTAGCAAATTGTTTTTACTAAAAGTTTATTTCATTTTCCAGGTATCTGGTGTTCATAACTTTTATGAATTATCTTTATTTTCCTCCTTTATGGGGCCTATTAATGTGTACTTTAGCATGAGTACAAAATCCAACTGGTGGAGTTTGCTTTTAGGAGCCATCACAAATAGAGGGACGGAAAAAAGTTAACCCAATTTTTTAGATAATATTAGAAAATTAGGTTTGAAAATACAGATCTTCAAAGTAACATTGATTCTTACACCTTATTCCTATACATTATGATGTCACCCCATCAGTAACTGTCACAAAACAAGATATTATTCCATAGCACAAATCTGTTCTTCAGAATCAAATCAAATCTTGTGTATTAAATTCACTTTGGAACAAATTCTTCTCTAATTTATATTGATGGAAAGCTGTAGTAACTTCAGAAAAGATACAGGCTTTACCATCTAGGTAGAAAAAGAGTTTTGAGCTTGCTAAGGGAGAAGTATATTAAGCTTTAAATCTTATGTGAATGTGACTAACGGGGCTGTGTTAGTATTGTTGTTCTGTAAGTGTTTATATTGAATGCAACAGCCAATAATGACATAAAATCCATGTAAATGATCAGAGTGTATGTTAGGACCATCCCAAGGAAGCTTTATCTTGTGAACTTCTGCTAATTGTTCATGGTTTGTTTTCGTTTAAAGACCCGTGTGTGCATTTGGAAAATGGAGAGCAAAGACAATAAAATTGCAAAGCCTCCCAAAGGTTCATTTATATCTTGTCCTATTTTTACATTTTAAGAAATATTGCTACTTTTAGGTTCTGTATTTTACTGAGCACAGAGCAAAAAGCTCACTTTGCTCAAAACAAGCCTCCTTGTGTAAAAGTTAAGTGTCTTTTACGGAGAAGGAAATACTTCCCTCTGTTTCAAGGGACACCCTGCATTACATTCCTTATATACTTTCATAATGTGCTTTTATAATCAAGTTTTTGTATCTTGTGAAGCTCAGGGGCCAATTTCATTTCTGAAGCCAAAAGGCCTAGCAGCCTCTATACTTCCTTATCCCAGGGATGAATTTGGTTTCAGACATTTAAAAGAATCAACTCAGCAACAGCATGATTTTGAGATTAAATATGCAATGAAAAATTCTTCAACACAGAGGCACAAATGTCTCGTATTAAAATCAGTGTGTGGGTTCAACTGACTTTGTAATAGCAGTAGGAAATGGGTATGAGAAAGGGCACATTAAAAAAAATTACATAAAATACCAAATTAAATATTGCGGTTTTTGAGAGTCTTGTTTGAGACTCCAAGATACTTCTCAGGCATTGGGAGTAGAAACAGGATACTCAGAACAGTAAGGCAAATACTTAGGGAAACAAAGAATTAGAAGAGCAATATCCTATCCTGAAATTTAAGACAAAAGATCAAGTCCAGTTAGGGTGAGGTACGTATGCTTGATGGAGAAATGTGATATTTGGGTCTTGTAAAGCCAAAATGGACACAAAATATTAGTACACTGCACTAGGAAAAAATCCTGTGTTGATTGAATTGACTTTCACGTCCTTTGCACAACTTCAAAAAATGTTTCTTGTATGAGCAGCCGTGTACACTAAAGCCTGTGAGTTGGGATTTGTCAGGAGTCGGCCTGTGGGTCGGTGGCAAAGCTGTGTGTGTTGAACCTGCTGCCAGTCCAGGGCACTGCCAAAAATTACTAGTTTGCTCAAGCCTTGTACTGAGAAACTTGCTCTGTGTTGACTTTTTCTTGCTCCCTGTGTTGATAAAATCTGGGAAGTGCTTCTGGAAGTTGTGTGCTCTGTTTTGTGAGTACCTGCCTGAGCTAATGAGGGAGGGAAAACAGGAGAGGATTTGGCAGTGCATGTCCCACGTCTGAACATCCCCCTGTTTTCTTTTCCACTCTCCCTTCAAACTTGCCCTCCTCTTCCACACTCTTATTGAAACTGGTTTGGGTAAATCTCATGCGCTAAAGTGGAGTTTGAAGCAAATAAAGTGGGCAAAGTTGAAGGAGATACCTGCAAGCTGTGCTCCTGACTCATCCTCTTCATCAATACCAGAGCACAGAGGTGGCTGCAGTGAGACAACAGGTCAGTCCCATGTTTGAGCCAGGCTAGATCTGCTCTGCTTTACTCCTTTATGTAGTCTCCCTAGTTTCAATAGGGATGCCCTTCTGAGGAGGGTAAGTCAGAGAGGGTTAAAAATGTGTGTGCTGTAATGCCATTGTAATGTATTAGCTGGTCTATTTTTAGATCCAGTGAGCTATGCTGTGCCTTTACCAGTGAGATTGTAGATGTAAAGTCTGTCAAGGGAAAGGTGGGTCTTTTTTGGGGGATTTTTGAGGATTGGAGATACTTAATCAGCTCAGATGTTACAAATATTTCATAAAGAACTTCCAGAAGAGGGTAGAGAGGAGAAGAGACTGTTGTAGAGAAGTTGCTTGGAGAAAGATACTTTTGTAATTATCAAAGTTAAAAGCAGCAGCATGTTGTTAAAAGACTTGCATTAAAATGTTTACCTGGATGTTGATTCTTCATGTGAATAAGCTGTTGCAGGCATTTAGGCCCCAACATCAGCTTAACATATAAGCAGGGGGGCTTTACTTTAAGCTTGGGCTTAAGTACTTTGTCAAATGCGGCTATTTTCCACAAACAGAAATATTAAAAGTATTGAACTTCTAGTTTCTTGTGCTACTGTCCTCATCTGACATCCTGACCCATCTTACGCTTTTCTTGCAGCACTTTTCAGCAAGGAACTATCATCTCACGTTGGCATTTTGAGTGTGACGTAATCCAAGATCAAAAATCTCCATCCAGTTTTACCACATCATCAATTTTGCTGGCACTCCATTGTTCATAAAGCACCAAAATGTAACTCTTGCTTTCAAACTCTTTCCCCGAGTTCAACGTGATAATGAATGTGAAGGGTTTGCATGGAGGTGGTAAAACTTTTCTATTTCTCCCCCCCCCCCCTTTTTTTTTCCTCCAGGTTCACACCAGATAGGCATTTTTTACAGCCTGAAAGGGGATGTTTTCTTTTGTTAATAGCTTACAATCAGATGAAAGGACTCATCACTCTATTTTAGTGCTCCACCACATGGCGTGTATCTTTTATAAATTACAGGCTGGCGTTGTGTGCACTGGGGGAGAGAAAGGTTGGTTTTCTTGCTGTGAGCCATCCTGCCTAATTGTCGTATGCAAATAAAAGCAATTATAAGGCTTTTAGGGTGAAGGGATGACAGCTGAGTTTGGCAGTTGAGGAGGCCTCACCCACCTTGTTGTCATAGCAACAGGGAGGAAAAGGACAAAATGGTGTGTATACAGTGGAAACATTTATTTTGGTTAAAGAATTAAAAATACATATACCGCTGTTAGCATGCAACATCAATATGTGTAATGAATGGGTTTGTTTAAAACATTAGAGAAATTAAACTGTATTTATTCCTTGGCCCTTTAAATGATCCTTGTCATCTAACTACCATTTACAAACCATCACTTGTGATTTTATCTGCTACTTTTAAAGTTATGAACAGATCATAACAATCTAGCCAATAATTAGGAGATTACAAGTTTCTGTGTTTTAGTGCATCTATTTCAATGGTACTGGACCCGGAGCCGCGTGAAGGAGAGGGACATTCAGTGGTGTGTCCGTGAAGGGGAAACACTGAAAAATAATAACCTATTAGCAGTCCATAAAGTTCAATATAAAATATGTTTGTGCTAAAGTGTTAAACAAGTAGAACAAATAGCGTGCTAGTAGCATACAAAATTAAAACGAGTCACAAATGGATATTTTCTATGGCAATTTATTTCACAATTACTCTTGTGGAAGCTTTCATGAATTAAATATGAGTTCTATCTTGAAATTAGGTGTTATAAGGCTAAATTACAAGAGGCAGCCAGTAATTGAGGTGGCTGAAACACGGGGTCTAGTGAACTAATCTCTTGCTGTGCCACGTGGCTGTCCCCTCGCCAATGGGAGACCTCCCCATCACAAAAACAGAGGCAGCTGAGAAAAATTGATTTCTCATCTGAGCCATATTTGATAGCTTTTGAAATCGAAAATTGAAATTAACTAACCTAAGCCCCGTTGTAACAAAAGAGCAAATTAAATATGCAACATGGCTTCCTATTGGCAGCAAGAGGGCCTGCCAAGGTAAATTTGTAAATAGAGTTTAAGATGCAATCCTCCCCCCTCCTCTTTTTCCTTTCTCTCAGCGCAAAAAGTATAAGTCTGCAATGGCGTAATAAATTATTTATGTATAAAAAAAAAATTCATCAGCTGCAAATGGCCACTGTGGTTAAGGTCTTCCACGGAGAAAATCATTGCATTACAAGAGCTCATTGAATGAAGCAGAATTAAAATTATCCACCGTCATCCTTGAGCTTGTGATAAATTGTAAATGAAGAGACTATGTTTTCTTCTAAAGAAAAGTTTTATGAATGGAAGTTAGCAAAAACAACAGCAAAAATTAAAAACTAACTAAAATCAGATTGGTCATTTAGACTTTGCAGATAGCTAGAGCTCAGATACACATTTTTATTCTTTCTTTTCATTAACCCCAAACAATAATGGCATAATGGCTTTTTGAGCTTGGTGGAGTATCCACATGCTTGCCTTTTGTCTTGCTTTTACACATCCTAACACGTTACAAAGGATTCTGACAGTGAATGCTAATGATTCAAAAGGTGCTTCTGCAGAGCTGTGGATTTACAGTGGGATTCCCTGAAACGAAGGCAGCCAACAAAATCAGTGATGCCATGCTCTAAATACTGTTTTCTGTCCTTTTAAAGGGGGGGGGCAGAAACAAACACAGCCAGGACATCAGCCCTGAGCATTCCTCTCTTACAGGGTTTCTGCTTTTCTCTGCCCAGATTTGCATGGGAAAACAAAGGATTTCATTCCAATACTTGAGTAGAAGCATGTATAAAGATATAGAGCCAGATCCCTGTCTGCATAAATCAGGATAGTTTCTTTAACTTGAGAGGATTTATGCTACTCTACATCATCTGAAGATCCATCTCCTGAAATTGTTCCACTTTCCTGCTGAGGCTGTTCAGATCTGAACTGTATAAAATCTAGTGACAACTGTAATGGAGGATATTACACTTAGCCTGTCTGTCATCCCAGGGATCTTGTAAAATCATTTTCTGTTCTAATTTATTACTTTTAGTGTCAATCAGCTGCTGACAAGCTGAGTAACATCATTAGGCATTGAGTTCATCTACTCAGCACTTTTTAAATGCAGTTTAAGTAGTTGTCTCATTATGTGTAGTAGGACAGAAAGTCAAGGTTCAAGGAGTTTTCCTTTTTGGCAGAGATATTGTTGAAGCCTCTACTGTTATCTTGGAAGGAAAAAAACCCACACAAGAAAATAGGTCTTTTTTTTATTTTTGGAGATTTGAAAGAATGAAAAGAAGGCAGCGAAACGCGGTAAAACTCACTGTAGAAACTTTGGTTCTGATTTCCCACTGCTTTACTTTGTATTTACCTCAGATGCACGAGTTGAAAGGTGTGAGGATGCAGAGAGGCAGTGATGAATCGGGGATTTTGTATAATGTGGAGCTGATGGCTTCCAGCCATGAACTAATAAGTGGTTGGGGTTCATCTCCTAACTGAGAGGCTGCTATTGCTGTGCTGAGAATATAACGGATGGAAATAAACCGTGCACCAATCCTGTAATAGAAAACATTGATTTCACCAGCCCCCGAATAGAGCGTGATTTTATTTAACGCTACTACTTATTAGAAGTGTCTCCACAGCACTGAGCGTGGCAAGGTACGAGTGAAACTAGACAAGTTTGTTTGGAATAGTTTTCAGGGTTGTTTTTAAAATAAAATGTGAGTATAGAAAATGTCAGGGCAGAGAGCAAAAGCCCTCTAACTTCGTCCCCTACTAGGAACCTGAGGGCTTGACTCTGGGCTGGATCCCAAAGAGGGGCCTCATGGCTATCCCTCAGAAGCTCCCTTGACTGCTTCCCAGCAGCAGTTCATGTCAGAAGATTCTGTTCCCATGACAGTCTTCATGTTTCTCCATTTGAATATGCTTCTTCATATATATCTTTGAATACCTGTCTAGGCAATAAACAGTTTGTCTGAAGAAGTCCCAAAGCTGCTGAGATGTACTGATTCAAGGGACAGCTAAGAGTGGTGGTCCTTTTTGGGAAGCCCCAATTAACGAGTGTAGCATGAAGCTGAAGAGGAGAAATACAGTGCTGGGCTGGCTGGTGACCATGTGATTTTTGTCTCTGAAACAGGAAGGATGTGGCTATTTAGTGCCTATTTCTCATATAGTTCAATGATGTGTGGTTAGGGAGACAAAGTAGTCATCCTGTTGCAGTGGAATGGAGTTTACCAAAGTTTAGGAGAGGCTAATTGAAGCCTGGAAAACCTAGTTGAACTGGTGGAAGGAGGTCAGGAGGGTACAGTTATTCTGTCTTATTTCCTTACATTTCAGAGGAAGAAGAGCAAGTTATGTCATGTAGAAATAGCACAGAGAAAGGATACTGTATGTTTTCTGAAGGATGCTGAGCATGTGCTCCTTCGATGGAGTAGTGGAAAGTGTTTTATAAGTGGTTTATCATGTTCATGCTGCATTGATGATTTCAGCAGAGAAGCTGAGACATCAACTGTGTGTAACGTTACATTAGTGTGGTGGAATGCATTTTATTTTATAAATAAAAATAAATACAAAAGTTTTTTACCAGTCCTGTCTAAAACTTTTGGAACACAATGCATCCTAATTAATAATGGAATCAAATACGTGTGATATAATATTCCTGTCAAACACAAGCAAAGAAGGTAATATGAAATGGCAAATATGTTGATAAGCATTCCCAGTTCACAGAAAATTATTATTGGTTTAAAGTCCAGGCCCCCTCCCCTCAATAAATTGCTTGATATGACATTCTGTACATTTTAGATATAGTTACCAAAGCCAGCAGCTTTCATGGTATCCATCCAACAGGATATTGTAATCAGAGTGCCAGTAATTCTGGGAAGCATCAAAAAAATGTTTCAGAGGATGTTTAGTCAGAAGAAAATCACAGCAGAGGCAAATCTGAACTGCTCGAGCAAAAGGAAAATTTCCTGCCGAACTGTAGAACAAATTCTACAAATAATTGCACCTACTGGACAAGTTAGATAAGGATGCAGTACACATTTTAAAATAGTAATCTTGAAACTGCATATGTAGCTGTAGAGTGCATATGGGTGCATCTTGCTATAAGTAGTATCTTTGTATTACATATGAATGGCTCATTTTTGAGTTTATACCTTTAAAGATAACCTTTTTTTTTCTTATTAGATCAATCATTAGAATTAAGAGAATATTAATATACTGCAACAGTTATATTATAGAAGGGTATCAATTCATGAATTCCAGGAGTGTAATTCTCTTAATAGGCACAAATCCTACAGGGACCCCAATATTTGGGTTGTCTTGTAAACTCCTAAGTTAGGCTTCAAACCAGAATATATTTAAACATGTTTAATGGGAATAATTTGGCTTATACATCTCTCTCAAGGTAAGCAAATGAGAATGGGGGGCAAATCTCAATTTTTCAACTCAGTTGCTTCAAATTGAGTCATAGCTCTGTGCTTTATATAGCAACAAGGCCCTGATTAAGCACTTAAGCATGTGCTTAAGGTTAAGCATGTGATTAAGTGCTTTGCTGACCTAGGGCTTAAGTACCCTGTAAAGCATTGGAAAAATGAATAAATCAAATTTAGGTCAAATCCGGCCCCGTGCCACACACCTATGGTAAGAGCAGAGCAGAAGGGAGGAGGCTTTGCCTTCCGAGGCTGGAAGCAGGAGGGCAGGATTACAGCCTGACATTCCGGGGAGCGCTGGGGAGCGGGAGCAAGCGACTGTGACAGCCCCTGCCCCGGGAGGGCACGGGCTGCCAGCCAGAGGCCTCGCAGGTCCTCAGCTGGCTGTCACACACTCCTCAGCCTGCAGCCACAGGAGCCCGGGGCAGCGCTGCTGCTTTTCACAGAGCAGGGTCTGTTCCCGTGCCGGCGTGTCCTCCCCTGAAGGGGTGGCCCTGGTCCTGCAAGGATGCTCAGTGCTGCTCCTCTCTCCCTCCGTTCACCTCCCCACCTTATACCCTCGGAGGGAAACTCTGCTGGACTCTGAATTTCCTTTGGAGATAAGCACCAGGATCATCTTTCATAGCCTCATGTGCAATTTGGATGCCCAGTTTAGATGTGTAGGTGCTGGAAGCCCAGATGTGAGGATCCCTGCCCATGGGACAGTCATACCTCCCACAGGGATGCACCAAACAGCTGCTTTCATCTCTGCTTGCAGCAAGGGTGGTGCTTGGGTGGCTACTGGTGAGAGTTGGAAACATTTGGGAAACAGGGACTGTAGTGACGGACAAGGGATAAGCATAAAGAAAAGGAAGGGGTTCTCTCTGGATGAGCATTCCCAGCAGTGCTGGACATTGTTCTGATGCTGCCTGGACTTCTGTGGTCTGGGAGCTGGCATTGAAAACTGTAATGAAAAAGATATTTTGACTTCGTTATTAACTTGAGCAAAACCAGTCACTGCAGAGATGTACTTAAAAAAGCCCTATGAATTCCCACAAATCCTGTTCTGGTAGTTACTTCATTCAATGTGCCGAAGGGTAAAGCAAAGAGAGGACCCCAAAGATGAGGACAAGGTTATGTTTCAAGGGACATGGATTGAGAATGCATCCTTAGAGAAGGAAAATAAAAAGTAAAAAAATTCATAGGGTTCCTACTAAGAGTAGTATTGTACCACTTATAACGTTTTGATTCTCTCTTCTTTCTTATCCCTAAAACCTGGCTTCTCTCTGGAAGGGAAAACAAAAAAATCTTTCAAACTCCAGAACTTCCAGGTGGTGGAAAAGAGGAACACATCTCGTGCTGTCACTGCAGAGTTATCCCTACAGTACCACCTCCAGTGGAAGTCTAGCTGCAGGCTAGAGTTATACAATATCACAGAGAGAGATTAAGCATTACATTTCTTGTGGTTGCTGGAAGGAGATATTATTGCTGTTTCAGTGGAGAGATTTATAGCAATACTTAATGAATGCTACTAGTTTTCTTATCAGTTGTTAACCATACATGTGTGCATGTGGAAATATTACATTAAGTCTTTATAAAACGCCTTGGAAAAGTTGGATATTAGTGTTTGTGGCAAATTTGGCAGCATAATGGAACTATGTTAATATAATGGCGTGGTATTGTTAGGTTGGGCATGTGCTATTGGATAGAATACAGACAAAATTTGCCTGATTGGTTTTAGGCATTTTCTAAATGAAGAAATTCCTTGTCATCTATCCTAAGGATTGTGCAGAGTGTTACAGTTATCAGTCTTACTCTATTTCTGTGGAAATATCATAGGTCAGAAACAGTTCAGAAACTAAATGCAAATTAATAAAAATACAAAGCTTTTAATGATATTTTCCACTTTAGCTCTGTTTGAATCAGAGCTGTATGTGAGTCATCAGCAAAATAGGAGCTATTAAGATGCATCAGAAAGATGTGAGACTTTGGAGTTCCTGAAAAATAAAAATACTCAAATTTTATTGTAATCATGCTGATCTACTGGCATCTTCTCCTGGTTTTTATGTAGTAGAGAGCCCTAATGAGAAACTGAAAGGTAGCAGTCAGTGCAGAGAATTGACTTTTCCCTTTCCAGAATCTTTACTTAGAAGCACTAAAGTCTGAGCATCCCAGTAAATCTGCAAGAAAAAAAAATCTTATTTAAATTCTTTTAGATACAACATTTATTCTGCCCTCTGACTGGGTGCATTAATATTCTATGATCACGCATAGATAGCTGCATGGTAAATATATATTTGTACATTGAGCTGAAGTGAAGTTTTCATTAAACTGATCACAGGCAAATTATTAGGCTTAGAAGCAGCTTTTTATGTCTCAGTGCAACATCTCTAAGTTCATGGCTGGTATCAAGAGTCATTCACTTGAATGCTTGTAGGTGCAGCTTTTTTTCCTTCAGGAAGAGAGATTTATTACAAGATCCTGATATTGAAACCTCATTCAAGATTAGGTGTAAAGACAACACAGAATAGGTAAATAGCATCTCTGGTACCTGCCATCAAAGGATGTGACAGAGTATTCTCAGATGGAAGAGACAGGTCTGATATTGCATATTAGTGGAGTTAAAGTGTATGAGGTATTGAAAATATTCATGCCTCTGCAGTGATGGGGAGAAGGCAGAAGCTTTTGGCTTGGATGTTTTAGATAATTAAGAGCAACAAAAGATTATGTTGGAAGCAGATTTGCTGCAGATAGATAGTATATTCTTGCTAGAGAAATGGGATATCTAGTATAGTGGTCTCATGGCCCTTTTTCTTCTCTTTTTTAAAAGGAAAGAGCACTTCCATCTTCTAAGTGCCTTGTAGGATGCATAATCAGACTCATGGCAAATAATGAAATGACTTTTCCTGCTCTAATAATATTCCTTCCAGAAGTTATCAGAGTTTTGCAACAGTATTTGCAGTCTGAGATAACTATAACATAGATATATTCCAAAATTTGGATGAAAGAAACCTACCGTATCATGGAATCCTTAAAGAGAATTCGAGTGTGTAAATTAATTTGACTAGTGTTGAATAAAAGCATCTCATTTTATTGAACTTCCATCACGTTTTCCTAAATGGTAGTGAAGTGGTAATTAAAAGGGCTAATTATGTATGATTTTAAAGTGTACATTTGTTATTAATTTTGTGATGTGCATTCTTTTTCTGTCTGCAGTCTTTTGCATAAACTCTCTGCTCCGACTTACCTTTGGGGAGAAAGGGTTGGGGCTTGTCCAGGAGCAATGGTTCCTGGCTGTGGTTTGTGTCCTTCATTGGTCCATGGGGCCACGCTGTGCAGTTGTGGCACAAATTGTAGAGGTCCCCAGGCGTGATGTGATCAGCTGGGTGACACCATTAGTGCCTCTCCCTGTGTAGAGGACCCAGAGCATCAAAGACATCCTGTAGAATAGGAAAAATCCTTTTTTTTTTTTTTTTTTTTTTT
>VZRE01009636.1:159232-171803 GCA_013396775.1 Cephalopterus ornatus
CCCCCCAAACCTGCATGGAAAGCTCCAAGAAACACTGAGGACTGGAGGTTACCAGCCGGGCAAAACCGTCGCGGCACAATATAGACTCAGAAACGTGATGATCTTCTGTTTGCTTTAAAATAGACCAGTGAAAATAAACTAAACCCCCAAATTAACATTCTGAAGGGGCTCCTGCACCTACAGATGTCTGCTGGAGGAGTAGCTTTCCTCAGTCCTGCGCTCAGGTGTAGGCTAAGATGGTTCATAGACGTGTACACACAGTCTGAGTGAGGAAAGCCATGACATTGTTACCCGTTGGTAACTGTTATCACTCACAGCGGCTTCACCTTGAACTACGTTGCAGACCTGCCCTTAGAGGAGTTCATGTGAGTGCCAAATTATTGATTTATTAATGTAAGCATTGCCAACGTTTTCCTGATAAAATTCTTGGGAAGTGCCATCATGCTCGTTTCACACCTAGCGTGCACCAAGTAGACAGGAAGATAAGTCAGATACAAGTTGTATTTTCAAGTTGTAGTTAAGAATATGTAGTCTAGCTCTTTACATGGTTAGCTGTTTAAGCACAAATAGACATATTTTAGAGATATTGACGTATTTTAGAGATAAATTGATATTGGACAATGTACTTCATAACATTTCACACCATCTGTACGTAGGAAATGCAGAGATATCTTTTAGTGCTTACTTACTAAAGATGCAAATTGTTTGTCTAAATAATAAAATATTTAAGGTTGGAATTCATCTTTTTAATTAAAATTTTCCCAAGGCAAGTCAGATTACTGCCGCACAGAGAGATTTGCTGATACTTGTGTAATGTGTTTTTTATAATGCTGATGGTGACAGACAAACTCAGTTATGTGCCACTCTTGTTGTCTGTTATTAATATTTTTGTATCAATGATGAGAAGAGCAGCAGTAACGGTTGCAGTCGATGAGCCACAATAAATAGCAGCAAATGCATTCTAACCTCTGACTCTGTGACAAACAGCGTGGGTACTATCTGCAGCTCTGGTTTTAATTTCAATGGCATCAAAGGGAAACTCAAGAGCTTCAGAAAATAACTCTGGCACCATGGCTCAGATAAAATAAAATGCTTACCCACAGACATAAATTACCATGGGAATAAAAAGACTACACCAAAATGACATAGTTTCATAATGGCCTTAAAGCAAGAAATAGAGGACAGTGAGCACAGCTCCCAAATTGCAACAGTCACACTATTCGATGAGTGGGTTTTTTTGGCACTGACTAACCTAACAGGTTTCTTCAAGAAGTGGTATTTGATGGCATATCCTCAGATTGTGTGGGGAAATTCAGTAGGACCACACTCCCATTTCATGAGAATTTATTCCCAGCACACATTAGAAAATGTATTTTCACAGTTCTGACTGCAGCGTTGCACTGCACCAACACATGTTCCTGTAAGCAGGAGACTTGGTTGGACTTTTATTGCTGCTGAACTCATTGAATTTGAAGCTGCATGTAATTACTTTAAGGCATAGTAAACCCTGCTCACCTCACTACTGATGGCACTCCAGGAGCTACTGAATTTGCAGTCAAAGCCAAGACAACATTGCAACAAGGTGAAAAGTCCTGGGCAAAGCATTTTGCAGGAGGAGGCACTCATCTTGGACCAAGTCCTGTGTGAGTATTTACCTACAGGACCACATAAAACCTGCTGAACTCACCTGTGGAAAGTGTTTTTAATTCTTAATAATCCTTGTCTAAGTATTCTTGCTGCAGCAGCTACATAGTCTTCTTCACTAGAGTTACTAATATTCTTCTCTGTAAGTTCCTCATGGCTTATTCCTTATTCTCATCTCAGTTTATGGGATTTTTTTGTCTTGTCAAGGGGGCTTGACAAGCTGACCTGGCTATAAATAAGAAAACCAGTTCTCCTTCTGTGAGTGATGGAGAAACAGGCTACATCACTGAAATAGTTTTCCATTAGCTACCCCTGATTTCCCTGTGCCTAGAAAGGTAGAGTTCTAGAAATCTCTGGAGGGAAAGATCCTAGAGACTTACTATACCTCTAAGAAGCAGTAGATGTGCCCCCAGAAATTGTGCATGATCAGTGTAAGGATAGTAGTAATCTAGATGTGCCTACAGTGTATCTACTTCTGGTATTGATTATATATTGGCATTCAGACCAAACACTGATCACCAAGATGGTCACCACAGTTCAGGCCATACTTTTCCATGCACTGAAGAAAAGAGGGAGGAAAAAACAATTTTTAGTATATTATCCTGTATTAATACATAATAATAGATGTTAATGAACCACGTTGACCTCCACTGAAATCACTTATTTGTTACCAAAAAGGAATTGGGCCAATTCTGCTCTAGTATATATCCCATTTGTGGTACCTGCGGTGATGGTTTGGTCTGGCTTCCCATGAAAATCTAAAATTTCATCACAGTTCTTATGTTTAAATGCACTGAGACGCAAGTAAGCTATTAATGTGTTACTGTTGTTACTTGTAAGTCTGTTAGTTACCCACTGAAGTTTTCAGTGCATCGCTTTGTAAGCTTCCACGTAAAATTGCTCACGTGAAACGAGTTGGAGCTCACTGGTGCTGCAGTCTCAAGTTGATCTACTTAAGATCCTGAGAATCTGATGGCTCCAAAGGGATTTTCATTACTGCAATGAGAAGCACCTCTGTATCTTTTAACTCATTCTAGGGAATTTTAAATGCCTGACAGCTATAGCTTACATAGAAATCGGTTTTTTGTCTGAGTCATAAAAATAGTACTGTTGCCAGACACACTTAAAAGGAAGTGATCACTGAACCTGATTTTTAGTCTTAGAAGGTTCTTTGGCAGGTTTTCAGTGCAACTTCCACAGACTGAGTCTTTACACAGAGGAACAAAAACCTCATGTTTAAGTTCATCTTGTGGACTTCTTTTAAGAAGTAAGGGGTTCCGGTAGCATTTTTTTTTTTATCTCAAGGGGGAGAAAAAGTCTTTTGATACTTTTTTTCCTTCAAAAAAAGAGTTCAGAAGAAGAATAAGAAAGGACAAAAGCCGAAAAAATAAACCTGGTATTCTTTTCTTCAGTGATAGAAGAGAATCCTGTTGTGACCGCTGTACCTGAAAAAAAGTTCCTCCTCAAAACACTGGGGAAAAAAAGTGGACATTTATTTTGAACTACAGGAAAACTATTTTCTGCCGGGAAGTTAAATGCATTTACCTTTGGGAAAATACTTGTCAAAGTCTGTAGGGGGGAAAAAAAATGAAGACAAAAGCCCATATCACTTCAGATTTTTTACTAGGTCCTGAGGTACAGGTGGTTTTTAGAAGGCACGGATCAGGTGTGGGAGTATATGAAAGCTCACCTTTGCACTTCTGTAATCTTAGTCACTTGTTCCAAGCTGGAAGATGGCTCTAACTTCTACCAACATCAAATAGCACCTGGACCATTCTGTCTATGCCTGCTGCTCCCCACAGGCCATCTGTGATCTGCATACCACCCTTTGCAGTTATTGATACAATGAGTAATTACTTCTGATGTTAGATATAGCTCCAACTTTCCATTAAAAAGACGAGACACAGATGAGGTATCCCCTCTGGAATTCTTAGTGCCAGAAGTAGAAGTAACCTGGTGGGTCAAAGGGTGTCCAGGTTGACACATGCTGCACTCAGTCAAGAGACTTGACTTGTCCTCACTTCAGGCTCAGGACACCTTTTGTAAGAGTGCTTTTGATCTAAAAGGCTGATGAAAAGAACCCTGGTGATCTGCGTCCTCTGGTGTTTGTGACTCGGTGCTGTGCTAGTCAGCAGAATACACCCTTCCAACAAAAAAGGGAAAATCACATCTTTGTCTTCTGTAAATAGGAATTGCTGACTTTGTATTAATTTTCGTTCATAAACTTGATGCTTGTGTGGAAATATTTTATGTAAATACATTTTATTGTACTCTACCTGTTTTCCCTCGATTCTGTATAAAGCTGACTACTTTGCTCTGTGCTGGAGTAGATCTTTAAGCCAATGCTGAGATTTTCCTTCGTCTTGTGAGGCACAACAGAAGATTCTAGGCATTATATTCTTCTAAAATATGTGACATGCACTGTCCAGAGATTTCAAACTTTACTAGTAATTTGTTTTAACAACAAGCAACTGCCATAGGAGAGAATTACTCCCACTTCACATTTGCACTGTTGTGCAGCAGCAACCTGTAGATAAAAGGAAGAAAGTTCTGTCCATAATGGTTATTTTTTGGAGTTTTTTCAGAGCTATTCTTTGTACTTCTGGCTCTTTGTGGCTGCACCAGCAGCTTCCCTCTGGTCTGCATGCCCTGCTACAATATTATGACAAACAAAACCCACAAGGCTGCTATTGTAAAGTTACCCAATGTGGTTTGACACAAAGATATATGGAATTATGGGTACTATGAAATCCAGCTGACATTCCAGAAAGGGAAAACTTTGCCTGAAAAGGAAACTAAGCATAAGGTGGTAAGGTTTGTGTCCACCTTCACTCCTGAGGTTCACTAGCTCAGGCTACGGAATGTTTTGTCAAAAAGACCAAGTGATTCACAGATCATAAAGAACTGAAGTCTGGCACGAGAAAGAGGTTCCCAAGCTTCAGACTGGCACAATAATATTTATACACAGTAAAACTAGGTTAAATCCTGGGGATTCAATATTAGCAGTGTAACAAAGAAACAAACAGGGCATTTCATGAAGGCTGAGTCTAATCTGATTTTTAAATGGTTGCAGATCGTAGTTACGGGTTCTAAGGAAAACCTACAGAGCTGCAGATAGAAAAGAAGGTATTTGTCTTTTGGTCAGGATATTTGCTTTGATTTTACTGCAGGACTAACCTTAAGAAATCATCATACTTTTGTCATGCTAAATATTGAAGGAAGGACAGGCTGGAACTGCTGTTGACTGTCACTGGTACAGGATGGTTTGATGTGTTTTGTAAATGACTGGGCAAAACAGGTTCTGCTCCAGCAATGTTGACTCTTCCAGGACAAAACAGGTCCAGTTCCTTAGCATCCAGAGGAAGGGGGGTCATATAGTTTGGTTTTCACTCCTTTCGTTAGTGATACAATTTATGCTGAAGACTAACCTGGGGGTATTGCATGTAACAAATGAGCACATACAGTGGTGATTTAATTACTCATAGCCCTTTCTACTCAGCTACACACCTCATTTCTTGGTCTTACGCTGACTCCAAAGGCAGAATTCATTATCCGATTGGTCAAAATGCTGCTCTGGGCCCACTGCTTACTTAGCAGAATAGACAGCAGTTAAAAGAAGGATGAGGGGCTATTTCTACGTGGGTTGGGTTTTTATTATTTTAAAATTTAAATAAGAGTCTGAATCACCGTAATATAAAGAGACCAAAATCAAACAACCGTGGTTCATTCCTGTGCTTTGATTTTTATACCCATGCATGTTTTAAAAAAAAAAAAAAAAAAGAAAACTAAACATGTGTGCTGCCTTTTAATAAAGATCATATTAAAAATTCAATAAATAGCAATATCTCTGATCTCTTAACAAAAGCGTCTGGTGTACAGGAAATTAAATGAAAAAAAAACTTGTTAATCCTTTTTGATTTCTGTACATGGTAGCTGGAAGCAGAATTCTTTAACTCACAGGATTCTCTTTTTGTCCTCCCTCTTTTACATTTCTTCTCCTTTTTTTTTCCTTTTTTTTTTTTTTTTAATCTTCTCCAGCACAAACGTTGTCTGGGTAACCTCAGTGTAAATGCAGTCTGTTTCTCTGATACATTTTAAAAATAAATAATAAAAGAATAATAATAATAGTAAAAAAAAAAAAAAACCGGGAAGAAGAAAAAGCCATCGTGTCATTGTCTCATCCCTGTGGCCTTGCTGTGAGGGATCCGTCTCGAACCAGGTGATAACCTGATAGACTTTATCTTGTCTTTTCTGGGCCTCCCTGAAGCCTGCCAACACTTCGGCTGGCTGTTAGGCATTTTAAATATCCCCCATGAGCCCTAACCTTACCCCTTTTCTCTTCTTGTCATCTGGAATGTCTCAGAGCTGTCAGAGGCTTGTTGCTTATTGATGTTTCCGTGTGTTTTATGTCTTTTCTGAGATATGACAGCCCCTGACACAGTGCTGATTTCAATCAGCCGGCTTCTGGAGAGGCCTAAGATTTTGTCCTCGCGCGGTCCCAGCCGCCAGCGCACTTCAGAGGCCTCCATCTAATGAAAATGTTTCAGCAGGCGGAATAAAGGCCCGCTGCTCAACAAACAGCAGCTGATGAATTCACAAGACAAAAAAAAAAAAAGAAAAAAAAAAGAAAAAAAAAGAAAAAGAGGAGGAAACCCTCCCCCCCAACCCTCTGCCTTTGTTATAAGAAAAGCAAGAGGAGAGAGTGACCTCCCGAGCCAAAGGTTTTGACACTGAATCAAATCCCTTTAGGCCTGAACTGGCAGGCTGGGCCCGGCGTTGGATTACTTTATCACATCTTAGAGCGATGCTTGTATGTACCTCAGGACACCCTACGTGTACAGAGTGGATATTTTACCCCCCTTGCTTATTAAGTCAAGTCTCAGCGTCTGGTGGAAAGGGAAGGTCTGCCTGACAGCGCACCGGGAGGGGAAGGAAGCGCATCCAAAACAGGGAGGGAGATGATTTGCATGGAGGAACCTCTTTGAAAGAAAGCAGGTTGTGGATTTGACTTGGAGTCGCTGTGGGAGAGCAGATACTGTTGTTCACAATCAGCTGAAAAAGAGAACGAGCTTTGAGGCAACAGAGCATTTGCTCTCTGGGTTTTGGTTGGGTCTTTTAGGCCCTGTCAGGGCACCAGGAGCCTTGTGCCCACCCGGGATGCTCCAGCCACTGTTTGTGCTGCCTCTGTCACCCGCCTCGGGTACCAAAGCTGCTTCTCATGGCTCCTTTCTGCATCTCCGATGGGGGGGAAAGCAAAGGCAACAGCCGTCCTCCGTCTCCACTTGGAGAAGCCTGTTGTAGGGTTTTCTTGCATCCTCGCAGCCAACCTCTTCCCTCTCGAGGCATTATCTGAAGCCACATCGATTCCCTAATCCCCTGATTTCAGCTGAAATTACACTACTGTGAGGCATCATTACCATCCAGGCTCTGATGCCTGCGTCGGGGATCGGCCCCTGCCGTGCTGGGTGCTGCACAGGCGTAGCAGGAGAGCACAGCAGCTGCACTAACACCTTGAATCCTTAAGGCCGATGCTGTGGTCATTTCCTCCAGGATGTGCAGCTCATGTTATGCACTTTATCTATGTGATGAAGTGATTTTTTTTTTGGAGGGATTTTACCTATCTGAGCATGGGCTGTGGGATTAGGTTCATCAGCGGGTGAGATATGTCAAGGTTCATGTTTACTTCTTTATTTACGCGAGTTTGGTTGGTTTTTTTTTGCTGTTTATTTTTGCACGGAGGAAAAACAATCTCTCCCTGTTCTCTAACTAAATAAACACAGCCCACCCCACTTTTGAACATCAGTGAAATCCATATCTGCAGTGACTCAGATGGTTTTCTTAATAACAGAGAGAGCTCTCGGTGTAGCCTGATTCTGTCCTTCAGATGGAAGACTTTAATCCTGAGTCTTATTTTTCACAGCATTCAGCTACTGGTTTTTGAGCAACAAATTACATCCATGCCTCCAAGCCAAACAAGGAGTGAAAATTTCTATTTAAAAAAATGTGGAAATAATACTGTCTATCTACCTACAGTACAATTCCATTTTTAAAGTGCTTTGATATTTTTAACAATATTAATATAATAACAGCAGCATGTGCCTATTGGATTAGTCTGTATTTTATAACTTGGTATCCAATTTCTCCCTTGTTTCCTGCAGGACTGTCACTATTAATTTCTACTCCCATTTTTTCCGTCAGTGTGAACATTGTCATTGGACTATTGTTTGTAAGTGATAAGCAGCCCCTAGTATTATTATTATTTCAGTCCTGCTTGTTGAGCATCAACAAATCTACCAAAAATATTAAAAATTTGGTGGAAGTTTAACTCTCTCTTTGCCAGATGTTCCCCTTTTCTTCACCTCAAAGGAACATACTTGCTACTATATTATCCAAGAATAAAAAAATAGTAGGAAACTAGCAGAAAGGCAATCTGTCACAGGGAAAAAAAAAATACCTCAGGGGGTAAAGAATGCCTTCACAGTATGGCTTTAAGGTTTTAATTTATATTGGTCCTGACTCATGACACAGCCAGAGCAAGCCCGGGCCTGGGAGTCAGGTCTCCCACTGACCCTTGCATAGACTGGTGGGGAGAGAGATGTCAGCTGAAAACTCCCAGGGATCACGGGGCTGCCAAGCGCTTTGAAAATGACTGCCAATTTGGCCTAGTCTCAGCTGAACACATGCCCAAGAGGGAGGGAATGCCAGTAATAAAGCAGTTTAGAGGGGAAGGATATTTCTTCGGAGCTCCCAAACCTTTCCAGCCTTTTTGTGTGACAGTATGGTTTGCATACGTGCAGCTCTCACGGGCACATACCTGCATGCACGCGTGTGTGCTCTCACTTCCAAAAACACAGGCTGCAAAGTGATGCACGAGGTTGATACCCTCTTCTGTGTTCACTGTGCAGCCAACCTACCCCTCTTTAGTTTCAGAAGATAGCAACAGTAAAAGTGAATGAATTCCAAAACATATATAAAAAACCCCAAACTCAACCCCCTAGAGACATTTATGGAGCAGAACAGGTGAATTCCAGAGGCACCAGGAAGCCCTTTCCTGTTAAATTAAGGTAAAAAATATTCTGATTTTTCAGTGATGGGAAACAGCGTAAATCTGCAAAAATTGTTGCTAAGTTGTATCTTTGTGGATAAGTTTCTCCAAATTCAGGTAATAAGTGAAAGTAAAGATGTCCAGGCTTGTTTTTTCACTCTTGCCTGTAAAAAAGTACTGCGCACATGCTGTGCTTCACTTGAGTTGTTGTAAAAGAAACCCAGTTTTAAACTTAAAATCGGTTTTTCTTGTGTTTTATTATACTCCATTATGATGTTTCAAGGTTAAGAAAGGGAGGGCAAAAAAATCTTTGTTGAATGCACTCAAATATGAATGACTCTGCAGTTCATTCAAGCTTTTTCTTCTTTTACTCAGATAAGTAGTGCCACTGGAGTAAATGATATTGCTCATTTGAGTGAAGGCTGCGAGATGAGGCCTAATATGAAGGTAGGGAAAGTGAATAGGAGGAAGAGTGAGGGGAGAAAAACACCAGCTGTATTATTCATTTCCCAGAGCAGTTCATGAAGTGTGCCAGAAGTAAGAACTATTTGGTGCATGTAACATTACAATTAAGAATACCTAGATGAAAAAAAGAAAAAAAAGCAACAAACAAAGCACTGCTTGGCAAGCACATTCATCTGCTGCAGCATCTGCCTCCAATATGCTTTATACTCGCATAGATACGTTTGGGAACTGAAAGGTAACAAGAATTTATCAAAGGATTAGCAAGCACTGATGCTGCCATTCACAACTGCTACAAATATAAATTGTCATAATCATATTACCCGTTCCTTAGTTTAATTTTTGCCAGGATGTCTTTTGTCTGAAATGCCAAAATATAATCTAGAATTGGATGGATGCTGACACAGCTGAAATGTTTTGCATTAGTCACCATGTAAAATGCTTCCAGAAGTGGTTTTTTTTGGTATATGTGACTGTACTCAAATAGAAGCTTAAGAAAGACTTAGAGGATGATAATATCTCCACCACTTCTTTCATTCAATGAAAAAGTTACAGTTTTTCTTTGGAAGGTTTTTTTAAAAGTTCTGGTAAGGAGGATGGCATCAGTGTAAGAGACTCACGACCTACACAGCAGTCCCACAGTTACAGTGTGTATATGCAATTAGAACATAAGAAGTTTCAGAGGTGTATTCAGACAGGCATAGAGCAGAGTGGTATCCAGTGAGAAGCAAATCTGTGGTTGTTTCGGTGAAACGTGTTTATACTTAAAGAGTTTTGCAGCTATATGTCCCTCATGCAGTGAAGTCTTTCTACAAATCCGTATCTTGCAGATCTTCACATTTCAGAGCTGGAGGTATTTGTGATGGCATCTCCAAAGGCTAGTGTTTGTCACTGTTTTGAGCCCCAGAGGGGCTGAGAGTTAGTTATCTGCCACGAGGAGTCAACACATAGCAACTCTGCTATGCCAAATGCCAGAGCAGGTCAGTGAGACACCTGGGCTCTCCTGGTAGCACTTCTGCTGCTGCTCAGTGCCTGGATCTGTTTGCAGAACTTGTCATTCAGTCTTACAGTATTTGCCACATGTGTGTGCTGTGGTTTTAAAACCCCTGTAAGGTCATCTTCTGGTTTTCTCGATATGGTTGTACAGCGGAAAAATAGGAAATGCATAGGTGCAAAAACTAACCTTGGTTAAATGCTTGTCTCAGATGAGGTTAAGCACCATCCCTAAATTGAATAGGACATTAAATCCAGAGTTGTGGAGTCCACAGGTGTGGGAAGCTGAGCCTTGTGTACACCACTGATGGGAGAATGATCTGCTAAATGAAGGGAGAAAGGATTCGCACATAGGAAATCATTGATCAGGTATTTATATACACATGATTTTTTTTCTGGACAAATAAACCTCGGATGAAAAACCTTTTGGTGTGAACCACGGAGATACTGGGGATGGGACTAAGAGCATTTTAGTGCCCGTTTCTTGAATTATGGCTGGGATGCGTGGTATGCTCCCCTTGAGCATATCGTAGGGTTATGGCTGCTGGACAGACTTTTCCCTCTTCCCTCCTACCTTGTTCAGATTTAGGAATGTGTTTGCTGTTCTTGAGTCTAGACTATTCCTAAAATATCAAGTAAAATTTATCAGAGTCAATATACAATTGCATATGGATTGTCTTCTCAGTAGAGTGTTCTTAGTAACCACTACAAGTAGAGTTTCGTTTTAGGGCATGAACAGCAAGAAGTCTGCTAGAGGCCAGTAAAATTGATACCACAAGCTGATTTCTTCCCTTCCTACATGTTTATTTCACCTCTCAACGATATTCTAACCCAAAAGGAAATGTAGGGCAGAGCTGTTAACTCTTTTTATTTGGAAACACAAAGCATTAACCAGTCATGAGGCATTTCTCTGACTCTGTATCACTGGTGCATCCTTGGGAAGCAGTTTTCACAGAGCTGTGTCAATGAGCAGATGACCAGGTGGTGCCTATAACCTTGACTCAGTTTCCCAGATGTCTGGCTCATAGCTCCTTTTGGGAGTGAACCCTAAAAAACAGGAGCTTTGGTCTTGCTCTGAGCTGTGTAGGCTATGTAGGCTCCTTGGGGAACTTCAGCAGGGTGGTGTGTGCCTGAATTCTTTGCTGGATGGGCATTGTGAAATAATAAGGGCCATAATTTATGGGCTTTCAAGCAGAGGCTCAAACCTCTCTAAACCAAATACTTTTACGTTATTTTCTCCTTGTATTTGTCTGCAATTTTTTGGCTATTTCTTCCTTCATATCTGAAACCCACGTAGTGTAAAAAAATACCTCTTTGCTGGTTTCTAGGAATCTGAGATGCTTTCGCTTGATGGAAAGACAAAATGTAACTCTGAAAAGACTTGGCATTTTGGGGAATGGTATTTAAGGCAATGGGAATGTTTTGCAGATTTCTGTTTCACTTTGTGATTTTAGTACAACCCAAACTCAATTCTGCATAATGCATAAAGCTTAGGGTATCTTTCTTCCCCTGTAGACAGCAACACAAATAGCATAAGGGAAAAAAACCTACACAAGACAAACCCCTAGTTGGTATCTCGCTTCTGTTAAAATGAAATACTGTAATGGAAATCAACACAGCTCTGGATCTGGCATTAGTTTTTCGTCTTTAACACACATATCATCCTGAAGTTTGGACAACAGAAATGTTACACAACTGTGGCTTTTTCGTGTCGGGAACGCACATCAATTCCTTTATATTGCCTTACGTTGAATGCAAAGTTTTGTGAATTATTTCATCTCTTAGGTTTGGGCCTTCGTCCAAGAGACTCTAGGTCAAATCTGTCTTTGCTATGGCTTGATTTACTTCATTTTGCATGCACCAGAGAAAGTTTAAACCCCAGGTGGCAAAGTACTAAAGTATGAGACTCTGAAGCAGAATCTGGTATGAGGAAACCAAATGGATGTTCTGCTGCCCTTTGCTCACTGGGACTTTCTAGTGAAGGTAAGAAGCCATAGTTTAGCTCAATCTGCATGATAAATCACGTGTGTTTGATGAACATGCTACTTTTAATTGCATGTCTTACAGGTTTAGTAAGACTTATCTTACACAGGTAGCGCCTGCCAAGTGGAGTTGGTTTCTTGGAAGAAGAACAAAAGACGAATAAGAAGAAATGAAAACAAAGTTTACCTGCTTTCTAATTTTTTTCAGTAACACTAACGTGCTGGATGTTTTCCAAACATGCAGAAAGCACAGTTGTGTCCACTTGAGTCCACAATGCCCAGACAATGAGCTGGGGAGAGAAGTACAATAATACTGAAGGTACAACATGACAGCCAGAAGACTGAGATGGGGTATTTTAGACACATTAGTGAGCAGGAAAAAGAAGTCTGGTGAGTGAGCAATAGTGATTCTCTGATGTGGTAAATAGAAGGGAAGGAAAGGGAA
>VZRE01009637.1:0-31050 GCA_013396775.1 Cephalopterus ornatus
CTAAGCCTAAGACTAAGCCTAAACCTAAGGCTGAGCCTGTCTAAAACTAAGCTTAACCCTAAGCCTAAAACAAAGCCTAAACTTAACCCTAAACTTAACTCCAAGCCTCAGACTAAGCCTAAGCTTAAGCCTAAGCCTAAAACTAAGCCTAATCCTAAATCTGAGATTCAGAATAAACCTAAGTTTAACCCAAAACCTAAGACTAAGGCAAAGCTTAACCCTAACCCTAACCCTAACCTCTAACCTTAACCCTAACCCTAACCGTAACCCCTAACCCTAACCCTTTTAGTAACCCTAAAATGCAGTCTGAAACCCTAATTAGCGCACTTCCAGGCCGGCGTTGGCGTACTTCCGATGACAGAATGGGCAGTTTTCCTCTTTTCAGCCCAGAGGACTTTCCTTAGGTGCGTTGGCGGCATTCTGGTGACGGAATTGGCAGACTTCTGGTTTTCGGCCTGGAGGACTTCCGCTAGCGGTGTTCACGGACTTCCAGTCTCATTATAACTCTAATTTTAATTGTAAACGTAGTTTTTTGTGTAAATCTGAGGTTGTCCGACCCTTGGCCAGGCTTTCTTTAGTTTATTTGGTTTTGATTTGGGGTTTTTTTTCCCGATAGGTCGTTGACACTTCCTCTTTTTTTNGGGTGTTGTCGCTTTCTTTTTTTTTTTTTTTTTTTTTTCCTTGTAGTTACCTGTTTTTGTCGGTAGGTGGCGGTGTTCGCTATAAAATTTTTTCCTCCTTGTAGTTCTCTGGTTTTTTCGGTAGGTGGCGGTGTTCACTGCAAATTCCCCCCCTTGTAGTTCTCTCTTTTTGTCGGTAGGTGGCGGTGTTCGCTGTAAAATTTTTCTGCCATTCATTTTTTTCAAAAGGTAGCAGCGGTGTTCTGTGGTTTTTTTGTCGGAGAGTTTTTACGGTTCTTGTATGCATGTGTGGGTGTAAAACTGATTTTTTTTTTTGTAAAAATACTGGGGAATTAATTAGTCAAGAGTTAATTAGTTAATTGGTTAATTCATTCATTCATGGCTAGGCTTCGCAAACGAAGATTTGTGAAGGACTCTACCCACACTTGCTGCAAGCGTGCTGATGGCTAAAGAGGCCAATGTGATATAGACACGTCAGGTTGCAAAAGGTACAGCAGAATGACTCCCCAGGTGGTACCGACAGGACGTGGTTCGGTTAATTAGTTAATTGGTTAATTACTGCATTGAGCAATTTTTTGGTGAAAAAAAAAAGTTCCTTAGTTATTTTGTTAATTGGTCAGCAGAAAAAAAATGCTTAATTACTTAAATAGGTACTTTGATAGTTCCTTCATTGGTTAATTAGTTGGAAAAAAATTACTTAATGATTGATTGGTTAACTGGTTGCAAAAAAATTATGTGATTGGTTAATTGGTTGGAAAAAATTATTTGATTGGTTAATTGGTTGTTTTGGTAATTATTTGATTGGGTAATTACTTTATGGGTTCATTAATATGCTGGTTGATTATTTACTTAATTAGTTAGTGCCTTAATTGGTTAATTCTTTAATTGGTTGATTGCTTTGTTAATTATTAATTTGTTAATTAGTTTGTGGAAAAAAGTTGATTACTTTGTTAATTGCTTCATTTGTTAATTACTTAATTAGTCAACTTGTTTTGGGGTTTTTTGCAGAGTTGCTTAATTGGTTAATTTCTTAACTAGCAAGTCAGGTGATTAAAAAAATTGGTTAATTGCTTACTTAGCTTAAAAAAGTTGGTTAATTGCCTAATTAGGTAAAAAAGGTTAAATGGTTAATTGCTTTAATTAGTTAATTACTTAATTAGGTAATCAGTCATTAATTAGTGCCTCTGTCCAAGCCATGGGCTGCCAGCTTTTTCAGGAGTATGCTGTGGAAGACAGTGTCGAAGGCTTTGCTGAAGTCCACCATGCCAACTCGCAGCTCCTCCCACTAAGCCCAGGGAGACACCGCCCACCGCCAGACCCCGAGAGCTGCAGCCCCTGGGCCCGGTGGCGGCTTCCCCGCTGTCATCTGACACCGCCTGCACGTCCCGCCCAGCAGCGCCGCTCCCGCTGTCGCACTCGAACACAAGGAACAAACCCCCCTTTCCGCCCAGCACAAGCCAATCCCTGCCCGGCAGCCTCGGCAGCGGCAGATGGGCCGGGGGCGGCCCCAGCCCCCAGCGAGAGGCGGGGCGCGCCAGGAGGGGCGGCACAGGGCAGAGGCCGGTCCGGCGGCTGCGACCCCGTGGGGAAGGGACCCCCGGGCCAGCCCCGTCCGCCACCGCCGCTGGCCCTGCTCAGCCACCACCCCTCGCCTCGCCCACAGTTTTTAACATTATAAAGCCAAGATTTAATCCACAGCACCAGAAGCTCCCAACTGCGGGGGATTTCCTTAGACTTGTTATTTTTCTCCTTTTAATGATCACGTTGCCAAAGTTTGGGAAGTACAATCAGCATTTCCTAAACACCATCACTTCCATATCCACCTGCGATCAGGGGCCAATGGGCAGCAGCCTGACCTAGACAGGCTGCGGGGATGGTGTGAAGGCCATTGTTTCCCACATTTGAATGTCTCTGGCCATGATGCCCATCCCATGGACAGAAAGCCCAGAGCCAACAGGAACTCCAGCCAGCTGCAGCTCTGTCCCAGTTTGCCAGGGATGGAACCGAAGGTGTTCAGAAGCGCAAGTCGTCACCTGGGCAGAGCCTGCCCTGATCCTCGGCCTCATGGGAGCCAATTCCCTTGTCACAGCCCACTTCCTGCAAAGAAAAAAGGGAAAGATTACACATAAGGAAGACATTCTTCCCTGGGAGGGTGAGGAGGTGGCCTGGCACAGAGAAGCTGTGGTTGCCCCATCCCTGAAAGTGGCCAAGGCCAGGCAGGATGGTCTAGTGGAAGGTGTCCCTGCCCATGACAGGGGCTGGAAGGAGATGATCCCTGAGGTCCTTTCCAACCTAAACCACTCCAGGATCCCAGGATGACTCCACATTCTCTCTCTGCATTTATTTTGCATCATTTCCTCTCTAAAAAAATTCTCCAATTTAGTTGATTGTTAAAGCAGTAATTTTAAATTCATCCCAGGAACAAGAAGGGCCTGTAAAACATACAGAAATCATACCTACACCCATCAAAGCATTATTAATTGGAACCCAATTCCCTCATCTCTGTCCTTGTTTTTCTTGGCTGGAAAACCTGATGATCCCCACTGGCTATTTTTAGGGTGATTTTCTTCCACAGCTCCTTTCTCCCAGCTGAAACCTCTTGGCATAGTCAGGGCTTATCTGGAGGTGAGCCCCTCTGAGGTATTTCCTCTTGTGGCAATTCTGCGGAATGAAGAAGTAAATGAAGCACGTGAAGAGTTCGTTCTACCCCCTTCCTTCACAAACACCTTCCCAGTTTGTCCTTGGCAGCTCCATCCCCCCAGGACCCACACTTTGGCTCCGCTGGGAAAGGGACAGGAAGTGCAGAAAGAAGTTCAGTGCTGTGCAGGGGCTCCCTGGGGAACAGCACTTCAATGTTTCAGTCCATGGCCGGTCCTGCTGCTCTCCCTCCTGGAGGCTGAGGATGACCCGTACATGGCTCCCTCCCTGAAAGAGCAGGACCCAGGTCCTGCTCTTTCAGCCCCACTTTTCTCAGCAGACCTGCATCATTTTCCAGGGTCCCTAGAAAACTTCTGCACTTGACCCATCGCTAAGTGCAGAGTACGGGACAAGGGAAGTACAAATTTCTCAGCACCTACCACCTGAAATTTTCCTTCTCCACAATACGCTCCTATTCCTTCTGTCCCTGTAGATGTCCACGAGTCCTCCTTGTCCCAGCCCTGCCAAACTGACACATGTACATGAGAAATCAACAGGTCTTGCTTGCACAATTCCTGACCCTAACCCTGGCCTTTCCTGCCCAGAGATGAGGGAAATCTGAGGGAATATTAATAAACCACCTTTGTTAAGAGCAGTTGTCAGCCCAGTCCTTCAGGCTTTGCAGGAGTTTGTAGGGAACAGACCCAAATTCCAATCCCACCTCTACATTTCTAACAGCTTTCCTTGGAGAGATTCTGGACAGCAACTCATACGATGGAAAGAAGACTGCACATGGAGTAACAGAAGGTTTGCCATGAAGAACAGAAGTTCCTGTTCTCCTTCATCAGGCTGGGACTGTAGGACCCAGTCTTTGCCATCAAGAGACCATAGCGTTGTCATTAAGACTTAAACGTCACCCCTATGGGTGTTTCTCAGAGAACTGGGACAGCACTGAGCTACTCCCATGTGCCTGCAGTGCCTTGGGGAGTGGCAAGACAACTTCCCACTTCTGCTTGGAAAAATTCAAGAGAATGAAAAGTCATTCCCCTTCTGTCTCTCTGACCCAGCAACAAAGCAGTCATGTAGGATAACATGGACTATGTACAGAAGGCCTGATTCAACTGGGAAAGAAAAAAACCCTAAACAAACAAAACCACCCCAAATTTCAAGGTACGCTGCTTCCTAAACAGGAGCACGCCAAAGGCACTGAAGCCAGAGAGAAAATGACAAACGAGAAAAAAAAAAAAAAAGGAGGCAAAAGAAATGCTCTGCCTGCCTTGATGCGCTCTCTGCTTGATCATTCTAAAGCAAATTCTCCACAGATCAGAAGCAATTACCAATGATTTTTCCTCTGTAACAAATTAACGACTTGGGTTTCTGCTGAGGGACTGGACATGTCCATTAAGGGTTCAGGGGTCTGGCAGGGTTCTTTATGGCTGATGCTGACCGGCCCAGGCTAAACCCAACCACCCTCATCGCTGCTCCATCCCACATCCGGGGGGAATATTGATATTGTATAGAAATACATCCCCTTCCCTGCTACTCGGTCCTTCCTTACACATCCATGGACCAGATTTTCTCCATCCTTTGTTCCCAACAACAGCTCTCCAGCTCAAATCCCAGCTCCCGCAAACACAAACTAAACACACCTAAGGCAATGGTTCCATCAGCACCTGAAATTCCGAGCTCCCCACTGCCTGGATTGCTCATCCTAACACTCACCACATTCTCACCTCAGCCTACAGGCTCTCTGTCCTCAGAGGGAAACACAGCCCGGTGGGACACAGCTCTGGCACTGCAGTTCCTCTCACTCCTGGTCTCCTGCAAACCCACAGAGAAATCCAAGCCCTCAGACCCTGCATCCCTGGACATGAGGCTAACTGGAGTTTGAATCTCCCAGTGCCCTGGACAAGTGTATTCCCACAAGCACAAGCCTGTGGCTCCATCCAGCTCATCCCTCCCTCCTTGCCCTCCAGGGAGTCCCAAACCCTCCCCCAGCCCCCCTGCGTCTGTCCCATGGCCCACCGCTGCGTCAGCTCCAGCCCTGGCAGAGCTGCAAACACGCCCTGAGCTCAGCCCCCTGGGCTCCTGAACCCCCAAACCAATGCTCAGGCTCACAAACGGGGATCCACCTGCCCCTCTCAGCACAGTCCAACCCCACAGCTCTGTGACCCCATGTTCACCTGGCCCTTCGCCCCTTCCTCTCGACCCTTTCCAGCAGACACAGCTAGGACCAGACTAGAGTGGGAAAAAGAGCCATTTCCCAGGGAGCTAATGCCAACAGCCAGGAGAAGAGAAACGCGTCCCTCTGACTTACTCCACCCCACGGGCAGGACCAGGTGGCCCCAGTGCTGGTCGGTCGGCGGGGCTGGAGCCTGTTCCTTTGGCTGCTCGGACCCCGAAGCATTTGGCATCGCCGGGCCCAAGTCAGTGATTTTCCCTGTCCTGAAAGAGAGGAGAACAAGAAAATTAAGTGCACTGTGGAAGTCAAAAGCTTCTTGCTTTCGTCATTTTCTTCCAATTACTCACTAGAGGGGTTTCTTCTCTAAAACCTGCTTTTCTCTAGGAAAAGCTGAGCAATTCACAGAGTTGCTGTTTGTATCCCAGCTTCCCAAAGGATTTCTCTCTCCCAGCAGCAGCAGCAGCAACGCTCCACTGCAAGCCCTGACTGAGGCTGGGAATTGACACAGAACAAGCCAAAAGCATTAACTCAGCACCAAAACACTCAACAATAAACCAATTTAGAGTCACCTTTGTCTCATCCCCCTGCACAGGCAGAGGCTTTGGGATTCCAAGGCAAACCCAGAGACTCCCAGAGAGCAACAGTCCCTCAGTCCCACCACGGCCTCCCCCAGGGTTACCTGGCAGGGAACCAGGCTACCCAACCCCTGCTGTGCAGCACATTTGGGATCCATCCCTGGCCACTGCAGAGCATGCAGGCAGCAGGGCCAAGTCCTGCCCAGCCCCCAGGCACTGTGGACAGTTCAGCACCAGCAGCAGTGGGATTTTCTGCCTCTTGCTCCCCTCTCATTTGGAACTGAACAGTGAGGAACAAGCCCTGAGCAGACAGTGAGGGACAGGCACTGGGCACAATTAACACCAAGCAGCCAGAGGCCTGCCTAGTCCAGGCTCTGGGCTTCCTTTGCTTTCTTCCACTGCAATTATATTGCCCTGGGAAGTGTTAAAACACAGACTGACCAGCGAGACATGTCCCGAGACAGAAACCAATTCCAACTCCAGAAAATCTTCAGCGCCACACTTAGAAACCCTTCAGCAAGGCCCCTGGAAAAGGCAAGGTGACATGTGATTACCTAGAGTCTTAGGGAACTGAGGGGAAGGTGGGGAACGAGCAGAGAGCAAACAGCTTCAGCTGCTTTTCACTCCATGGGATTCCATGCCCCCTCTGTCTCTTCCGAGCTCAAGGGGTGAACAAACCAGTACCCCAAGATACACTTCCTCTATACTTGAGGCAGCACAGACCCTCCGCGAGGAACTGGAATCCGAGGGCACATCTAAACACGGTCCTCCCGCCTGCCGCTCTCTCCGCACGTTCTCCTTCCAGTGGCATTCAGATGCGGCTCCCCAGAGGCAAGAAAACTGCCTGTCGGTTCCCCTCCCTGCAGTCCCCGATGGCCAGAGGAGAGGCAGAAGAGCGGCTGCACCCCCGCCGGGCCCTGCTTACCCCGGGGACGATCTCCTGGAAGGCCTGAAATTGTAACTGCCGCCGTGTGCCGCTTCCGGGGGGGATCTGGCGGCGCAGCCCTGACAGCATCTCCAGGGCACCGCGGGACCGAGCGGGGCGGGGGCGCCGGGTGAGACGGGAAAGGGACGAGACGGGGTCGCCGGGCGGGTCTGCGGAGGCGCCTCAGCGCCGGGCCGCGCTCTTGCCAGGGGTCCTCGCGCCTCAGCCGCGCGCAGCATACCTAAGCAGGGCTGCCCGCGCCAGTGCCTGCCGCCTGCTCCCTGTCCGCACAGTGGGAAGCACCGCGGCGAGACAGCACTACGAAACGCGGTGGGGGTCGGGGTCAAGGTGGAGCTCAGGCAAGCGAAAAGACGCTTTTCTGATGCGAGGAGGCCTCGCGCTGCCATCTTTAGTGTGGCATTAGAGACCTTCTGGTCCGGGCCGCCGTCTTTGTACGGCATTGCAGAACTTCCGGGCAGGGGGCCGCCGTCTTTGGTTCGGCGTTGGAGGACTTCCGGTCCGGGGGCTGCTCTGGCTACCGGTCCCCTATTTTACCCTCAGAATGTCCCTCACTACTTTCGGCGGTTTTACCTCAAAATGCTCATTTTACTCGCCCATGCCGGGAGAGACGGGAAACCACAGGTCCCGTCGTGCCCCGGGAACCGGCCAGGCCCCAGCGCGGCCGCTCCTTCCCCGCTCGGTGCCGCCGGCTCGGCCACCCCCTCGAGGGCCCCGCCGCCCTCAGCGGGACTCACCCGGGCCCCGCCGGCTCCCCGTTCTCCGCTGCCCTTCCCCTCGGTGTAGGCCCAGGCCGCGGGACCCCAGGAACAGCCGCGGGCGCCGCACGTGCGCAGATCGCTTCGCAGCAGTGCTGCCCTTGGATCAGCAGGGGGCGCTGCAGAGTCAGACTCACTGCGCATGCGGCATTCTGTATCCGGGCCGCCCTTAGGATGTGACCATTGGCGTCTTGCAAATGACTGCGCATGAGTGAAGATCGCCGCCTTGCCCATGTGGCGCATTGGCTTCGTCTTGTTACTGCGCGCGCGTTAAATCGTCTCCGCCTTGCCCATGTGGCGCATTGGCTTCGTCTTGTTACTGCGCGCGCGTTAAATCGTCTCCGCCTTGCCCTTTTGTTCCACGCGTTGCTCTCGCCTTCGATGGAGCAGCTGCGCATGCGAACCTTCTTTCCTGCAGCAGAGTTTTCGGCCAGCGGGTGTCACCCGCACATTCGCCGCCAAGCAGCCCCAGCGATTGTCGCCCCTCCCATTTTTTATTCTTTTTTGTTGTTGTTTTATACATTTTTAATTTTTATGTAGGTTTTTATTTTTTATTTTATATCTTATTTTTTCTTTAATTTTGTTTTCTTTTTAATTTATTTATTTTTTACTTATTTCTGTTGAATTTGTTACTGTTGTTATTTTCCTTAAAGCCTTTGTGAGGTTACCAGGCCCCCATGTCAGGGCGGGGGGCGCAGGGGGCAGAAAGGGAGGGGTGAAACCCCCTTGACCCCCAAAATGGGGGTGGGGGAGCGTCATTGGCATCTCCCCCCCTGCTTTTGGGGATCCCTACCCACATTTTGGGGAGGTTTTAGGGGCCCCCTTGGCATTTTTTGGGGTCACCAGCCATATTTTTGGGTCCCCTCTTCCACTTCTGGGGCTCTTTCCTGACATTTTGGGTGGGTCTCCACCTCCTTTTTGAGGGGGTTTTCCTACTTTTAGGGGTGTGTCCCCCACATTTTTGGGGCCCCTCCTTGTCATTTTAGAGCTCCCCCTCCAATTTTTCAGGTCCTTGGGAGTCTTCCCTCATTTTTGGCGTCCACCCTCCAGTTTTTGGGGTCCCCCACTCACTTTTTGGGGTCTCTCCCCTCCCATTCTAGGGGTGACAGCCAATTTAGGGCTTGGGGAGGGAGTAAATGGGGTCCCCAAAAAGGGTTTTTTCTCTTTTATTTCAATTTTATTTCCTTTTTAGTTTTCTTGGGTTTTATTTTATTTTCTTTATTTTGTTTTATTTTTAATTTATTTTTTATTTCTTATTTTTTATTTTTATTTAATTTTCTCATTTTTATTTTTCATTTTTTTTATTTCTTATGTTATTTTTATTTTTTATTTATTATTCCATAGAGGGAAACACTGCAGCTCCTCTGGGCAAGGGAAAGGCTCCCCTGCTATTATTCCCTTAATGCCTATTTTCTCTTTCTTTTTAATTTATTTCATATTTTATTTATTTTTCTTTTTAATTTTATTTTTGTTTTGTTGTATTTATTTTCAATTTTCTTTTTTCTTTTTATTCTTTTTATTTTATTTTTGGTTTAGTTTTCTTTTTACTTTTTTTTTTTTAATTTTTAGAGTGCTTCCTCTTCCCACCACTTTTTTCCCTCAAGAAGCACTATTTTTGTGGCTTTTTTATCTCTTTTTTTTCCCCATGAGGGTCCCTTATAATGGAGGGTTCCCTTCAATGGAACTCTTAAAATGGCACATAAAGAGGTTCCTCTCAATTTCAACTTTCAAAAATAAGGCACTACAGAGATTCCCCCTCAATTTAAACCTTCAGATGATGAAAATGGCCTCATAAAAGTTGTCCCCTTCCATTTCAACCAAAAAATAAGGGGATAAGGGATTCTGTGTCAATTAAAACCTCTAAAATCATGGAAAAGGCAGGTTTTTCTTCAACTGAAACACTTAAAATCACAACTGGAGGTGGGATCCCCCTCAGTTTAAACACACAATAGTGGAAAAAGAGGTTTTCACCTCAATTTAAACCCCTTTTCCCATCAAACCCCTCATTTTCTGGGGTCACTGGAATGCACTGGGGAGGGACTGGGAAGATGAAATGGAAAGGCAGAATGAGAACGATCCTCCCTGTGTCCCCACTCTGCCTCATCCACTTGGGTGCTGCTCCCCATCCTGTGCTGCCCCTCGGCAGAGGGTTCATCCCCCGGCCCTTTCCCTGTGCAGTGCTCTGTGTCCAGAAGCATCCCAGTGCTTCCCCAGGGCTGTGAGATGCTCTCACCACCCCTCCTTGAGAGACCTAAACACTCCACTGCTCCCCTTCAGCAGCTCCCTGCAGAACATGGGCCCAGGTGACCCCTGGGAGCTGCCCAGCAGTGCCCACTCCTCCTCAGCCATGAAGCTGGCTGAATTTCAGGGATCACCTCCTCCAAGCTCAGGAGCAATGCACCCCAACAGGGAGGAAATGGGGCAGAAATGCCATGAGGTTTCCGTGGATGGACAAGGAGCTGATGAGCAAACTCAGAGCAAAATAAGCAGCTTTCAGAAAGTGGAAACGAGGAGTGGTGGCCTGGGAGGAATACAGGTAAATTTTAAAAGAAGCTAGGGACAAGGTTAGGGAAGCCAAGGCCCATCAGAATTGAGTCTGGCTAAGGATATTAAGGATAACAGGAAGGGATTCCATAGATATGTTGCAAGCAGGAAGAGGGATAATATGGGTCCTCTCCAGAAGGAAACAGGAGACCTGGCTACCCTGGACAAAGAGAAGGCTGAGGTTCTCAACAACTTCTATGCCTCAGTCTTCAACAGCAAGTGCTTTAGCCACACCACCCAAGTCGGGAAAGGCAAATGCAGGGGCTGGGAGAATGAAGACCCTGAGCCCCCTGTAGGAGAGTATCGGGTTTGAGACCATCTAAGGAACCTGAATGTAAACAAGTCCATGGGACCAAATAAAATCCATCCATGGGTCCTGAGGGAATTTAGCAAAGTTGCTAAGCCACTATCCATCATTTTTGAAAAATTGTGGCAGTTACATGAAGCCCCTGATGACTGGAAAAAGAGAAATATAACACCCATTTTTAAAAAGGGGAAAGCAGCAGACCCAGGGAACTACAGATCAGTCAGTGTTACCCCTGTGCCAAGCAAGATCATGCAGCAGATTCTCTTGAAAACTATGATAAGGCATACAAAAAACAAAGAGATGATTGGTAACAGCCAACATGGCTTTATAAAGGCAAAATAATGTTTGACAAAACTGGTGACCTTCTGTGATGGTGCCACAGAATTGGTGGGTGGGGAAGAGGAGGGGACCCTCAGTCAGTTTGCAGAGGACAGGTTGGGTGAGGGTGTGTGTCTGCTAGAGGACAGGAGGGCTCTACAGGGGGATCTGGAGAGGGACAGGGATTGGGCTGTCCAGGTGGTTCCTGAAGCACACCATTTCTCCACCACTCCCTGACTACTCATGATTACTATGCCCTTTTCTCCTCTGGGTCCAGCGCCGCCACCACCACTGGGACCTCAGGCAGATGCAGAAGCCCCGGCGGCGCTGAACAAACTGTGTCTGCAAGGCTTCCAAGTATCTCTGGAGCCAGGCATGGAGCTTCCCCAGGAACCATCCAGTGGTGGTGCTGCTGTATTCCACCTCCACGGAGCTGCTGCTGCTGCTGCTGCTTTCCAACACCGCAGGATTTACAATCACCACTAGTCTAGGGAGCAGCCTGGCCATCACCGCGGATCTTCTGCGTTGCAGAGTCATGTAATCCCTCCTGCACTGTCCTATGTTCTTACGTTTGGCCTCTTCTGTCCCCTTGTTCATGTCTGGCCCCGGCAGCTCCACTGCAAGGCACTGGGGAGACTCTCTGCCCCCTAGCAGTCCTGGCAGCTCCACTGGCACCTCGGTCTGGAGCACCCTGTAGTCCCCTCCCCTGTATTGCTGCTGGGCCAGCTGTGCCTCCAGCTCCCTGTGCTGCTCCTCAAAGAGCACCTGGGTGTCCTGGGAGCTTTGGATGAACCCTGAGAAATGCTTCCTGTAGCTCACTGAACTTCGTCGGGAGCTGCCAGGGGACATGTCTGCTGATTTCTGCACCCTGGCCACGCTGCTCTGCTCTTCTGGCCGGGCTCTTGCTGCCCTTGGACACTTCCAGTTCTGCCAGATCCTCTGCAGGAACCACAGATGGGTGAGACAGGAGCATCTCCTGGGCCCACCCCACAGCCCCCCACAACACTCCACACGCCACCCCAGCCCACCACAGCCCAACCCACAGAGCAGTGCAGAGACACCTACCCATAGACGCTTGTCCCGCAGCACGACAGCAACCAGGATGAGCTGTAACACCAGGATTATGACTGCAACCAGCTCCCCCGTAGTGAACATGTCAAGGTACCTCATGGTACCATCCCTGGCGCTCCAGGTCACCAGCACAGGCTGGGGACGAGCTTCCCCAGTGACCTGTGGGGTCCCAGTGATGGGATCCTGACCCTTCTGGGGCGGCAGAGGCTGAGGTGGTGCCCATCTGCAGTGCCCAGTGTCCCATGGCCCGTTACAGCCCTTTGTGACAGCATGGGGCAGGCAGAGTCCCCTTTGTGACATCACAGGGCAGGCAGGGCCCCCCTTTGTGACTTCATGGGGCAGGCAGAGCCCCCTTTGTGACACTGGGAGTCCCCAGGAGCCCCAGGGAGAGCCCTCGCTGCCTCAGGCACATGATGGTGCATTCCAGGTTGTCCTGCTCAAACCGTTGGGATTCCTAAGGTCAGTCGGGTCATAACAATTCCATCTGACATCACGAATCTGTTGTCAGCTGTTGTTGGATCTGTAACTGCTGGGGTTTTAACTAGTTCATCAAACAAATCTCTTTTGAATAGACAGTTTGTCTCAATTTCGGGAGCCTCCATGACACGAGGGCAGTGATCATTCCCCTGGGCTGGGTACTGGTGAGGTCAGACCTCAAATCCTGGGATCAGTTTTGGGCCCCACACGACAGTAAAGACATTGAGGTGCTGGAGTGTGTCTGGAGAAGGGCAATGGAGCTGGGGAAGGGGTTTGTGCTTTAACCCCACCTGCCAATTCAGTAAGAAAAAAAAAAAGTGAGAAACTCATAAGGTGAGATAACTTAGTAACTAGAAAAAAATTCTGAAAATAGTGGGAGAAAACAAACAAGAGAAAACCAAAGCAAATGTGAACAATTTCTCTGCACCCAACAACCGATGTGCAACCACAGAATCATCATGGAATCACAGGATTAGGTTGCAAGGGACCTTAAAGATCATCAAATACCACCTCCCTGCTGTGGGCAGGGAACCTCCCACTGGATCAGGTTGCTCCAAGTCCTGTCCACCATGGCCTTGGACACTTCCAGGGATGGGGCAGCGACAGTTTCTCTGGGCAACCTGTGCCAGGGCCTCACCACCCTCACAGAGAAGGATTCCTTCACAATATCCCATCTAACCTTGCCTTCTGCAGTGCGAAGCCATTCCCCTCCCCCTTGTCCTGTCCCTCCATCCCTTGTTCCAAGTCCCTCTCCAGCTCTCCTGGAGCCCCTTTAGGCCCTGGAAGGGGCTCTAAGGTCTCCTTGGAGCCTTCTCTTCTCCAGGCGAACACCCCCAGCTCTCCAAGCCTGACTCCAGAGTAGAGAGGCTTCAGCACTTGGAGCATCTCCATGGCCTCCTCTGGACTTGCTCCAGCAGCTCCACATCCTGAAGGACCAGATCCCATCCAGACAGACCTGAACAAGCTCAAGAAGTGGGCCCATGGGCATCTCAGTAAGTCCAATAAGGCCAAGTGCTGGTGCTGCACCTGGGTCAGGGCAACCCCAAATATCAGTCCAGGCTGGGAGATAAACACGTCGAAAGCAGCCCAGGAGAAGGACCTGGGGATGCTGGTGGCTGAGAGGCTGGACATGGCCCAGCCCAGAAACTCTTGTGTGCTCAGCTGATCTCACAGTATGGGTAGCAGGGCAGAGGGGAATTCTGCCCCTCTGCCCTCTCAGGTGAGATCCTACCTGCAGAGCTGTCTTCAGCCCTGGGGAACCAGCACAGGAAGGACATCGCCCTTTTGGACCAAGTCCAGAGGTGGCTGAAGCACCTCAGCACCTATGATGAAAGGCTGAGAGAACTGGGATTGTTCAGCCTGGAGAAGGGTTTGGGGTGACCTAACTGCAGCCTTCCAGTACCTGAAGGGAGCCCACAAGAAAGATGGAGAGAGACTATTTACAAGGGCCTGGAGTGACAGGACAAGGGGGGAATGGCTTCACACTGACAGAGGGATAGGATAGACAGGATATTGTGAAGGAATCCTTCCCTGTGAGGGTGGGAAGGCACAGGTTGCCCAGAGAAATTGTCACTGCCCATCCCTGGAAGTGTCCAAGGCCACACTGGACAGGGCTTGGAGCAACCTGGGATAGTGAAAGGTGTCCCTGCCCATGTAAGGGAACTGGATGATCCGCCTTGCAAACCCAAACCATTCTATGGTTCTATGAATTCAGGTCAGATTTTGTTCAGATTTTGAACAAAGTCTGACCCTCACTTCACCTCTAAGACCCTCTGCTGCAGCTGCTTCCGAGGCACTTTATTTACAGCAATAGGAAGAACTGTCCAAAAGCAAAGGCCAGTGAGCTGTGAGCCCCTTGCTGTAAACTGTCCCTCCTGATCCCACTTTCACAAATGCATTCTGGATACAAAGCCCTTGTGGAAACCTTGGACCTCCAAGTGAACAGATGTCTCCCCACAGTCCAGCAGCACAGTTCAGCCCTGCTTGGTCCCAGTCAGGGACTGGTCAGGATGCTGGTGAGGCTCAGTAAGACAGGCTCTGGGTTCAGGTGTGTCCCAAAGGAGAAGCAGTTCCCACCACCGCCAATAACCAACAACTCCTTCTCGTTTGGCAGAAAGACACTGCTATGATTATGTAGCATTAATGGCCACTCCAGATGCTCCTGAAAAAGGAAAGGAGATTTTCAACATACAAGACTTCACATGGTTCACCGTATCACCCATGAATGTGGGCAAAAAGAGATAGTTAAGAGAATACAGGAACAAGGAACCCATGAGGTATAATCCTCCAGTACACCCACCCACCCACCAACTTGCAGTTCAGTGCTTTTAATGGGAGAGAATGTCTTAGTAACTCATGAACGCTAATGCTTTCCAAAGAGGGCAACAGCAGTCACTTTTTGATTCAGTGGAAACCTTCAGCATTCCTGGCCTGTGGCAAGGAGTTCCAAACCTTACTAGGTAACTGGTAGGTTCAAAAGCCTAGAGTGTTTCACTGAAACTAAAGCAAACAGCTCATAAGCAAAGGCAGCTACCAATCCACTCGTATCCACTTATTCGATGTAAACAAAGAAGTTATATTCTTTTAGATACAACTTTATTATCACCCTACCCACCCTCACTGCTGTCCAACAAGGGCAGCTTATTTTATCTAAAGGATATGAGGCCCCTTACAACGTCTGCTACAGATAGTAGCAGAACTAAAAAGTAAGCTACATTTAAGCATGCTTCATGCTTTATGCCTCCAAGAAAATGCTGCAAGATCAGTCAGATACACACATACTGTCCACTATAAAATGACCTGTCACAAATTCCAGTTTCACCAAGGACAGGTTCCATATGTACAGCTATCTAAAGAAAGTTGTTTCTTCATGTAAAAGAAATAACTTGTCAAGCAACGGAAGTTTTCTTATAGAATCATAGAGTGGTTTGGGATGGAAGGGACCTTTAAAGGCCATCTCTTTCCACCCCCCTGCCATGGATAGGGACACCTTCCTGTAGTCTAGGTTGCTCCAAGCCCTGTCCAACGTGGCCTTGGACACTTCCAGGGATAGGGCAGCCACAGCTTCTCTGGACAACCTGTGCCAGGGCTTCACCACACTCTTCGTAAAAAATTTCTTCCTTATTCCTAGTTGAAAGCTACTGTCCTTCAGATGAAAATCATCACCCCTTGTCCTATCACTACAGGCCCAGCTAAAAAGTCTGTCCCCATCTTTCTCATAAGACCCCTTTAGGCACTGGAAGGGCCTCTAAGGTCTCCCCAGAACCCTCTCTCTCCAGGCTGAACCACCCCAACCCTCTCAGCATATCCTCACAGGAAAGGTGCAGCAGCTCTCTGATCATCTTTGTGGCCCTGCCCTGGACTCACTCCAACAGATCCATGTCTTTCTTTTACTCCAGACAGTATTACCTGAGATGAGGGCAAGTCACATATGCAGACCAAGTTTTGCCCAGAGTGTGCCAAAATTCTGCTATGTGACACCACCTGTATGACTGTTCTTCAATGATTCGTAGAAGAAAATCACAGAATAGTTGAAGTTGGAAGGGATCTGCGAGCGTCATCCAGTCCAACCACTCCTTTTCAAAGCAGGCTCCACTACAGCAGGTTGCTCGGTACCCTGCCCAGTCAGGTTTTGAATATCTCCAATAATGGAGACACCATAGCCTCTCTGTTCAGTGTTCAATGACCCTTACGGTAAACTTAGATTTCAGTGGAGTTTCCAGAATTTCCATGCTGTTTTTTCTTGTATTAGAGGCAGCAGCTATAACACACTGCAGTTTACACCAAGAAGGTCTCAATGAAATTATACCACAGACCTCCATTAAGACTTACAGAGGCTCAGGTTTGATCTGTTCCTTTCCTTTACAAATATCCCAAAGTCACTATTGTTTGTGCCCATTTCAGTTCTAATGCCCCTTTCTGAAACAGAGCAGCTCCATGTCCTCCAGTACTCTGCCACACAGTCTCCCTCTCTCTTAATACTGTTATGCTCTCTGTACTGGTAAAAGCGCTTCAGAATCAGATTCTACCTCAAACAGAGAATGTTTATTCCACTCCCGGCTTTGCCAACTTTGCTTTCTCTACTCAGTTTCAAGGAACAGCCCTAAAGTTACCACCTTCCTTCATACAACACTGCTTACCCTGAAAGAAAAATTTCAGTACTTACCACATTAATCACATAGTCCAAGCAGAGGCCAGTCACTAAGTCAATGACGGTGATGCCTGGCACAGAGGATGCGTGAAACCACACTCCGCCAACAAGCAGAAGCTTTCCTTCATGCACATGTGCAGTATGTGAATACCTGTGAGTTCAAAATGAGATTGAACCCCACTAGTAAGGGAAGTTGGTAGAGACAGGCTGAAGATTGACTGACGAATGCTCTGAGCACCCTGGTCTAACTGAAGATGCCCCTGCTCATTGCAGGGAGGTTGGACTAGATGAACTTTAAAAGGTGCCTTCCAAATCAAACTATTCTATGATGCTGTGAATGCCTTCTGCTCACCTTGGGATGAGAGGAGGGTACGTCTCTACCGCCTGCCACTGAAAGCCATGTTCAAGCTCCCTCAGAAGGAAAACTGAACCCAAGGGCTGCTCAGCTGCTCCCAGACCTCCTGCGATGAGCACTCCTCCTTCCCAGCTGCAGGCACTGTGGGAGTGGCGGCTTTCTGGGACTGGACCCTCAACAGCAATCTAGAAAAACACAAGTCCAAGGCTGCAGTTTGCCAAGCTAAAATGTCCAGGCTTTTAAATGACTTTTTCCTGTGTTAGTTTTTTGACAACCAACCTTATCCACATGTTCCTCTAGAGACTGCTAAATACAAGTGCTTCCAATTACATTATCTCAAATATTTCTCTGGCCCTCAGTATATTTAATATAATCAGCCTTTAGAGGGTGTATTTCTGCACATTTATTACAGGTAACTTTATTTGCATTCTTGCATGCTGCTTTCTGCTCAAGAGACACACCTGAGAACCCTGAGTTTGTTTACAAACACATGGACTAAGGCACTGACCAGCAAGCAGGTGACCACTGGCTCAAACCACAGAGTAGGATAACAGGCTGAACTGCAGGACTAAAATGCAGAAAAAAACCCCTTCAGAGCAAGCACTAAAGGAAAAAATGTAAGATCAGGTGTTTAAAGAAATATCATAGCAAGCAAGTGGTGGAGAAAAATTTGGAGGCCACCTTGTCCATCCCTTTCCTCTAAAATAAATGAAACTATTTCTATCATCATCTGCATAGATGTTCATGTAATAGTTTCTGAAAGTCTGCAGTGACAAGAATATCTCACCTCTTTGGGCAGTCTGTTGCAGCACTTGGCTAGCCTAACTCCACAATCAGTAGCTTATCTTAGTGTCCAGTTGATTCCCTGTACTACTCAAAGTAAAAATGGAGAACAATTTTTTTGTCTTCTCTGCAGCAATATTTTACATACTTGAAGATTTACTTCTATCTTGAATCTTCTCCAGACTCAACAGCTACAAGTCCTTCAAAACCCTGCCCTGTGAGGTATGCGATCACTCCTGTTGTATACCTCTGTACAGCTGTATTGCACCCTGTCCGCCTCTTTTTCAGAAATCAGCTTTGGGTATTTTACAAGAATTCTTCTGGGAACATTGAAGAAAATAAAAGGAGCGCTTCATGTATCTTATAGATAACACTCCTTGTTACATATCTGAAGACAGTTTAGGCCTCCCAAAACAGCATGATATTGCTTACTCATGTTTAGCTTGTGACCTCCTACAGTTATGCATCTCTCACCCTATGATTGTGCTATGTACAAGGTTGGGCTCAAAGACTGAGAGTAAATGGGGCTACATTGGGCTGGCCGCCAGTCACCAGTAGGTTCACAAGAGGGGAAATCCTCTAACTCAATTTCCTTTTATGACATAATCAGCAATCTAGTTGACTGAGGGAAGACAGCAGATGTGGTAGTGGTTTTGATTTTAGCAAGGTCTTTTATATTGTCTCTAAGAGAATTCTTCTGCAAAAATGTCCAGCATACAGCTAGACAAGTCCATGATGGGAGAGGTGAAAGAAGACAGAGACAGAACGTTCTCAGCAGCATCCAGCAACAGGACAAGAGGCCATGGGCACAAACTGGCATACGAAAAAATCCACTTAAATATAAAACCTCTCACGTTGTACTATCAGGGTGGTCAAGGACTGTCTGTGAAGTATCCCACTAAAAAGCAGGATGTTCAGAAGTCAGCTCTAACTTGAATCACCATGGAGTACATTCTTACCACAGTGTTGGAGAGTTCTTGAGCATGCAGGAAATACCAATCGCCAAGCACAGGCTCCAGAGCAGAGCGGCCTCCATACACAAACAGGTACTGCTCACCTACAGAAAGAGACAATCAGGTGGAAAGAGAAGTTAGAACTTGGTATGTCACCAAAGCAAAAATTTCTGTCTGCATAGAAGGGAAGCTGACTGAAGACAGAAATTAATGCAGTCAGGCAGAAGCTCTATATAGTATTTCTAGAAGACATCCTGCAACCTGATAAACAACTCCAGACTTCAGCAATAAATACAAGAAATTGTTTCATAGACACTGGAACTACTCTTGTACCTAGATCTTTTATAAAAGACACATGGAATCACAGAATATGCTGAGTTGGAAAGAACCCATAAGGATCATCAAGTCCCACCCTTAGGCACGCACAGGACCATCCTAAACACTTTTACTAAGAACCTGCACTCTTCATGTTTGTGGTCATTCAGAAGATCACATCATCCACTTACTTTATGTAGTTGCTGAATGGTTATGGCCTGGAATGTTTAAGGAATGGAAATCACACACTCTAGGCTGAAAATGAAGAGGGGGAAACATGCTTTCCAATATACCTAATGGACTTAGGGAATAGAATTCTAGGCAATGGAAAAATGACTCTTGTAGAACTAATAAAACTAGAAAACACTAAGTATCTAAATCACAGCAGCTCAATGACATCTATTCATCTCAGGAAAACTGATAAATCCTCATAACACGAATGTATATTTGTTAATATGGAGAAGCCTCAAAAAGGAAGTTAGAAAGGGTGCAAAAGTACTTTGGATAGATGTCAAGGATGTGCATTCACTGCACTATGCCCTGTCCTTTCACTGCTTCAGAGGGGACTGGGTTGATAACACCAGTGCTGGTCACTTCCTTCAGCTACAAAGCAATATCAAGGTAAAAATAAGATGAAACAATACAGTCTGACAGAGAACAATGTAATATTTATAAAATTTTACTTACACATTTCACATTTGCTTCTTAGATACAAAATTCTGACTGGAAGGCTGAACTCTAAACTACATAACACTTGTAACTAAACACTGCTCCACAAATGGAAAGTATGCTCCAGACCAGACTACCAATTGCTTAACAATTCCCTTCCGCTCCCCTTGGAGAGCTCCCTGTCCACTGGCAAGAATGGGACACTTTAGGAAAGGACAGCTTTCACCTCCTGAATGCCACTGTTTAAGTTTTTGCCCCTTACAGTCAGGATCTTTTACTAGCCCTACCTTCAGCTTGCTATTGCAGGACTTGATTCTAGAGCCATTTGCAACTAATGAGTATTTGTCAATTCCTACTAGAAAAGTAACACTTCTAAGGCACTTCTGGATAAAGAGCTAGGAAAAATATCCAAAAAAAATATCCTTTGGAGATAGCAAAACTTCCTTCTGGTGTGATCAAGAACAAATAACTTCAACCATAAATGATCTCAAAGAATCAGCCTTCCAGAACAGATTATATCCCTAGGTTTCAATTCCACTTACCACTGGGGGATATGTTTAAATACAACATTACCGCATTTCAAGTGCCAAGATCTCAAAGCCCCTATTAATTTCTTTCCTACTGGCAGGCTTGAGAAGAGGGTCAATATGAAGTTCAACAAGACCGAGTGCAAGGTCCTGCATATCTATGGCCATTTCCACTCTTTCCAGGCTTTTTACCTTTGAATGTCACTTCAGTTGTGCTGTGTCTCCAACGCAACGTTGCTGGTTCAGCAGCAGGCTGCAGATTTACAAGCTCCACTGCAATGTCATCTGGGTCTGAAGCATTATAGGTTTCAGGAAACTTCAGCCACAACATTCTCAAGCCTGCACTTGATGGGGACGTTCGTCCTCCTACCACCAGGGCAAGACTGTCCGAGAGACAGGACACAGTATGGTACAACCGCTCACCTGCGGAGACACAAAACACCATAGTTCACACAGATGTTTTTTCCAAGACATTTACAGAATCACTTAGGTTGGAAAAGATCGAGTCCAACCACTCCCCCAGCAAATGTCAAGGTCACAACTAAACTATGACCCCAAGTGCCATACCCACATAGCTTTTAAATCCTTCCAGGGATGTGGGCTCCACCACTGCCCTGGGCAGCCCATGCCAGGCATGGACAACCCTTTCCTTGGACACATTTTTCTCCATATCCAACCTGAGCCGCCCCTCGTACAACTAGGCCATTTCCTCTTGTCCTGTCCCTTGTTCCCCAGGAGCAAAGCCAGATCCCCCCTCAGCTCCCCGCTCCTGCCAGGGAGTTGCAGAGAGTGAGAAGGTCCCCCCCGAGCCTCCTTTTCTCCAGGCTGAGCCCTCCCAGCTCCCTTTTCTCCAGGCTGAGCCCTGCCCGGTCCCTCAGCTGTTGCTACGGTGGGATTACAGCAGTGGTGGATGAGGGAAGAGTGACTGACACCATCTACTTGGACTTATACAAAGCATTTGACACTGTCTGAGCACAACATCCGGTCTCTAAACGGGAGAGACATGGATTTGGAAGATGGACTACTCGGTGGTCTTGGAATTGGCTGGATTGTCTCACTCAGAGATGGGATACTGGGAAGGAATTCCTCACTGTGAGGGAGGGGAGGCCCTGGCACAGGTTGCCCAGAGAAGCTGTGGCTGCCCCTGCATCCCTGGAAGTGTCCGAGGCCACGATAAACAGGGCTTGAAGCAACCTAGGATAGTGGAAGGTGTCCCTGCCCATGGCAGATAGTTGGAGCTAGATGATCTTTAAGGTCCTTTCCATCCCAAAGCATTCTATGATTCTATGACTCTAGCTCCATTCCCTTCCCTGGACACACTCCAGCCCCTCAATGTCTCTTCCGTGAGGTTCCAGAACTGGACACAGCACTTGAGGGGCCTCAGCAGCGCCCAGCACAGGGGGACAATTCCTGCCCTGGGCCTGCGCCCACACCATGGTTGGTACCAGCCACGTGTCACTGGCCTTCTTGCCCACCTGGGCACATGTTCAGCCACTGTCGATGAGCACTCCCAGGTCCTTTTCCAGCTTTCCAGTCACTCTGCCCCCAGCCCGGAGCACTGCATGGAGTTGTGGTGATGAAAGAGCAGGACCCAGCATTTAGCATTCAGAACCTTCAGATCTCTGAGACTGCCAGCATAACTGTGCTCTGACACCACTTTTTCTAGACATTCTTTCACTTCTAGCACAAAGGTATCTCCCTTACACTTGCCATCAGTGTGGGAACTCACCCCATCTCTTATCAGGATGTTTCTTTGTCACACAGCCAGCTTTCCAGCAGCCTGCATGATTACTTAGCACATGGAAATTTCTCAGGCGGCAGTGTTGTCCATTCTCCTCCCCAAAGCCTCCAGTGGTGAGAATCACGTCGGGTTTTATAAGAACAGAGTGGTGACCATAACGTCTCAGGCCAGTAATTCCTGAGAGCCCTGCACACACTGCTGCAGGGATACTCCCAGCCATTCCAACAGGACCAGCACGATGAGGACCTGTAAGCCAAAGAGAACCAAAGAAGTTACACACAAACGCAAACCAAGGACTACATTTCAAGTGAGAAATAATGTATGCCATCTTTTCAAGATGATCTTCTTGAGAAGCAAAAATTGAGAAGCAAGTTGACAGAGAACACAGACAATCTGACATGCCCTAGAAAGCAGGCTGTAATGGTTGAAACTATCACTGTGCCAACTTTAACTTCTACTTACTGCTCACTCAGCTCCTGACAGTTCTGAGATTGCTTTCGTGGGGTGGAGGTAAGACTGGCCAAGAGCCTGCAGTATCCTAAGCTGCTGCAGCAAGATATGAACCACTACAGTGCCTTCAAAAGGAGCACCTATCTGGTTAAGACAATATTTGGCTACACGAATGGCAAAGAACAGCAGAAAAAGGACAAAAGCCAGGAAGCTGATTTCAAAGTTTCTTGCTAGATTTTGATCCTACCTTCACAAAACACTGAAATAAAGTTCTGAAGCATGACAAATGATCTACATTAATTCCAATGGTCGTACTATAAGAGAATATATCCAGTTATCTAAATATCTTTTCTCTAAATATTATACCCCTTAACACAAAACAAACTCTCAGCACAGGACTCTGGCTCACCACCACATTGTACACGTTGTTTTCTTTTAATCAGTTTGGAATTTGCATCTTCTGTGATTTAATCAAGAGCTTTATTCTTGTGTTATCAGAGATGATGAGGTGGAGGAGAAGTGGCTCTCAGTCCATTTTTTGTATGCCATATTCAGAAAAATGGCCTGTACTGAACATTGTTTACTACAAGATCCTACTTTATCTTTTGATGAAGTAAGACATTTCATCTCCTTGGACTTAAATGTCTTTCTAAAGATGGATCTTTTTAAGACTGAGGAGTTTTTTTATATCAGAAAATACACTTACCATGATCTGTTTTGAAGATTTAGTACTTGCACTCTCTTGAACAGGGACCCAAATCTTACCTGAGAGGATAACTGGGGGGCATTTACTGGTATTAGAGACATATCTTTTGCATTCCCAGTAAAAAATATCTAATCATGGACATTTATCAGACTTTGAAGGCTTTTGCTATCAGTTTTGAATACAACAGAGACAGCAGCAGAAAGACTCTACTCCTGTCTCTAATGAATCAAGTGTCCTGACTGCAATCAAGTCTGGTAAGCAAAGGGACTTTAACTTAAGGATAAATACTACACATTTAGGAGCCTTTAAGGATTTAAAGCCTCATAAGGACCAGTGACAATTATACAGTATATGTAACCACACCCACATTCATTTAGCTTCAATTTCATGTTTTCAGATCTAATCAAGACACAACACTATGGATTCAGTGGCCTTGCTGGCCTCAGAAATGCCATCCTGCCCTATCCTTTTTCAGCTGCTTTTCTTGCTCCCTAAAACACAGACTTCAACTTTCCGCTGCAGATAGAACTACTTGTGGTACCAATCTGTGAAGACTAGTGATATGAAACAGGTTAAAAATAACCTTCTGCTTTCCAACCTGAAAAAGGAAGAGAGCAGCCAAAACCAGGAATTTTTTGGACTGCTACTGCTGCTAAGTCCTTATCATGGAAACACAGTCTTGGTCTTGGCTTTTCCCCAGCTGTACCACTTTCCCCCATCTAAAAAAAGTGATATACAGATTTAAAAGCATTTCACAAACAGAAATACTACAGGAACAATTCCACCCACAAGGGATAACAAAGCAAAGCACAGCTTCATGACACACTCCTGAGTGCTCTGCTGGACAGTGTAATAAGGAAAACAGAACAACCTTTTGGAAGCTGGTAGGAGAGAATGGTTCAGAGAGCCACACATGGAGGCAAGCAGGAATAACTTCAAAAGGAGGATCCCAAAAACAGCAAGAGGAGCAGGGTGGGCTGGCATGTACTGGGGGGGGCCTATGTATAAACAGAAGGACATGCTGTTCCAACTGGAAAGTTCAAAAAACTTAAAGAACGGAACTGATCAGAACCAACAGTGTCAGGCTGTGGCCCTGAACAGCATTGTTAAAAGGGTGAAGAAATCTACCAGACAGCAGCATCCTATCTGCCCCTTCCAGGGTTTCACTGTCTCCTAAAACCTGCACGAGATAAAAATACTGCAAAAACTAGTTGGAGTGTACCTGCCACACTGGGTAACAACGGAGTCCAGGAAGGTTCCATCCCCTTTGATGCAGTCAAAACAAAGTAATGAGAACATTTCAGATGCCATTCCTGCAGCAATCACAAAGGAAAGAAAAAAAAAAAAACAATCCCCCTCAAAATCTTAGAGCAAGAAGCAGTAAGGATCTCAGAACAGCCAGGGTGATCAAATCAAACACCAACCCAGTATTGCACTGTTTCCAACAGGGGTCAAAATCAGAGGTCTAAGGCTGAATCTGGGAAAGAGAAGGTGTGTAAATACATTCGTCACTTCAATCTTCAAAAATGTACAGCTCGGGGATCTTCTAAGCACGAAGCTGTGTCTTCTTATTGAACAATCCTTGATAGATTGCTCATCCATGAATGCATCCACTTGCTCTTTGAACTCACATAAACTTTTAACATGTCCAACATGCTGCAGGGTGTTGCTCCTACATGCTGTAGGAACGAGTTTCATGGCTTAACTATAAGTTGCATGAGGAAGGTTTTCTTTTTGGAATCAGCTTCCCTTTATGCTTCCCAGTTCTGATCACAGAAAGAGTGAGGGCTCTATACCAGACGGATTAAGGTTTCCTAAGGTTCATGGAATACAAAGAGTTCCAAAGAAATCACAAATGTTCAAACGTGCAACATGGTCTGTGCTGGATGATAATATATAAACTTCAGTCTGGCCTTGGAATCATTCTGAGGCGAAAGCACAAGCCAAAGGAATATACAGGAAGTCAGTAGCAATGTTAGAGTCCACCCTGGCCTTTATGGACATTAGGGAATCGAGTATGTCCATTTCCATGGGGTAGGATATATTCAGCCAACTGTACAACTACAAAGCATAAACACGAATTTAAAAGGCAAAATAAACCCCATTATCAGTATCGTTGCCTCAATCTCTACTAGAATATAAAGCATCTTTTGAAAAGTGGCATCCAGAAATTAATGTAAATACTGAAAATGGAAGGATCCACTATTAGTTCCTAGGCAAATTATTCCAAAAATGTCTCCCTCAGCACTAAGTGTGTATTTTACATTTCTTACCTAATTTGACCAAGCTTGTTTACAGAGACCTGGATCTTACATAATCTTTCTCTCAAAGGGTAGTTGTAAAGCTTTCTGTTATCATTTACTCTTATGCATGTTTCCAGCAACAATACCAAGTCTTTACCTTCCCACTGTATTAGCAATGGCCTTGATCTACAACAATTCTTGTATAATTCTTGTACATTTCTAAACCACTTTGCAAATCTGCCAGCACTTTCAGTCATCACTTTTGCATTCACGTAGCAGAGCAGATCCTGCATGTTGGCAAAACAAATGCAAGCATATTAAATTATTTTCATACTGCAGCTATTGGATTTCTAGAATTATAAGCAGGGAACTGCAAAATCAAAAGGGAAACTTCTAGTAAGCATTTCACAGGATACTTAGCTCAAAATTACTATCTTGCACTTACATTCACTTCTAGATTTCAAATAGTCAGAAACTTTGCCAGCAGTTAACATAAAAATGGCAAAGAATAAAGTCATAGTTGAATTTCAGTCATTAATACAGGAATGGCTGTACAAAGTCAGAAACTAGTAGCCTGTATCCAACAATCCAAAAAATAAAGTAGTTACAGAAATGGAAGAGAGCAGAACAAGTGCATCTACTTTCCCCAAGAATGCTACCAACCACTTGCAGTCAGGAACCTCACATCAGGTGTGTTTTTATGTAGTCAGTAATCCTTAATGTATTTCTCTTTCATCAAACTAATTGCCCCTTGAATCCATGCAAACTTTTGGCATCTAAAACATCTTTCATACTACCAGCCAGTTTGCTATGCCAAGACTGTCTCCTTGAGAGACTGCTCACTGAGGAAGGAACACAAAGCTTTTCTAGCATCAAGGCGAGCCTTCTTCCCATGCTCCTTGCCCCAGCTTCACCTGGAGCTCCCTGCAGCCTCTGTGTTAACCAAGCTGGACCAGGGTCCTTTCTGCCTCCATTAACACCTGTGCCCCAACAGCCCTGTACAGAACTGCAACCACGAGAAACTGCAGACGCCTTATGGCATCAAAGCCAGGTTGCTAATTTCCAGAATAAAGGAGGGTTACCTCATACTCATCAAAAGGCTCCAGAGCCTGCACTCTTTTCTGTTCCTCTTCTGGAATACAACACATGAAAAACTCATTCATATCCATGACACTGCACTCAGTCCAGCCCTAAAAGAGAAATCGCTCAAAGTAATCACCTCTGGAAGGACAGAAACCCACTTCCCATAAGAAAACAAAGATCCTTAAATTAAACACTTGCATGAGCAGCTAAGATTGTCTTGCTGAAGTAACAGTGAAAACAGATCTCTTATCTCTAAAGCTCTTAAGAACTTAATTTATTACAACAAAAGTCTCAGAGGAATCCGTCGTGCCTTAATCCTGTATCAGAAAGTAGGCTGCAAGCTGGTTGGAAGCATCTTTAAATGACTAGTCATGCTACTAGAGAAGGCAGTGCCTCAGCCTCAGCCCTGTTTCTTCAACCTGTCACTGACCAAGCACCCAGAGTTCCAATCTTTATCAGGTCAGTCATGCTTTGTGCATGCCCTAGATATGCAGGTGCTTACCCTTCCCAAAAAACGTCTCTGCTGTGCCTCACAGTCAGGGTACTGTGCCAGAGAGCGAAGTGCAGAGTTCAGCTGGCTGAAATGCTGCTGCATGACACGTCCAAAGGGGTCCTCTGGGTGGACCTGCTCATACAGCAGGAAGCAGGCCTGAGGGAAATGCTCTGCTGCCCACTGAATCAAGGCATCTGACCTGTTGGGAGGCTGCACGTAAGACATTAAATAACTGAGGGGTCCCCCATCACCACACAGATACAGTACATCTTCCTGCAACATCGTGAAGCTGCTGTTGAGGCATCCTGACAAGTAGCAATATACAAATGAGAGTGCTGTGCTGGGGACTTAGGAACATCTCCTCATTTGCGCAGACAATGAGGGGATGAGAAGAACAAAAAATTCTCCGAGATAACAAAATCGGTCATTTGAGATTTTTCTTTTTTCTTCCCTCCCTTTTAGGATATCACATGCACATTAATTACACCATCACAATGATGATATAAGGAGCTATTTGGGACTCCACAGAATTCCCAAGGCTTTAATTTTAAGAGAGCAGGTCTTCCAGCCCAAGGTGATGTGGGTACGGGAGGAGAACCCAACTGACCTGCTGTTCTCCATGTAGGTGAGCACCACCTCTGCGATGAAGAGGGTGGGGACTTCACTGTCCAGTCCTGCTTCCTCCAGGGCTCTCCCCAGCTCAGACAGCTCTGATAAATCCACTCCCAGTAATTTATAATCCTCTCCAGAAAAGGTAATGGCTCCTGGGAGACAAAAATCATGCAATCTCACTACAGTGCTGCTGCAATATTGAGAGTAAAAGGGATAAACAGGAACATAAAACCCACAGGCAATCACTCATAAGACTGTGCCTATCAACTCTATTTCCCTGGGACATGTACAGGAAAATCCCCATCACTATATGAACCATGAAGGGATAGTGCCAAATGATCCATTAAACGCAAATCTAAAATTCCATTATTCCTAATGCAAATTTCACCTACAGATTTCTCACAGAATTATTACATTTACTATAGCAACAAAACTTCATCATATTTACTTTAAGAAGTTTTTTCTAGAACCACTGTAATTCAGAATAAAACCTTAAGGGCTCTCATTTATATACCTTACAGTTTAGGCTAAGAAAGCACCATTGCTTTGATAGAATTCAAATGCTTCACCTCACAATCAGAAAACCCTTCTCAAGTATCTTAGACTTGGTTTGTTTGATTGCTAAAGATTTCATTTCTGTACAACGGCACTGAGTCCTGAACTCGCACATGCCAGTTCTGCAAACACCAGGCCCTGACTCACAGATCATCATCCTCACAAATTCCAGTTTATGATCTGCAAGTATTATCATATCTCTGTACTCCATCAGAATATGATAAGCAATGGTTTGTTGACCTTTTCAACCAAAACCAAATCCTTAACAAAGCAACTTTCAACCATTGCCCCTTGACTGTTTGCTTTGTGCCTCCAAGAAGAGTCTGGCTCCATCTTTTCTACCCTCTCCCAATAGGTAGCTGAAGACTGCAGTAAGACACCTCCCTCGCAACCTCCTCCTCTTAAGGCTAAACAAATCCAGTTGTCTCAGCCTTCCCTCCTACATCACCTGCTCCATCACTTCATCACCCTCATCACCTCTCACTGGACATGCTGCAGTTTGCCACTGTCTTTGTACCAGAGAGCTCAAACCTGGACACAGGATCTCAGAAAGAAATAACAGAAAGAAACGGACCGTGGTTTGATACAATCAGCTCCTGACAAATCCACCCTGACAGCTTCTTGTTGTCTCCTAATGCTTAAAAATTGTTTCAATGTTTTCCATAAAATGAACATGCTTTTCATTTCCAGCTTCATAGTTCTCCCACTATCATATCTCACTTTTTGAAAGCTGAAGGAATGTTTGTCTCTTCTAAACATTTGGTACCTAAAAAACCTTCTATAAATACCATACCTAATCCTTCCCCTGCAGTGTCTCCCACCAGTGCTGACAATTCTTCCATTTTTTTGATCAGAGTAGCTTTTTGGCACACCACATTTGGAAAATCCACCTCATATACCATAGTGTGATGCAGAAGACCCATGTCCTTCAAACGGAAGTATAAGGAGTCAAAGCCAGCACCTAAAGACAGGACCTGCAGAGAAAGTGTCAGAAGGTATTCTCAACTCTAGCAGCATCCTGAGCAACTAGGTGTGAAAAATACTCAATATTATCTGCAGAGTGACAAAATCAGGCAACCTCATGCAAGTGGCAGAAGAATTTTGTGTGGATATTGCCCTCTCCCAGATATTTCTGCCAAAGTGACACATGGAGATCCATAGTACTGCCAGTCAAGATTCTCTGTGCCCTCCTGGGAAAGGATGCCAACAGATGCACTAACGAGTTACTGCAGTACCCAGATGCCAGAAGGACTTTTAACACATTTAGCAGAACCTGCCAGTACGCCCAAAGAAAACACACCTGTGTCCTAGGGTGGCTTTGTGTCTTCAGCAGGAAGTCCTGGACACAGTGATCTACAGCACGGGCGCGGACGTAATAACCCCTGCCGAAAGAAATTAAGTTTGAATCGCTGTCCAGGAACCCAATTTCTCCAGCACTGGCATCTTCCATTTCAGAAAAATAAAGATATTTTTTTTCTCTCAGCTTCTACCCAATAACCCCTTATTTTACAGAGCTGCACTGGGAGATGACTGTCATCTCTAGAGCTTCCTAACAAATACAGAACTCCTACACTCAGTGAGAGTATTAACCATCAAGACTACGGATAACCCAGAGAAAATGTGCAAATATCCCAGCTGGACCTGTTCTGTTTTGCATAAGTAAATATTCACTGAGTGGAAAGGTATGAATCCAGACAGTGAGGATGCTCCCCTGCAATGCAGATGGCCGATATCTGAGCTCCTGCCCCAAATCAGATGCTATAACAACAAAATGAATGAGTGTGTACAGATGCAATGAGATGGGAACAAAAAAGGAAGAGAAGCAAACTCAGGAGAGGACTTCTGTTCTCTGGTTTTTGAATAAATGGAACTAAGTCTAATCCCTGGGAAGCATTTACCATTTCCTAGTCTGGCAGGGACTGATGCCTCTTGTTCCTTGGCATTCTCTTTTAGTTGGTTTCATTGTATATCCACCCAGCTATATCCCAGTTCCTATCATCCCTTTAACAAGCATGTTTTCATCTCCATGCTTCGCAGGGACAAATATTTCACCAGATAGTCCCAATATTCATGATGACAGTGTTGATAACTGCAATACACAACCATTTCTATGAATTCAGCTTGGCCTGCCAATGTTGCGTGACAAATCAACACAGTCTCAGCTTCCTGATTTGATGAGGCACACCTGTCTTTATAGGCCTGCAAGCTTCTGCTTGAACACCACTGTTTGGTTTTTTGCTCTGAATGAAACTCCTTTGGCAATTTGCAGTCAATTGAATTGTTTTAAACTATGTGCCTCGAATTATGTAAACTCCATGACCACATCAGCCTAAAACCCTCTGCACACACATATTAGAACATGCTTGGGTCTTGCAAAGCTCTGGAGAAGAGCTCCTGGTTAGACACTGCTTATTCAAAAGATAATCCTGCTTCCCAGAGCCACCAAATACCTTACTGAAATTGTAACAGCTAGGAGAGTTAATGGGAAAATTACTGATATGCTTACGTTAGTAGAATATTTTCAAATCTTAAGTAGCTTTCAGCAGTATTAAATACCGGAGTTAGGAACCAGTCCGGTGGCACATTTCACTAGGGACAGAGCAGCCAGAAGCCCCGCACAGCGCCCCCTCCTCACCGGTGGATAAGCGGCGCTCGCCGGCGCCGCCGCCCCGCCAGGAGCCGCAGGAACCGGTCCTGGATGTAGCCCCGCGCTGCCGCCGAGCACTTGCTGACGGCGCTGCTGCCGCCGGTGCCCTGGACCTGCCGGGACAATGGCGCGGCGCTGACGCTTCCGACCAACACCGAGATGGGGGGGCCGGGCAGCGCCCGGGGGGCTCCGAGCGGAGCGGAGGGCACGACAGCGCCCGCCACCCCAAACCCCGCTCCGACCGAGCCCCGGAGGGTCACTCACACCCGGGGTCACCGGGGGCCACACACACCAGTGTCACTCACTCTCACACAC
>VZRE01009638.1:4221-29066 GCA_013396775.1 Cephalopterus ornatus
CCGGCCCCGCCGCCCCCGGAGCGGAGGATGATGAAGCTCAAGTCCAACCAGACGCGCACCTACGACGGGGACGGCTACAAGAAGCGGGCGGCCTGCCTGTGCTTCCGCAGCGAGAGCGAGGAGGAGGTGAGGGCCGGGCGGGGGCGAGGCCGGGCCCGGGACCCCCGAGCCGCCTGGGCCGGGGGGGCTCGGTCCTAGCGGGGGGGGATTTTTAATAGGCGTAATTAAGCGTCGCTGGGGAAGCCGGGGCCTTCCCCCCCCGGGCTATTCCTCCCCGTTAGAGCCGGGGGATGCCCCGGGGGCGATGGGGCGGGCTGGGGCAGCGCGGGAGGGCGTTTGGCAGCCGAGGGGATCGACCACGCTGGCACAACTTCAGTCCAGCACATCACATGAGATGGGAGAGGAAACCTGACCTTGGATTTATAAAAAGAAACTGGGATAAAAGGGGACTGATGGAGTGCCAGAAGTTGCTGTCCAGAGAGCTTGGGAGGAAGTGGGAATTAAAGGTGGATTGGTTGGTTTCAGAGCGGCCGCGTTGCTAAGGGGCTGCATTGTGCCTGCAGTTACAGGGACTTCACTCTGATGTGCAATTTTGCACTGTTCTTTATTAGTACCTTGTAAAGGTGGGCTCGGGGTGCTCAGAGCAGTGAGGTTGCAGGTCTCCCTTCTGCTGCTGCGGGAGCCAGGCACACACACTCCACTGCGTTTGCTGTGCCCCAGTGAGTGGCTGTGCTAAAGTCTTTGTTCTCCTGATTATCATATTTGTAGCTACAGGAAATCTGAAGGGAATGCAGACAGTTCACTGGAGGAAAGGCAATTAGCATACATCCAGTTATTATTTAACGTGAAGGAGGCTGCACAAGTCCTTTGTAGCTGTGCTGGCGTGGTGAGGAGTGTCAGCATTTCAGCACAAACGGTCTGAAGCTACAACAGTGTTTGGTGCAGCTTCAGTGTAGCTGGTCCTTCACGCAGACTTTGAGGAAATTTATGGTACTTTGAACTAACTGTGGAGCAGAACATAATTGTGTTGTGTGACGGTGGTGGGGGTGCTCAGCACAGGCGGGTGAGGGTGTCAGGGTGTCCTCGTGCCATCGCACACAATTGCTGAGGAGATTCTTCTCGAGAGGCAGAGGCTTGGCCGTGTCTGATTGCAGTGTGGTTAGGGGCAGAAATGTACTTTAAACAGGTAGGTACCTGAGGTAACCAGCCTTTGCTTGTGAGTTTTACTTTAGCACACCTCGGTTGGCAGCATCCAGCTGATCCCTCCACCTCCTCTGGCCCCTGGGAGCTGCTCTCAGAGCCCTCAGGTATGTTGAGGACCAGTATCAGAGCCCCCAGGTGTGTGGAGGACTGGTGTCAGAGCCCTCAAAGTGCTGGGACCCCAAGTGTGGTGGTGTCCCCGTGCTGGCCCAAGAGGGTCGAAGGAGGAAAGTGAACTCATTCCAGAGGCAGCTGGTGTGGGACAGGTGCTTTCAGCAGGCCCAGCTGTCAGGCTTGTGTAAGGCTGAGCTTTAAAACCATCTCAGTGTTAGTTGTATCTCTGCTGTGGTCTGCAGCAACCTGCGGTAGACTGAAGAATCTCGTTTGATTTGAGCTGGTCCAATTTCAGGCTGTAGTTTCTAGGTACAACCTAGAGCAGAACCGTCTGCTCCTGGTTTGGCAGGCAGGAGCTGGGGGAGCTGGCTCTCCAGGCTGGTCATGCTGGGTCCTCCCCAGGGGTCTCTGAGGCTGCAGGTGAAGCTCTGGGCAGGGTTTTGTGCCCGGGGCAGTGGAGGTTCTGGGTGAACATCGTGTTGTCCCTGGAGCTGTGGGTGTGTGGCCTTGTCCCCTCGTCCCCAGTGGCATCAGGTGGTGGCTGCGCTGCCCTGGGACACCTCGGGGAGGGAGCACTGGTTGCTGTGTCAGTGCTGCAGCCTGGGCTGGGGGGGTTTCCTCAGGATGTGCCCTGTGTGTGCTGTTGGTGAGGAGCCACGGCAGGAATGAGGCAGGGAAGGACAGTTCTGTTCCATTCCGAATGCACCTCCCGGGGGCTTCGCTCAGCCTTTCAAGGGCCACGTTTGTGTGTGGTACCTGTGACTTGAACCCTGAGCTGAAACTGCAGCCTCTGTTCTCGCCTGTGACACCCCTGCTGTGGGAGCTGCCCAGCAAGTGAGATTGTCACAAGTACCTTTAGAAAGTTCTTACCCAGTCCCACTGGGATGGACTCGGTGCCCGGATCCTGGCCTTGGCCTTGGCCAAAAGGCCGAGAAGCCATTTGGGTGGAACTCGTGTCAGTGATTGGAATCAGCAGGCAGGACGCCTCGATTTTTAGTAGTTTTTCTTTCTAATTATTTCTTAGGTTAATTCCCATTTGTTGTCACTTAAATAAACTTTGAGAGAAGGTAACTTGTGTGCACTCACTGCTGCCCACGTTTTCTGATTCCAAGCAAGGTGTTACCTCTGCATATTTAAGTAGATAGTTTAACATGGCTGCGAAAGATTTCTCGGTCTGCTCTTGGAGAATAATACTTTCTTATGCTGACATATTTTATTATTGATTGCTTCTATTTAAATGGAAATTGGGATCTATTTAAAAGGTCTCTTCAAGGAGGGGAGAAAGAGCCAGAGCCAAAGTATGTACATTAAAGATCTATTAAAAGCTTACTGTTTGAAAAGAAGAGAGAAAAAAAGAACCATGTTTTGATAAATAAATCAAACTTACTGTATTACATAGGATTTTTTCCTAGTTCTGGCTGTTTCTGGTTGCTGTTTCTTTTAAGTGCTTAAGAAACAGTAGAACTTTGCTCTTGCCTTTCTTCTTAATTTCCTCCTATGATTTCGAAAACTCCAGTTTTCTCCTGTTTTGAACCCCTAATTAGGTCTTGAATTAAAAAAGTTTGTCAATGAACACGAAGAAATAAGAGAAATTCTGTTTACGCTTACAGAGGAGGCTGCTTTCTTCTGTTCAGGTGTTTGCTCCCTGATTCTTCACTAATGTATTTTTCTTTGAAATCCCGGCAATCCCTGGAGATTGCTAAAGCAGCATGTCCTTGGTTTGATGATACATTTGCAAATAAAGAGTCTTAACAGAGAAATACTTTGTTTCTTTTTTAGTTTTTAAGTGATTTATTTTTTCCTTATGCTGCTGGAGGTCGCACATTGTCTCTGTATTGCCTTTGGAAACTGCTACTTTTGGGCATGAAAGAAGCTCTGGAACGTTTTTGGAAGACCAAGCATTGGCTGAAAAGATGCCTTTGTTACATATTCCTCTCAAAAACAGCACAGGGAGAATTCATTTCAGCATGAATCTCAAATGGAGCAAAAAGTACATTTCTGACTTGGGCTCTGTGGACAGCCCCCGAAATGTGTGTGGTTTCCCAAACCAGGAGCCATCTCCTTGGACAGCAACAGGATTCATTCAGAGAGTGGGAACAGACTTCAAAGGACCTTTTGGCAGCCAAATGCCAGGACTCTATTTCCTTCTTTTCACACGGTGTGGACTCCCGGGATGTTTGCAGAAGTGGAGAAGGAGAGTGCGGAGCGAGAGCTCCCAAGTCCCGTGTTACCTCTGGAATCACTCAGTGCTGTCTGTGCCTCTCAGTCTTGCTGTCAGGGTGTTATTTTTACATAACACATGTGTTTTCTGTGTAGACCAGCTGTTTCCATGGGGAAATGTTCCAGAAAGTGTCCCTAATGCCTTCCTGCGCAGAAGCAGCTGGAGCCGTGCTCCGTGTGGGATCTGACAGGGATAAAAGGCCCCGTTGGGCTGTGAGAGCGGGGCAGTGGCAGGTCTGAGCAGGCCCACGCTGTGTCTGTGAAAGGACAAGCTGCTCGTTAACCTCGGCCGTTTTTAAAGACTTTTTGGAGGAAATGCCTCGGGAAGAATAGGATCCGGGCTCGGTCATCTTTTCTGAGTTGTGAATGAGCCCTGAATGGAGCTGAGAGAAGGGAAGTTGCACCCAGGGGCCAGTGCCCTGCCAAGCCCTGCGGTCACCAGAGTGGCCCCACGGCCTCCCTGGGAAAGCCTTTGGAATGCAAACGAACCTTTTTCTTCTGACCTCTGCTGGGCCGGTTTTACTCCAGCTGTGATGTAACTCGGCAGAGCTGGGATTGGAACCACGTTTGGGTATCACGTGGTGCTCCTGGGCCATCCTTTGTGCTTGTGCTCCGGTATTAACCAATAATAGCTAAAAACACTTGAAGTGCTTCACTGTTGGGATGTAGGTGAGCCCAGCATCACATCATCATCCTACTTCCCCTGGGATATAGTCTCAGAATCCCTGCTCCAAAGGCTCAGCTTGGCTGTGCTGCCGTCAGCTACATAGAAGGGTTGTGGCTGAAACCGAATAAAGTTCTCCCTGTGTGTTGCTACCACGTTACCACATCTCCAGGAGGATAAGGGCCAGCTGGGAAATGGGTCTCCTGCCCCTCTGAGCTCCGCTCACAGCTCGTGTTCTCCAAGAGCAGCAGCATGGACAGACCTCTGCAAGACCTGGCTTTCATCTCAAAAAGTGTTTCACCTTCCCACAAAGGCAGCTGTCACTGAACAGTTTTACCAGCAAATCCACGGGCTCTTGTACTTTCCAAACAACATAAGAATGAAAATTGTTAAATTTTCACTTCATTTACTGGGGGCTCAGTAAGTTGTTTTGAAACTGAAGAATCGAGTCAGTTTTGTTCTGCTGCAACTCAGGGAAAAGTGATGAATATGGAAAGAGGAGGGTGTGCTCCACCCTGGGTCTGTGGAGAAGGACCCAGGAGTGGTGTGTACTCTGCAGAACAGGGCTTTGGAATCTCTTCCAGCTCAGATCCGTTTATTGCCTGACCAGAGTCTGGGGCTGTTTTTCCTGTCTTTCTCTCCTCGTCCTATGTGTTCCATGTGTCCCCCCCTTTTTTAGAAACCCACATCCAGTTCCCTGACTTGGTTCATCTCAGCACCCTTCAGACAAGCTCCTGCAGTGTGGAGACAGGTACAAGGAATTGGGGGTGCACCCAGAAGGGACTGCTGCCAAGGCACCTCATCTTTCCATGGAAGTTCTCTCACAGTTTGGACAAACAACTCTTTCCCTTCTCAATCAAAAGAAAATGATCATGTGCTTGCACTTTATCTCTTTTTTAAATAAGGAGAATTCTCCTAGTTTGCATAGTTCTGTCTCGGGGTCACCCACAAAAATTGGATAGAGCAAAATTATCAAAATTCTACCTTACAAATAGCAAACATCCGTTTTGGGAAGCTGTATGTGACCTCCAGTGGTTGGGAAGCAGGGACTCCATTTCTTTAAACACTTGTTCTTTTTCCATCTGGCCGAAGGACTGACTGCACAGACCAGTCAAGGATATTTCAAATTTTGTGTGCCTTTGTATCAGAATTCGTGTCTCTGGGGCTGCCCTTGTTGGGCAGTGGATAATTCACACTGACTCTTTGTTCTCAGAAATGTCACGTTAACATGTGAAATTTGGAGGGATATGATTACCTGTTAAGTGGATTTTTGTCAGATGTTTCAGGTGGTTTGAATTTTATTTTCATTCATATTGACTCGGGGTTACTTTTCTGTGTGTAAATGACACGTATTGATGTTGTGTGTAGAATTTACTACTTATGCTTGAGCAGCTTCTCGAGAGTTTTGGTGGCTGCCGGGTTTTGTGTGCTGTGTTTTACGTTAACCAGAACAGTGCATGTGGACACAGCTGCTGACAGCCAGAGTCGTGTGCTCTGTAAAAGGCCCAAATAACCCTTCATTGCTTTTTTTTTTTTCCCCTTCCTTTTCAAAAAGGCAGTTACAAGCTAGCATTCCTGCTGGCAGAGGTGTGCCTGGACAAGTTGTGTAAGCGCTGAGTGGTCACCAAACTGGTTTGGAGAGTCAGAGATAGGTTCTGGGGTTTGGGGTCTCTCTCTGGGAGTGCCCCTTATCAGCCCTCAGCCCCTGAGAGCAGTGGCTGCTGTGCGAGTCGTTCAGCTGCTCTGGGCCCGGCCCTGCCGGGGGAGGCAGGCTGTAGATAATTTCTGTGGTTCTCTAAGCCATCATTTCGCTGGAGGGGGAGCACTTGGGATCGTGTTCCTCCCCGGGAAGAGCAGCCAGTGGCTCTGGAGTGGCAGGAGCACTGTAGTAACAGTAACACGAGCCGTGGTGTTCTGCAGCCAGAGCAGCAGCGCCGTACGTGGTGATTTATTATTGTTATTCTAAGCAGCAGCCTAAAAACCAACAGAATCTTCCTTATTTTTTCCTCTCTGGTTATAGGACTGTAGGTGTGATCCAAATGCTTGAAACGACTTGAACTTCTTCCAATTCACCTCTTGCTCCCGTTCCAAGACTTGTGCTTTACTTTTGTCAGGTTCTGTAGTGTGAATACCTTCCCCTTCGCGCTTCCTGCCGTGAATTTCCCACCTCCAGTTCCTGGGTACCACATTGTAGGTTAACTCCCGTTATCCCACAGAGCCTGGTGCTGGTGTGTGCGTGAAAACAACACTTGTGTAAGGAAACGTATCTTGCTGAGGAATGGGAGTGCTCCTGTGAGGACAGGCCGTCACGGTGAGGAGAGGGATTTCTGTGGCTGTTGAGGGTGTGTGCTCAGATCCCAGCCCTGGTCCTGTTGGGTGCAGGGCTGGGGCAGCCCTGCTGACCACAGGCTGTACTTGCTCCTACCATGTACAAACTCCGGAATGTGCCCGGAATAGCAAGAGGGGGGGAGAAGCCCTCCCGTGAGCCTTGGCGCACGCCCGGGGACTGTCCTGCCTTAGCAGTTTGGCAAAGCACGTGATTTGTTGTAGTGCAGTCGAGGCCGTGTTTCTGCCGGGGAAATGAGATTAATTTTGCACAGCTTTGCCAATGCCAGTGTCCCTCCTCCCCTCGGCTCCTCCGGAGTGCCAGTTGTCAGCCTGTGCTGGTCGCAGGGCTCAAAGGTGGTTTGATGAGGTCGAATGGAGATCCCACTCTTGTCAGGTAGAAGAGCATTAAGGAGACTAACGATAACATTTGGGGATTGAGAGAATAGTTGTTGATTTTGAGTAAAGCATCCAAGGTGCTTGTTATGCTGGACACGGCACTGGCTCTGGATCTGCCTGGCCATGGGGCACGTCGGAGCCGTGCTCCCACAGCTCAGCTCTGAGAACAGGCTCGTGCTAAACTGGAACTTTCAGACAAAGGCAGATTGTACAGGCAAACCTCACAGTCAGCCATCTTCTGCTCCCGGCTCCCGCAGCCTCTGCGGCAGCATTTCCTTGCAGTCTGTGCTCTGATCAATGATGCTGAAGTGGGAAATGAGTTTAAATGTCGGGAGGCTTTTTGCTTTAGTTGCTATGCAAATGACGTGATTTATGGCTCAATGTTGATAGAAAGCATGAAAATATTGATAGAAAGCCTGACAATATCGAGGGAAAGCCTGCAAATATTGAGGGAAAGCCTGAAAGGCAGTGCAGGGGCTGTGTCAGGAGCCAGCAGCTATGGATCGGCTCCTGGCAGCAGGAGGCTGCTGGGCCAAACCCCCGGATTTAACATCTTGCCTGCTGTTCCCTTGCTGGCTGCCAGCTCGGCGGGCCCGGGCTGGCGCGGGTGGGCAGCACTGGCTTTTCCTGGAAGTCTGGAAGGTTCTCAGTTCATTTTCTACTCATGCTGGGGCCCAGCTTCTAGCAGGGCTGTGGCCCTTTTAGTCTGCTGAAATCCTGCTTCAGAGCCTCTTTTGAGGAATCGTGTTCCTTATGGTGTAGACACTCTTGTTTTATTTATGGGTGGTGGTGGTTGTTGTTTAAATCCATCCCAGCATGAAAGAATCTGGGAATCCCTCTGCCTCTGTTTTGCTAACAGGGAGTTAACTCTCTGCCTGATTCTGATTGCCCAGTTTTCACTTCGCAGAGCCCCATTATTCCTGGGGAAAAAACAGAACACCCCCTCCATGTGGATACAACAGATTTGTGTGTGAGTAGTTAGTTTTAAGGTCAGCATTACATATTGGGGATGCCTAAATTTATCCAGGGAACAAACTCTTTCCCCCTTTTCCCATGGAGCTTCTCGCTTCGTGTGGCAATCCAGGCAGCCTTAGATGTCTCGCTGTGTGTCCCGTCTCCTCCAGGCAGAGTTGTTCCTGCTCAAGTTTGTTTGCATTTCTTTGTTGTGTGCAGCTTTGAAGGTTCTTGCCATGAGGCTGCAGCCCTGCTCTGGGCTGAGCCCCTGCTGATACTTCGAACTTGGCTTATTTTTCTAACCTTTCTCTTGAGTGGGGGTTTGTGTGTGAGAGCCACGGCAGGGCCACCTCCTGCCTGCCAGAGAGGCTGGTGTTGCTCATTTCCCTGCTTTGAAATGACATAATTGTCTTTCAAATCCCAGAAAACAGAACTTGGCCATGTGACGTGATACCTGCAAGTGCTTTGCCCACAAGCCTGCTAGACCTGGCTCCAAAATCCAACTCCAAAATCCCTGGTAGGCCAAGAGTCTTAGTAGCCATCTTAAACACAGTTGCCTGGCAATAAAAAAAATGGAAATATCCAAGCTTCCCATGTATTCTGGTCCTATTTAAAGAAACAAAAGGAGTAAATTTTGGTGTACTTTTGGTGACTATTTAGATTAAATTAACTTCTTTAGAGTGTATTCAAATGGAAGTTTTTATGTAATAAAGAAGTAAAGAAGCAAAAAAGCCACCTGTACCTTGGGCTGGTCTAGTGGAAGGCGTCCCTGTGCATGGCAGGGAGTGGAATGAGATGGCCTTTAAGGTCTGCTCCAACCCAAACCAGTCTAGGATTCGGATTATAACAGCCTTTTCCTTGATCCCTCTGAGTGCATTGCATGTGTTGGGACACAGGACCGGTGTTGGAAGTGTGGTTTTTTCCAGCACAGCAGTGTCTCCCCCTCGTTTGGAACTCGGCCTCCTTGTCTTGGGGGAGCTCATTGGTAGCAATATCCTGTTTGAAGTTGTTTTAAAAGAATGACCTTGTAGGGCTTGTTTCCTGCTCTCTCCTGATGTGATTTCCTTTTTATTAAACAGGAAATAGTCTGATTACATAAAAGTGTGAGAATGACAGGTTTTTCCTTCCCAGCGAGGGTTGTTCATATTAATTCTATTCAGAAAATGCTCAACTGCCAGAGCAACTGAAGTTAATTTACTTTGCCTCAAACAGTTGTTTACACCCAAAAGTTCCTCCTGGTGTGTTGCTGAGGCATTGTCTCAGCCCGAGCAGGTTTCCTGGAGCACTCTGTGGCCAGGGTTCCACAGCAGATCCTTGTTCTCACGACTGGAAGGTGGCAGGAGTTCAGGGGCATGAAGTGTGCTGTGTGAGTTTCAAAGATCTGGTTCTGCAGCTTCTTTTAATCTTTTTTTCCCTTTGAGCTGGAGCTCTGAATTGCAGTTGGAAGCGGCAGAGCTGGTGCTTCCTTACCTGGCAGCAAACGTGTGCTTGAAAAGGCTGCTCCTGCTCTTTCAGCTTTGTCCTCAGAATCACCAGCTGACCTGCAGTCAGGAACTGGAGTCCAAGCTGCCCTGTGGACAGCTCTGGTGATGAGTGAGGAAGGGATAACCATCAGGGACTGTACTCCAGGAGGTTCGGTGGCAAACTGGAGGTGGCTGGGCACGGCCTCGCAGTGCTGGCCCAGGACTGGCCCCTGTCCTGAGCCTCCAGGGCTCTCAGGATGAATGAAGTTTACATGCCCTATTTAGGCATGGCTTACTGATGGTGTTTTGCATGGACTGGGTGCCTGGGGAAAGGAATTCTGCCTTTCTCTTGGAGAGGGCTGAAAACTCGGGATGTCACTATAAAGTAGTTCCCTCACAGCCTCGGCCAGAAGATGGGGCAGGCAGGGACCATCCCACTCGGAACTGTGGAACTGAGGTGGCCCTTGCAGCCTCATTCCTTTCCAGTATGAGTTTCATCCTATGGAATGGGGAATGCTGAGGGATATAGGTGGGGAGGTTGGGTAAATGATGCTTCTTCTTGTGTTACAGGGTTGAGAGGTGAGTTTGGCTGAAGCAGGAAGGGGGAAGCTTTGAGACTTTATTATTGGTGGGATCCACAGAAAATTGATGATTACAGGAGTGCTGACACTTGAGAGCACCGAGGTCAGTTCCAGACATGGAAGAGGTTGGCCCAGCAGTTGCCAGAGCATTGGTGTGACCCCTTTGCAGTTTCTGCTGTAAGTTCTGCTGCTCCTGGTTTGAGAGCTGGGATTTTGCCTGCTGCAGCTGACCCTTTTCTCCTCACCCTGGTGTGTTCAGGCCTGTTGACCCCCCTCTTTTCCCTGTGCTGAGCCAGTGGGGATGGGTGGCCCTGAAAAATGAAAAACCACTTTGCCGGGTGGTCAGCTGGCAGATGAGAATTTTCGAGATAAAAGAACTGTGAAGCCCTGGAAATCTTGTGCTTGTTTTTGTTTCGGAAGTTTAATTTTGAATTCTGTAGGTAGATGCCTCTTGATAGTTAGTGCAAATCTTTTCATATCCTACTGGCAAATCAGAGTTTCCCCAGTAAAGCCTGGGATTTCAGTGTCTCCGCAGTGTAACTCTGCAGTGTCTGACACTGTTACAGCTGGCCTGGAACCTAATTGGACTGGTATGCTGGAAAGTTTCTGGAGCAAGTCGCTTTGGCTCCGAGCTTTGTGCCAGTGAAATGATGAAGTACAGCAGGATGATTCTAATGAACAAGCTTTGTTTAAAGAGCTGGGCAACAGTATTAGTTTTGTTTTTAGTTTCCATCTCTGCTCATAGATGTATTGCAAGTAGATTTAATAAGCTCAGTGTCTCGCTAGACTTTGGGACAGTCTGTAGCTGATTGAGAGCGTCAGTGAGTGCTTGTGTTGCTGGAAGGTGACAAATCAAAACCTGAACTTGTACAGAGCAGAAGTACACTGGAATAAAATGTGGTTCGGGAAAAATCCCACAAAGCATGAATATGGCAAATCCCTCCTGGGAAGGGGGTCACAAAGCATGAATATGGCAAATCCTGGGAAGAAGGTTGAACCATTTTTCTCATTCACAAAAGTCTGTCCTTCTGTGCAGCCCTTTCCTAGGGGATTTTAAGTGATTTAATATAAGATTTTGTTTTGCTTACACCTCATTGAATAACTTCCTCTAAACCAAAGGTACCTGAGTGCTGCCTCCAGAGCTGAACTCCTGGGTGCCTGCTGCAAAATAAGCAGAAAACCAGGGGGCTGAGAGCCTCTGCTCAGACAATTGCACATAAACACTGCGGTGAGAGTTCCCTGATGTGTTGTTGGTGACGTAACTGCAGGGACAGGCAAGGCCAAAGGTCCCAGGAAAGTTAAATCAAGGTACTTCTGCGAAGGGTGGAGGTGCTGAGCAGCATCGTTGTGTTCCTGCTGTTGCATCAGGCGTATCCCGCACTGTCAGGCCTCTGCATTGCCTGAGCACCGCCTTGAGCTCACGCTCAGTTTGTGGTGCTGTGTCCAACGTTTGGCTGTGCAGAGGTGGGTTTTTTCCTACGAAGCAGCGACAGGCAATGGCTGAAGTGCCGAGGGATGTGGGAGTGCCTCAGTGTCAGTGCTCACAGAGTTTGCAGGAGCAAAAAGAGGAGTACTGGCAAGGACTGGCCTTGGGTCGGTCGTGCTGGGCGGCTGAGGGACGGCTGGGCTCTGAGAGGCAGCGCTGCCCTGGTGCCCCTCACCTGTGCTCTGCTCCCCACAGGTGCTGCTGGTGAGCAGCAGTCGCCACCCGGACCGATGGATCGTCCCTGGGGGGGGCATGGAGCCCGAGGAGGAGCCCGGCGTGGCCGCTGTGCGCGAGGTCTGTGAAGAGGTGAGTGTCTGATGCCGGGGACAGGGGCACTTCTGGTACCCTGGGTTGTGGGGGCTTGCTTTCAGCGCTCTTGCTTGTTTTCCTTGAGGTGAAGAGGGATGTGGGGTCACAGGTGGTATCCCTGTCACACATGGGAGGAAACTGGAGGCCTAAATATAAGCATGAGAATGTAATTAAACCTCTTAGCTGGAATGAACTTGTCCTTGCCTGATACCTTTAACTGAAAAGAGATAAAATTCAGCTCTAGGCACTTCAGTGTCTATGAAGATATTCTCTGCTTTGTTTTCTCTGTATGAAGAACAGTTTCTTAAAAGAACTTCAGCTGTGCCTTTGTGGAGCTGTCTAGTACTTCTCTAGGAGGTAGAAAAAAGCCCTTATGAGCCACTGAAAACGCTCCAAATACAGGGACCTCGGTCTGTTTTGGTCTAGAACAGGTTGTGATATTTATGTGAATACGTGAAATTGGCTATAAGTTACCAGTAACAATTCCTGAAGTGTGTGTGGGTTGGTTGGCTTGGTTTTTCTTTTTCACTTGAACCTGTTTCAGGAAGGAGATCAAACAGCAGATCAAACACAGATCGATGGGCTGTATGAAGAAGGCATATTTTTCTTTTAAAGCTGGAAGAGCGATCTTTTTCTTCATAAGAAATGTAAAGGCAGCAAATTGCGGTTGACTGCATTGTATGTAAAACATGTCTTTAGAATTTACTTCCTGATATCAACAAATTGGAGAGATGATCGTGTTCAGAAACGATTAAATGATTATAGATGGATGACCAAGTAGGTTCGTGGTTACATAAGGCAGGATTAAAAATGCTTTCGAGAAGGTTGTAAATCTTTGTGCTCTCTGCAGAACAGAAATCAAGAGCTAATTGATGGGACTTGGGAGGACCCTTCTCCTGTAGTTGCTTTATTGAAATGTCTGGTGTATGCAGGTTTCTCTCTGCAGTATTTGGAAGTACCTGCTGCTGTCTAACAAAATGCTGAATATTTGGGCTATTAGACTCATTGAATGTGGCAGCTCCTGAGTGGTGTGTTTCTCTTTGGATGTTTCTATAAACTAGCATTTTATCAGAAAGATACAAAATGTTATACAGTCAAAGTGTATTTCTTTCAGTGTCTTTAGGTCCCTCTAGTACTGGGGATTGCTGCTTGCAAATTTTGTTTCCAGCTTGTAACACAGCTCCTGCTTTTCCAGTAACTCGGCAACCTTTCAACCACATAACAAGCCAAAGTGAGTGTAACCAGAACAATAGGAATATTTTTAGCTGCAGACTCCTGCTTTACAGCCCAAGTGTTATTAATAATGGAGTGATTTGCTACAGAAGCCCAGGGTTCATTCAGGAGGTGCATGGCTTCACCTCTCAGTCCTTAAAATAAATGTGTATCTCTGCTCCCTTCCCGGGCGGCAGCGCCCTGGGAGAGCCGCGCTCTTTCCATGACAGCCCCGGCTGGAAGGGAGCCTTGGCACGGCGCCGGCAGCACAGGAACTGGTTTGGGCTGGCTGGGATAATCCCGCTGGCTCGGCTGGTGTTCCCTGCTCACGTGGCCCGGTGCCGACTGGGAGCGTAACTCAAGCCGTGGCAGCCTGGCAGCGTGAGTCACGGCCAGCGGGGCACCTCTGCACCGGGGGCACCCATGGCCCTCCTGGGCACACACAGCCCTGGGTGCTGTGGGGCAGCTGTGGGGCAGCTGTGGGAGCTGACACCACAGGGGCTCCCTGAGGGGCCTGCAGGGCCCAGCCTGCGGCAGGTGCGGAAGGACTTGGGCGCTCTGCAGCTCTGGGGCTGTGAGGCCTTCCCCACACGGGCTGTGCTCGTGTTGAGGAGCTGCACACAGGATTGTCCCCTACAGCCCCAGCCTCAAACCCAGGAGCTGGTTGCTGGGGGGGATGTTGTTGGAACAGCAGTGCTGGGAAGGATTGGAGCGCCCAGCTTGTGCTACTGGTTTGGCAGTGCTGGGCAGCTGGTGTGTGTGCCAGCTGGGAACCCTTGCACTCCCTTCCTGTGAATCCAGGCATTTTCAGTCTGGTTGGAGCTGAGGCTGATTTCTGAGTAGCTTTGATGTCTTTGCTTCTCTCCTGGGCAGATGTGTCTGTCATGAGGGCACAGGTCCAGTCTGCTGCTCCTGTTGGGAGAGGGAAAATCCAGTTTCCTCCATGTCAATGGGCACAAAGTAATTTTTATTCTGAAAGAAGGTGTTTTCCGTGCTGCTCAAAGCTGGGGAAGAAATGTGTGGAGTTTCTTTCCCTGACTTTGGTATGCCTTTTCCAGTTTTTAATAAGAGCCAGTTGGAAGAGCTGTAAAGACTCGTGACCCTTCCTGTTGCTTGTGGCCTTTGAAGATGACAGTAGGCTGCCTTTTCTCCATTCATTCTCTTTTCCATGGTGTGCATTTTCTTTTCAAAGACACTTCCCTAAACGAAGATATTTAACTTCTCCGTTCACTCTTTTAATTTTACCATGTATGTGTTTGAGTTTATCCATGTTATTACTGGGATAATTGTCATCTAAAGATATCTAGCTTTTTCCTCTTTCTGATATTCCAAATTTTAGAAGACTGTGCCGAAAAAGAAATGTTGATTCTGAGTGAAGGCTGTGATCGCTCTGTCCCAGTTTGAGTCCAAGTCCTTGTCCTAGTTTGAGGTAGTCCTTATCTATATTAATCTGTGCCAGCACAAGTATTAAAGTAGACAGGTACCAACACTTGTCATGCTCACTGTTGTCTGCATGAAATTGGAAGTGACTGGAGTTCTTGGGCATTGTTTGTGGCAGAGTGGCAGTAGACAACATGCCAGCTCTGGGTCAGAGGAGCCTTTTAAGAATAAAACTTCTTATTTCTGACAGATCGTTGGGAAATTCTGTAATCAGTCCTGCAGAGCTGGGAACTCCAGGTGTGTTCTGAAGTTCACCTTCTAGAAAGTGTGTGCCCTTTCCAGGCAGGTGTTGGTGCTCACAGAGTGTATTTTTGCTTAGGAATAAGGGGGTTTTATGGGTGTGAGCAACTGGTGAAGAACATGGTTTAGAAATAGATGCTTTAAATGAAACTTATTACAGAGTGACTTTGAAAAAAGCCTGCATGCTCATCTGTGAATCTCATTTAATTTTTCACTTAGAGTGTCTTTCACATCCTGACCTTTAAATGCTTAGTAAATGTCAAATTTTATAAAATTGCAGGAGTGTTCATCGTGCTTTCTTCATGGGAGTCAAAAGCCAGATAAGTTGTGCTTGGTCCTGTGATCAAACAGGCAATTGGTGCCAATGTCAAAATAGTCCGTTGTGACAGTACTTTGATCTAGTTACTAGACCTTTTTTGTCCCCTCTTAAACATACTTTATAAGTAATCTTTACTGTTTCATGTATTTTGTTAGTGATTTAGAATACAAATATTGATATTTTTCAGTGCTAAAATACAAAGACTTTTTAAAAATACCACAGGGACCATGGATGAATGACGAGATGATGGCCTTGAACTCCTCCTAGAGTTAGTCATACCCAGTGCAAGTGGTGGCCCAGAGTCACTGTCCCGTACCTTGTGTACTCAAACTTCATGAAAATGAGTGCAGTGTCTGAATATTCTTCTCTCTGTCGTGGTATTTCATTTGTATTTCACAAGTGTAGCAGCAAATACAGGTGTCATGCCGTACAGAGTTAGATGAACGAGTCTAACCCTCTGTGGGACACAGCAGTGGCAGCACAGTTTGCCCAGCAGGTCTGTAATGGGCGTCCTCCGGACGTGTCTAGACCCGCAGTCCTCGTGGGTGGATTTACACCTCCAGGAGTGCAGGTCTTAGAGCAAAGATTTGGGTGTTCCACCACAGTACTCTTGCCCAGCAGTAATCTGTAGTAGATGCAGGCTTTGAGCCTAATAGAGCAAAGTAAAATAGCTGAAATTCCAACCCACATTTTCCTTAGCTCAGATGGGAGGAAATAAAAGCTGTCCCGAGGAACAGATGGTGTTGCTGCAGGCTGCTTTTTGCATCTGACCCCAACTTATTTTCAGCTTTGAAACCTGAACCTGCTGTTCTTGGATGTCTTCAGTAGTTTTTCTTTATTAAAACAAGTTGTCCCATGAGCAGCAGAACTAGTAAAGCTTCATTTCCTCTGGATTTTTGTTCCTTGTCCTGAGCCCCAGCCCACCCCCTGGGAGCGGCAGTGGTTTGAAGTGTGTGCTGTGCAGGCAGCTGGCTGGGCTCTGGCTGTGGCTGACGTGCTCTTGCCAGAGCTGCCTTTTCCCCCACCGAGGACTGCCCGAGCCGCTGGACACCGATTTGGATCGGCAGAGCAGGGAAGAAGCCCTGTGTGCCCTCTGTTGTGCCTGAATGTGCCTCTTCCCAGGGAATCCTGTCGTGGCCTTGCTCTGTTTCCGCACCTGCAGGTGGAACAGTTGGTGCTGCTGCTCTCCGAGCCCTGCTGCTGGGCTCAGCTGCCTCCTCCTAGGATGCTCCTAGGATTCTCCAGGTACTTTGAGGATTACAGCATGGGCTCCACAAGCAGCACTTGCAGTGCTTGGGGGGCACACGTGCCCAAATCGGTTGTGCTGCCTCTGCCACGCTCATTGCCATGGCCCAGGAGGGCAGAGGATTCTCAATCCATTTACTGTTGAAGTAAAATGTCGAATTCAGAAAATTCCTGAATCGTCTGTTGCAAATTAAGATTTAGACCCTGCTGCGGTCCTGGATGAGCTGTGACTGTGCTTTAACTCTCCAAGAAAATGCTGTTGGCCCATAGGAAAGGAAGATGTGTGGAGCTTGCCCAAAGAGCAGTTCTGTTGCTTGTTACCAAGCTTGCTTTGTCAGTGATAGCAGCTATTTATTTCTCAGGTGTCTTGGGCAACGTTTGCATTAGCAACTTGTGTGCAACTGTGAATTCCACTGTGTGTTCCATTGTACAGAGACTGTCCTGTTGGTGTGGGAATTCAGTGCTTTATCAAAAATAGGGCTGACAATCCTGTCAGTCCGTGTTGGGTGTCCTGTATGTTGTCTTTAAAATCCTCTGTACCAGAAAAACAGGCTGAGGGAGGCATTGGCCCCCAGGAGCAGGGCTGATGTGCTTTGCAGGCTTCGGTAGGGACTTGCTCTATAAAATCAGCACAATGTTTGTTTGAATCAAACCATTCATTTATGTGGCCGTTTAAGCTCCATGTGATAAGTTCTTACATGAAACAAACCCTGGTGCTTTTTTGAGTTGTCTGATCATAATTCAGCATGATTTTTCTACAGTGCATGGTTGCCTTGGCATCGTTTTTTATGCCTTTTTGGGTGAATGAGACCAGGCAGGACAGATTAGGAGGATCCTGGTTTGCAGACAGTGTTATTTCCATCGTCTCCCTTTACCAGCACAGAAGGAAGGGCTCCTCGCCTCCCTCTGCTACTTCAAGCACAGCTCTAGAGCTGGGGATAAACTGCCTGGGAGGCTGGTTGGGAAGGATTCATCCTTAGTTTCCAGGCTCGCTAGTTGCCTGGAGATAAATTTATTTCTAGTCAGGCTTGAGAGTTCACTAAACCATCACAACAACATCCCTGGCTTTTGATTCGTTGCCTACAGGTAAATAAGGAGAGCAGAAATTCAACAGCCTTCTCCAGGAACCAGTGAAGAAAAGTGGCTTAAGACAGTTATTTGCTAGAAATATTTGATTATGCTTCGCCTTTTACACAGTTGTGTCTGTGTGGTGAAGGTGGAAGCCTCGTGTTCCTCCCTGTGCTGTTGCTGGCTGATGGACATGGCTTAGCTAAAAAATACATCCTGGTGCTGAAGGCATTCCTTGAGGGAAATGTATTTGGAGCATTTGCCTTGCAGCTGCCTTGGGAGCGCAGGTCAGCAGCCCCGGTTTGCAAGGAGGTGGGATCACTCCCCCTCAAAGGTCAGGCCCTGCCATGTGCAGCCAGCACTGACCTTCACGGAACTGCCGTTTGCTCCAGAAATAGCTGCGTGGGTCGGAGTCAGTGGGGCACCTCTGGGCTGAGCAGGATGTCAGAAATACTGAGGAGACAATAAAGTTTGTGTCCAAAACCAGCTTAAAAGCTTCAGTTGAAAAGCTCCTTCCTAGAAGCAGAGCTCCGTGAGTGATTACCGAAAGGATTTATGTATCTGTGTGACTGATTGTAGTGGAGGAGCTGCAAACCCTTTGCTCCTGGGGCAGTTCCACATCAGCTCCCATTGGAAGCAGGAGTGAGATGTGCTGTGGCTGGATTGTTTTGTACCTGTGTAGGCTGGAACTTAACCAGGAATATCTTCTCATTAATGAAAATATTTCCTTTCTGAAGGCACGTGACTGTACAGCAGCTGGTCAGTAGGACAGAGAATTTGTCTTATCATTAACATCACCCAAACTTCTTTTTTTTTTTTTTTTTTTTTTTTTTTANTTTTTTTTTTTCTTTCTTTAAAGAAGCCTGACACAATCAGATCCCTGTATCCCATCTGCACTGTTTCCCCGGGCTGTCCAGGGTGTGTTGCAGCTGCTGGAGACACAGCTGACCCTACTTCCCAGTCGTGGCTGGGTCGTGTACCAGGCTGTGCGGGTTGGTTCAGACCTGTTAAGTCATGGACCAAAATCTTACCTTTCTCTAGTCAAAAACGAGGGGCTTTAAGGTTGGGCTGGGGTTTGCACACTGCAGCCCCAGAGAGATGAGGTGAGAACAGCTGTGAGGGGAGTGAGCAGGTGCCAAAAGGGGCACCAAATGTGATGAAGTGGTAGATCCTCAGTGCTATTCAAATAGACAGAACTGTTGCTTAGATCTTGAATTGTGTCTCTGCTTGATTCAGGAGTCCTGTTTCAGCATGGTTTGTGTTATATCCAAAATCCTCTTGTTCCTGCTGCTGGGGCCACACCACAGCATTGGTGTGTTTGTATTGACTGGTTTCAGGTGTGTGCAGGACACCCCTGAAATACCTGGGAGCTGTCATGTTGCTCTGAGGGTGTAAATGGATGTCCTTTAAAGTTATTTTCTTAAACTATAATTTTGAGGAGGTAAAACTGCTAAAGCCCGAAGCCAATGTTCCCTGTGCTCGGGCTGTAATAACCTGCAGAGGAGATTCTGGTCACGAGGAGTGTATTGGTATGCAAGGAGTAACTCCTCAAATATTTCTTCTTCCTCCAAATTGAATTCAAAGTTGTTTGAATATAGGAAAACAAGATAAAAAATCCTGGGAATGCATGGATGATTAGAACTTGGGATACATTTCTGTCTCTTATCTTGTGACTGTGTTGGTTTGAGATGAACAGAATTTTAGAGTGTTTGCTTCCTGTCCTAAGGAACTGGTCCTGCACAACAAGTAGAAGACACGTACTGAGCTGTTGTTAAAGCATGTTTCCTTTCTCTTTGAACTTCCCGTAGGCTGGAGTGAAAGGGACGTTAGGAAGACTAGTGGGAATTTTTGAGGTAAGTTTCGGACATTGACGCTGTGAAATCTTGTTGCAAAAAATTGTCTTGGGGTAACAGTGGCTCGGCCGTGTGCTGTGAAGTGAGCTGGTGCTTCTCTGGAGGGAAACATCCAGGTTGCCTCTAAATAAAAGCTCACAATGATGTGTTCAGCGACTCTAATCATTGCAGTGGGCACTTCAGCTGAAATCACTGGTGCTAACTGGTGTAACAGTGAATATTCTCAGTGCCTTCACACCTTCCTTGCTGCCAAAGGCCACCCCCAGCCAGGGAGCAAAGTCCCTGCTTCTCTAGCGGCCGGAGGGGCTGGCGCAGTGTTTGTGCTCCTGTGGGGTGCACAGCCACACCTGGTGGGTGCTGGGAGCTGCACAGTCAGCAGGTACCAGACACAGCTCTTCTCACCCTTGTTCTGTCCCTGACTCTGGAATTTCAGAGTTGTGTAAAAATCTTCCCCATGTTTTTTCTTCCCAGCTGAGGAACTGATTTATAAGCACATCAGTCCTCCAGCCACTTCCCCACAGATCAGGAACTACACTTTAGGGCTCTAGTCCCTAATACTATTTTCAGGCCTCTAATTTAAAACACAACAGCTTTCAGTGGCTACAAACGAGCTGTAACGTGGCAGGAGCTGCACCCAGGGTGCCCCAGGGTCGAGGGGGGCAGTTTGCAGTCACCCCCTGTCCTGCTGCCTAGAGTGGTTTGTTGTTACTCTGTTCCCCTTCCTTCCAGAACCGGGACAGGAAGCACAGGACATATGTTTACGTACTTATTGTCACCGAAGTGTTGGAGGACTGGGAGGACTCTGTCAATATTGGTAAGCGTTGTGCTCGCTGCCATTGACTGATGCAGACACACCACTGCAGCCCAGCATCCCTCTGGGACCTGGCACAGAGGTTGGCAAGGGTCACAGTGGTGTGTCCTTTGGTTGCTTGGGAAAAATTGTGGTCACATTGAAGCTTTTGTCACCTCTGTGGCCCAAGAGAAGCCAAATAACTGTCCAGCTGTCTCTGCAGCAATTTTGTGTTTAATTCTTGCACTGGAAGGTACAAAGCAAAGAGCATGAAGAGGAAATATATGTGGGCAGTGTGGGCTAATCATTCCCTGTTGTCTTTGAAATCTGTGCATTTAAATTGGATTCCCTAATGGAAATGAACCTGTAGTTCCCAGGAGGGATTGCACTGCAGCACCTGGAATGTGACTCTCCTTAGGCTGTGTATGGAAGGGCTTTATGGGAAGAGAGCTGTCCTCAGGAAATTGAAGTTCACTTGCAAAGTGGTAGAAATTGGGTGGTGGTTGGTATGTGTCGTGGATTGTCTTAAAATGAGTATCTGACTTGAATAGAAATTGCAGAAATAGCAAAATAAAATGAGAGGGGGTAATTAGGAAATGCTAGATAGGGGGTGTACTGCCCTAAACAAACCCCTATCCTGGGGATGGGAAGCCATCAGTGTGGGGTTGGAGTGGGAGGCCCTCGAGATCAGAGAATCCCAGGAGGAATTTCCCAGTGCCTTTGCACTGCCAGTTTGCTCACAGTGACGTGAGTCCTGCAGCCTTGGTGCCCGTGACAGAGAGTGACAGCTCAGGAGCAGGACTGTTCAGACTAGAAAGGACAATGTCGTTCTGTTGCACTCACTGATTTCTCTCTTTGCCCCCAGGAAGGAAAAGGGAATGGTTTAAGATAGAAGATGCCATAAAAGTTCTGCAATATCATAAACCAGTGCAGGCCTCGTATTTTGAAACGTTGAGGCAAGGCTGTCTGGCCAACAACGGCACCCCGGTCATGACCACGCCGTACTCCGAGAGCTCCGTGTCCGACATCAGATGACTGACGACGTCCCAGCGAGAGCCATTTCCAAACCCAGACTGAGACCTGGATTTCCCTCCCCTCCCCGTTTCCATGCCTCCTCCCTCACACCAGGCATGGGCAGCCGCCTGGGGCAGAGCAAGTGTTCAGAGTGCTACGATTTAGTGCAAGGTGGGATTTTTTTCATTGGCTTTTTTTGCTTTTTTGGATCTGTATTTTGTAAAATACATTTTGTGCATGAAGTGCCCCTTTCCCGGTACTCCGCTCCACGGCCTGGAGGCCGCCAGCCCCGCCTCTGCCTTGTGCTCTGAAGTGTCCCAAGTGTCCCCTTTGTGTCACCCCAGCCAGAGCCACTTTTTTTTTTTTTTTTTTTTTTTTTTTTTTTTTTTTATTAAAAGACTTCAATGTGAGATCAGCTCTTCAAGTCTTAGTCTGTACTGTAAAGTGCTGCTCAGACCCACGTGGGGGTCACTTGCAGCATGTCTGTATAAACTTTTTTTAGATGGAGGATCTAACATTTTAATTTTGCAGGAATTTTTTTAATCCTGGTCTGCTTCTGAAAAGAAGGGTTCATAATTAATCTGTTTGCCTTTTGTTCTGTTTTTTAAAAATACACATTCTGTGACAGTGCTAGTGGCTGGGCCAGTTTACTCCCCATCCAGTATCTCCCGATTTAGTGCAGTGACACTTGAAGTTGAGGGCAGAGTTCGGATCAGCTGCAGACATCCCTGCGGCTCCGCGGCTTCTCCGACAGCTTCCGCCAATGTTTCTGCATTTTCATCAGAATGAAACCACAAGGAGTTGGTCTTTAACCCTTGGCCAAAACCAAACAGCCTCAGCAACGCTACGATAGAACCCGGACTGCGTCGTCTGCAGAGGGAGTCGGGGCTGCACAGGGGGTCAGACAGACAGACAGACAGACAGACTGCGGTGTGGCTCCCCAGTGCTGCTCCCTGGGCCTGCTGCGTCCTGCTCGTGTCTCTCTTGTCCACATGCCTTACGCCGTGCTGAACTGGAGACTTGGAGTTTGTGCTGGAGCATCGGATCGTCCTCACCGAGTGTTGCTGCGCGAGCCCGCGGTCGGACGGCCACGTGTGTCCTGGAGGGAGGTCCTGGGGAAACATTCAGGTGTTCAGTCTCTTGTCCGGTGGTTCTGCAGCACTTCCAGGTGCACGTGGAGCGTGCTCGGAGCGTGCCCTCGGTGACAGGTACAGCTGCCTCCAGCAGCGTTCCCGGGGGGAGCACACCCGGCTCGCAGGAGAGCCCCCCGAGGCGTTGGCACACTTCACGCGGGGTTTTGTTGTTTTATTGCTGTAAGTTTCATGCTGTCTTGATTTGCCAACAGTGTTGTCTAGTTGGGAAATAAAATGGGAAGGGTTGGGGCTGGGGGGTGGGTTGGGACAGGTACAAGTTTTGGGAGGGGCATTAATTAATCCCTGGCTTGGGACAAGAAGTGGTTGCTGAGTTCAGTAACTTCTCCTTTGTCAGAGCAGAGCCAAGATGTGAAATTAAATCTGCAGTGCTCTTTTTTTTTTTTTCCTTTTTTTCCTGCTCTTTATTTAACAAAAAATATTCTAATAAACACTCACTGTTCTGGAGTTTTCTCTCTTCCCGAGAAGCGCTTACAATATGAAAATCTGGTAGAAATATCCATGGAGCCTGGGACAAGGGGGAATGGTATCCTTGCTGGTTTGGCAAGAAGCTGTTCATTTTAAGATCCTCTTCTGTTCCTTTCCTTGTTCTCCCTGCTTTCATCAGTGTGGAGTAGCAAGGCCAAAAGCAGTGCCAGCGCTCGCTGACATGGAAAACCATGCGTAAGGAACAGCCCATTATTCGAGGAGTAGCTCAAACCCGGGCATCTGGAATTGAGCCTAAATTACACCAGTTCAGCTCACTTCAACTTAGAGACGAATGTACAATCCTTTCTCACTCTGTGCTGGTCACCCTGAACCAGACTCTCAAAGGGCTTGAATATTCTATCTGGAAGTGTACAAGAAATTCTGACAGTCACTGTCCCCGCGCCCTGCGAGGCACCTGACACAGCCGTCTACTGCCTTCACGGAGTCCTGGTCTCTCTGTACAGATTAGTATGTTGGAAATGCTTTGCAACAAAACAGCTGGTACTCCTGAAAGAGTAACTGCAGTTTTAATATCAGCAGCATGCACACTTTTGTTTTTGAACTAAAAATGTTTTTACAGGGCTGTTAAACTGACAATTTAGGGTAGAATATTGTTAATGACTTGCTAATGGCTTATTTGTTTGGGTCAGAAAAATAAATTGTGCCAAGAAAGTGTTTTAATGTGGCATGAATTGATGCTGTTACCACCGAGTGGCTGATGTTATGCCTTGTAACTGGAAATGGCTTCTGGGGCAGGAATAATCTTGACTGAAGAGATGCAGATTTGAGACCAGGCCTTAGCCCCGTGCTCCCTGAACTCTCCCTGCACCACACCATTCCTGTCTTCCTCAGCATCTGAGGTTCTCTCTAGAGCTGGCCCAGCTGCACGCCCCAGCAATTGCAGTGGTTTTATCCAAACTGGTGTTAATTGGTTTGGGACTGACAGTCAGAGCCTGTGTGAGGGACAGGGGCCCTGCTGGGAGGGTGGCCCCGTGCTCTGGTTCTGCAGCCTGGGCCGGTGCTGCTCGGTGTCACTGCTGAGGCCACTGTCCTGAGCCCCGTGGGATGAGCCTTGGGCTCCCAGCCTTGCTAAACCTGCTGCTGTTCTGAGCTGGTAGCGTTGGATAGTGGGATTCTGACCTCGGCGTGTCGTGACTGGCCTGACCCTTACGTGGAGCATCCCCTGGAGCAGTTCTTAGCTGGCTCTTGGCCCAGCTCTGCTCCGTGGGCACTGGTGTGAGGTGGGTCCCGCAGGGGATGCCCACGAGGTGCAGCAGTTGTTGGGCCCCCCTGAGCTGGCAGGTCTGTTCCTGGGTAGGTGGATGCTGTGAGCTCTTCCCTGCTCTCCATGGAGCACGGAGGCAGCTCATTCAGCCTGAGCTGGAATGTGCCTTAAAGCAAACTCTGTCAAGGGAGAAATGAAAAAGGGGTTGGAATCTGCAAGTGTTGCTTTTTCCCTTGTGCGGACACAAAGTATTCAGCAGCTAAAAATGTGGGTAGGGAATGTCAGGAATCCTCAGTTCCCTTCCTGGATCCAGCACGGCCTCTGGGCCTCTGCCTCAGCTTTTCCATGCAGAAACCATGTCCAGCGTTCCACAGAGTGTGGTTGCTCCCAGGGAGCAAAATCCTGAAGGCTGCACAGGCCCAACGTGCGCCCCAGTTACAAGAGCTGTAGTTTTTCCTGCCTGTTCTCAGAACTGCTGTTTTTTCCCCAGTGGATAAATCCCCAATGCTTTCACACAGCCCGATGCAGTGGCTGGACCTGTGTGAAGCCACAGGGGTCTCGGGGAGGTGGTTTGAGGGTTTGACCCTCCCAAGCAGAGCCTGTGGCCGGGGAGGGTCAGAGGGCTCAGTCTCTTTAGCCAAACCTGCCCCCAGCAGTGATGGTGTTGCCGTGTGAGGAGCTTTGATCCCACAGTGGTGCTCGGCAGCACGGGCTGACCCAGTGCCCTCTGTGGTCCTGCTCCCAGGCTGTTTTGCCTCCTGGCTCCATTTTCCTGCTCAGTAACAGCATCATCTGGTGGCTGTGGCCCTGCTGGGACACAGTGACCCTGCGGCTGGAGCACCCCTCGGCTTGTCCCCGAGCCCCTGACACATGCAGGGTGTGATCCTCACGTTCCTAATGTTGGAGTGAACTAACCCAGCTGCTCTGGGCTGCGGTGGGGGCAGATCCTGCAGTGCTGTACTGGGGTTAGTGTCAGGAGTCCGTGCATAGCCAAGAGAGGTGTAGATGGTGAAAAAGAAGCTGAACTGCACTGAAGTTGTATTTAGGAGGTTTATAAAATCTCTTTTTGGTGCTAGTCCATAGGGGTTTTTTCCTTCTTTTTTTT
>VZRE01009638.1:43115-55739 GCA_013396775.1 Cephalopterus ornatus
TCACGGCGGGGGCGGTGCGGGGGGCGCGGCCCGCAGCCATTGGGTCGTTCAAAGGACGGAGCGGCGGTTGCGGGCCCAGCCCCGGGCGGCGAAAGGTCCCCGAGGGGGGATGGAAGGTCCCCTGGGGCAGCTGGAGGCACCCTCCCCTCCTCCTGCCCCGGGATGCTCCAGGGATGTGCCCGGCTGGAGCCGTGCGGGGGCTGCGGCGCGACCCCCGGCTGGGAACCCCCCGGCTGCCCCCTCGCACTGTTTTGGGCTGGCGTGGGGGGTTTGGTGGCTCTGTGGGGGCGAACATCGGCCAGGGCCGGGCCACACAGTAATGGTCATGCTCTCTCCATTTGCTGCCTCCCCACGAGTGACACAAAAGCATCCGGTGCCCATTTGGAGGCACCAGGAGTGGGGGATCTATCCCTGGGGCTGCCAGGGCTGCCTGGCTCATGTCGTGATATTTATTAAATGTGTTATTGCAGCCCTGCTGTGGAAAGGAGAGGCTGGTGTGGGAGCAGGTCCTGCTCAGCAGAGAGGTTTGGGGGACTGGGGAGCAGCATCAAGGCTACCCCCAGATTTAGGCAGGTGATGGGCTCAGTCTGCAGTAAAGAGCTTTGTTCAGAGTTCCTCTGGTCTATTTGGAAATGGTTTTGGTCAGTCTGGAATCAGCCAAGCTCTTCAGCTGGGTACCCCAAAACCCAGGCCCCTGCTGTGTCAGGGCAGGGTTTCCAATGCATATTTTTTGGGAGCTAAAATTAGTGTTTCCTCACCTGCAGGCAGCCCTGCCTGAGTTTGGAGGTGCCAGGGTGTCTTCTGCCCCAGCTGTGCCCAGGATCACATTCGGGCTTCCCCCCTCTGCTGGGAGCCTGACGAGGAATTTGGTGTCTGTCCTGGCAAAGGCTTGTTGTTATTAATATCCCTCATTATTTATTCTGCAGTGGTGGTGAATGGCAGCGGCTGGAGTACTGCAAAGGACCAGGGCTGTTCTGCCTCGCTTTGATCCCTCAAAGTTTTGGCAGTTCCCCACTCGCCAAGCCCATGCCAGGCCCCCCCCCACACTGGGTTTAAAGAGCACACTTGGTCTTTAAAGAAAAACAGTGCTCAGGTGGTGCCCCAAAACTAAAGAGTGGTGGGGAGATGCTCCCAGGAAACCGGCCCAAAACCTCGTGCAAGGAGGGAAACACAGGGCAAAACCCTGGAGTGGAGCAGTGCCCAGGGCTGTGCCCAGGATCACAGTCCAGGAAGATCATTTTCACTTTTGTTTCTGCAGTTGGGTTCCTGAGTTACAGCCCGTGGCCCAGCAGGTTTGGGAGCAGGACTGGGCAGGCTTCCCCAGCCCGTGGTCAGTTCTGCAGAGACTAAAAACTAAAAATGGCTTGAAAGAGAGAAACAGGTGATTTATTATCCCCCCGTTGCAGCTGAGCCCAACGCAGGGCACGGAGGAGCAGCCTGTGCCGTGCCAGGTCGCCACCGCACAGAGCTGTGCTGCCCCAGTATCCCAGTGAGCCGAACGCGCTGGGAAAGCCGCGGGAATGGCATCAGGGATGTCCCGGCCGGGCTGTTCCCAGGGCTGGCCGACCACGCGGGAGGGCACAGGGACAGGGGTGGAGCCTTGATTTCCCCTCCTGGCTTTGTTTCCCGATGGCCCCATTGGAGAAGCCCCATGTGGCCAAACAGCCCCGAACCCACCCCAAAACAGGCCTATTTATTTGATTAAATGGCTCCTTCCTCCTCATTCCTGGAGCAGATCGAGCTCTCACCAGGGCAGCGTTTTCCTGCAGCCTTATTCTGGGGACAAATTCCTAAATCACCTGATAACTTATAGGCTTATATCTTAACCTAATGCCACTGCTTTGAGTGCGGGCTGGGGTTTGTAGGATGCATGGGGTGCATGTGCTGCACACGTGAATTATTCACATCTCTATTCATTTGTCCTGTATTTCAGCCTGGGAGGAGATCTGATGGGATGACAGGTACCCAGTGCTCAGGAAAAGCTGAACCTCTGCGTGGTCCCCTGAAGAAAAGTGCTTGAAATCACTCCCAGTTCCTCGGTCTCCACTGAATTGCAGGTGCTGATTGGCTACCCCAAAAAGCACCCACCTCTGGGGAGTCATGGGGGACCAGAGGGTGGCCCTAAGGGACACACATCTTGTCCTGCTCTGCCCTCTGTCCTAGTGACTGCCACCAAGCCCCATGGCGTTTGGGGATTTGGGTGCCTAATTCCTGCTAATTTCCCTGGGAAAGGCAAAACCGGATCCTCTGAGGCAGCTCAGGTTGTTGAGTAATTGGAAGGGCCACCCGGCTAATTAGGAGCGTGTGTGTTTGTCACCTCCGGAGCCCTCTGGAACAGCAGTTAATGTGGAGTGAAGGGGGCTGGATCCCCTGGCTCCGGGAGCTGGGGATTTAGAGGAGAGCTTGGCTGCAGGGTGAGGCAGGAGGGGCTCCCTGCCCTGGGCTCTGGGGTTGCAAGGGCTGCAACATGTACAACCCTCCTGCCCCGGGAAACACACACAGCTATCTCTTGGTATCCCGATGATCCTCCGGACAGCGGGGGCTGAGCCACGGCAGCCGCAGGGCAACAGGATCAGCCGGTGGGGCCGGAAAGCGGCTCTGGCTCAGGCTCAGTGCTGAGGCAGCCACCCCCCCACCTGCATGCCCTCACCTGCCGGCAACAGTGGGGACACGTCCCTGCCTGTCACCCCTGCCCGGTGGCAGGAGGGTCTGGTTTAGTGCCACTGCTGTCCCCAAAGATGCATTTTGGGTGCTGCTGCCTTTGGGATGGGGGTAGGGAAGGGTCAGTGTGCATGGTGCTCTGGCTTGGGCACACCAAGCTACAGCACCCCATGAGTTCTGGGGAGATGCTCGGTGTCCCATGGCAGGTGCCCTGTGCTCCTCGGCCACCCGCTGTGCCACCTCCTGGGTCTGGGGCGGCTGCTGGCCCTCAGGGAGCGGGATGCTCCGGGGCTGCAGTCATCCCTGCGCGGCTGCACAATGGCCTTTTGTCTTCGGGGCTGCCCCGGGAACATCCCGCCATCCCAGTTTCCCAGTAACATGAAACCTCCTCGGGGCTGCCTGCCGGAGCACAAAGCCTGGGGCTGCTGGGGGGGGCGGCTCGGCCATTCCCGGCTCTGCCCGCGCTTCAAAACATGTGCACCGAGCGCGTTGGGGCTCAGGCGGGTGGTGGGCGGCCCCAGCCGAGCCGGGCTCCTGCTGGAAAGGGGGTGGCATGAACCAGGGGAGCACCAGGAATGGATCCGTGTGCCATCCCCCTGCCCACAGAACCTCTGCGCAAGGGTGCAGCTGACCCATAGCGGGGGTCTGGCAACTTCTCCGCCTCTGGTCTCCCCACCATTGCTCCCCAGTCCTCCCTGGGGGCACTCAGGGAATGTGCTAGCGGGTGAGAGAATACCTCCTGGTGCTCCCTGGAGCCCCTTTCCTTGTGCCCTGCCCTGGGGGTGCCAACGGGGCATGGGGGGGAGTGGGACAGGCCGGGGAGGAGCCGCTGTAAATCATTAACGCCGTTGCGAAGGAGGGGAATGCCAAGGGTCATTAATCCAGGACTTGCTGAGTGGCTCGCAGGGGCGTCTGGCAGCCCAGTATTTTTTTAATCAAGGTGTTTTATTGCAAGTGGCACATCAAATGTGAACAGGGTGGCGAAAGAGCAGGCGGCGTCCGGCAGCATCCCAGGAGGGGTGGGGGGATGTACTGCAAGGGGCTTCCAGTGGGCTGGAGCACACACGGTGCAAGGGACAGGATGTTTTTCCTACCCTTCCCAGCCTTTCCTGGTTCCTCCATCCCCTGGAATCTCTGCAGTTCTGTGTGATAGGGAAGGAGCCCCCCACTCCCTGGCCAGCTGCTGAGTTCACTGTGGCAAAGGGGACACAACGGAGAGGCTGCTCCTTGTCGGGACTCCAAGAAAACACTTTTCCCTGCCAAATTCCTTGACACTTTCCCCTTTACTCAGTTCCGGTTGGAAAAGCATCAAGGTCCGAGGGACTTCCCTCCGTCCCAGTGACTCAGGTGGTGGTCACCAAGGTGACTCAGCCGCTGGCAGTGTCCGGACTCTGGAAGGGACACGGGGGCCCGAGGTGACACAGAGGCAGGGAAACAGGAACAGGAGGCGATGCCGGAGGTGACGGGACGGGGAACGGGGCCAAGCTGGCTGCCGGTGTAAGGGAGGGAGAGGGAGCTGAAGCAGCCCTGCTCGTGTCCCCTCCGTGGCCTGGGGACTTTGGGGGAGATGGAGATGGGTGGGGGCGGGCAGTGGGTGCAGCACCTTATGGTCAGTGCATGACCCGAGGCAGCAGGGCTGGGCGGGATGGAGCATCCTGGGATGGAATCGGCAGGTTTTCCTGGAGGGAACGTGCTCCCACCTTGCCAGAACCACAGAATTATGGAATCATTTAGGCTGGAAAAGCCAACGCTGCGGTTTCCTGCTGCCACCTAACGGGGAGAGACTCCGGTAGCGGGGCGGGATGGGGGGGGGCTCCGCATCCTTCCCCCACCCGTTCGGTGGTGAGTCCCAGCACGGGGAGCAGGATGGTGCTGGGGTGGGCTCGAAGCAAAGCTGGGCCGGGCAGGGCTGAAGCGCGTTCCCGCCGCTCTCACACGCAGACTGCCTGGCAGTGCCCGCGGGGACTTGCTTGGTGCCCTGGAGAGGGATAGACGGGGTGCTGGTGACCCCGGCTGCAGGGCTGAGCCCTCCACAGGCTGTTCACTTTGTCCCCGGACTGCAGGGGCAGCAGTTTGTCTCCACCAGGGGCCCCTCAGGCACGTGGCGTGTCCCTGACCCTGATGCTGCTCTGCCATTCCCGGGGGGAATGTGACATCCAGCCCAGCCGGAGGATTAGGGCCGGCTATAACGGGCGGGTGGTCACCGATCGTTCCCGGCTCCGGTTACGCGCTGCCTGGCCCGATGCTGCCTGGCCATGCCAGGAGCTCATCTTTCAAATGACAGGGACACGCTGACAGAGGGGCTGAGGGGGGCACCGAGGGGGTCAGGAGCTGGGAGGGAGGCCCACAAGGCTGGAAACCAGCGTGGGGCTGAGCATCCCACCCTTCCGTGCCCCCAAACCCACGCTGGGGGAGCAGGCTGTGGTTATCCCCACGGCCCCTGCCCAGGAGGGGGGTCCCCCACGGCACCTGCCACCTTCATGACTTCACTGCGGGGGCAGGAGGACCCCCTCCTCCAGTGCCCCCATCCATCACAAGAGCAGCCGGGTGGGAGTTTGCCAGGCTGTCACCCACCTTCCCACCGGCTCCAGGCCTGGTGAACGGCTCCCTTGGCAACTGCTCCTCCATCCGTAGGTGCTGCAGGCGCACGCGTGGCTCCCCTCGAGGGGAGCGTCACGACACCGGGCTGGGGGGCGGCTCGGCGTGACTCGGAGCTGGGGGAGGACAGCAGTGTTCCTGTTCCTGATGAGCAGTCCCATGGTCCCTGTGGGGGCGAGGACACCCCTGAACAAGCCCACCCCCGGGCCAGCACCCACATGTCGCCCTTAAATAGAAGGATGTGGTTGCCTGGAGGGTGCCCATTCCCCAGCACCCATGGGGAGAGACTTGGGGTGCGTGGACTGGAGGGGAGATCTTCCCTGGGGATTTAGGGAAGGCTCCTGAGGGTCATGGAGGATGTGGCCTGTGTTTCACCTGCTACACAAGGGTGACAGGAAGGTGTTTGCACGTGGGGCAGAAGGGGACAGTCCCCAGTGCAGCCGTGTGTGTGGGGTGGGGATTTAGGCCAGTGATTGCCCCAAACACCTTCCCCCCTTTCCGCCTGCGCTGGAGGGATCCCAGTCTGCTGGATTCGTTCTGCTGTGTTGCTGCAGTGAGAGCAGCTGCCATGGGAAGGCACTGGTGGCCTTTGCTGGAGATGCTGAGCCCAGCTTTGAGACCGGAGCGCTGGTGCGGCAGCGTGGGCTGGGGTCTGTGGCAGCCGGGGGTCCCAGGGGCCGGCAGCTCCTGCAGGACCTGGTTCTGACCAAGGTTGGCTCCAGATCCTGGCTGCACAAGTTGCTCCAGATCGTTTTTTCATCACTCAGCGAAAACCACCCCACTGTGGTGAGCACCCTCCTCCTAACCCTCATCCCCTGCTGCTGGGGTGCCTTCTCCCTCTGGGATCCCACAGCTCCCTCCTCCCCTTCCCCAGCGCTGAGCCCCCTCGGAGCTGAGAAATGCACCCACCTCTGCCTCTCTCTTGTCCCAGGAGATAGGGCTTTGTTGGACTGCGCTATAGCCAGTGCACAGGAAAACCCCCAGCACCCCTTGCTTGGGAGCTGTGGGAGAAAGAAAAAAAAAACACCCAAGAAAAAATAATTATAATAATAAGGAGTTTGAATATTGTGCAGCCAAATGTGGCTAGGGCCTTTGCTGAGCTCTGCAAAGACAGGGAAATAGGAAGGAGCTCATAATGAATTCATTAGCATCCAAACTGGGAGCTGAAAGGGGCTGGGGAGGCTGCTGGCAGGCATGTGAGCCTGTGTGTGTGTGAGGGGCAGTGAATGTGATGGGCATGGGGCTGGATCAGATCCAGGGTGATGCTGGGGGAGATGGTCCCTCCTGGCGTGCCTTTGCTGGTCCAAAGATGGAGCCATGAGGATGGGGAATCTCTCAGGATGCTGCTTCGCAGGGCGGGATCCTTCCTCCCTCTCCCCAAACCCTTTTATGACGCTTCCAAAAGCCACCTTCTTGCACAGGGAGAGGCCACACCGACACTGGCCCGGGGGAGCCCTTCCCAGTGCAGCCCCTGCTGCAGCCCCGATCGATGACCAACATAATTACTCCTGCAAAGGCAAATCCGTGCTGGCCTCGGCTGCTTGGTCGCACTCCAAGGAAGACAGTGTTTCCTTGCAAGGATGAGGCCATGAATATTTTATGTCCAAAGAGGATATTTCTTTCAGAAGGTTGTTGCATGAATTATGGAGAAGTTGGGAGGAGAAGACGGGTGCTGTTCACCGGGGTCAGCTCCGAGCTGGAGGCTGTGCTGGCACTGTGGGGCTTTACCCGGGATCCCTTTCCCTGGGTGATGGGCAAGGTCTGCCCCTCACCACAGCAGCAACCAGGGGGGTGTGCTGGAGGAGCCTTTGCTGCAAATCCATCCTAATTTGGGGCACTTTGTGTTCCAGCAGAGCAGGCTGGTGCAGGCAGAGTGGACGGGCAGTTCCTGCAGGGGGTCGGATGCAGGATGGGTGCTCAGCTGCCGGTGTGGTCTGTGAGAGGAGGACAGCGGCTTCCCCGGGCATCTGGAGGGGAGAAGCAAGGCAACAGAGCCTCCTGGCCTGCTCCATGCTGCCCTCCTTGCTCACCCCTATATCCTGGGAATCCTCATGGCTGGCTGGGTGCTCGAGATGCAGATGTTTGGTGCTGGGCCTGTCCAGCATCCTGTGGCTCTGCGGTGCCAGTCCTTCGCTGGCAGCTCATGGCTGTTTCTGGCTGAGAGCCAGTGATGCTTCTCTCCTGTCCATCTGCCCTGTCCCCTGCCCATGTCCTGTATCCTGGGTGCTGCTGCCACCCTGCTCCAGCACGGCTGGTTGGGCAAAATGAGGGGATTGACTTCCACACCATCCGTGGCTTCCACTTCAGTTAATATGTAAAGATTTTCCTCTAATTGTCCTGTGAGTGCAGAGGGAGTGTGTGCTGTCTGGCCATCACAGCTAATTTTACCACCAAATGTTCTGTCTCCTTCCCTTTTCTCCCTTTTTTTTTTTTCCTTTAAAGAAAACATTTCCAGCTGCTCATGATCCCTGTGGGTGGAAAAACCCCTCCTGCAGCCAAATGTAAATGCAGACAGAGCCATCTGCCCCCTTTCCTTGCACAACCTCCGGTGCTGGGGTTGGGGGACAGGGAATTGCTGGGACATTGCACTGGGAACAGAGCGACATCTCTGGCTTTAAAGACAAAATTGGTGGGAGAACGGGAAGGTTGGTCCATGGGAGCAGGGTGGCACTGCCAGGACCCTGGTGCCTCTGGGGCCACGTGGTGGGTGCTGGTTCAGGGGCAGATCCTGCGCTCTCTGGAGCATCAGCAGAAAAAGCTGCTGAAGGTGCACAACGAGGGATTTCCAACAGAACATTGTGCCTCAGCTTTTCATGTTTCTGTATTGTTTAGACCCAAAATCCGGAGAAATCACTGCCCAAAAGAGCCTCTGGGCTCTCTGCATGCCCCTGAGCCTGCACCATTTCCTCCTCACTTATAAGCAACAGCTTCTAACTGGGATGGGGCCAATTCACCAGTTGCATTCAGTGGGTCAAACCGGAGGGCAAGGCCGACAGCAGCCCTCATTCTCCCGTGAGCAGCAGTGTGGGGAGCAGGTCCAAGGCTCCCGAGTTCCCTCGGCCTTCCAGGTGTGGCTGTGCCGGAGCAGCAGCTGCAGGAGGGAGGCATGACATGGCCCAGAGGGTGGAGACAGCAAAACTCCCCATTTCTGGAGCCGCTGGGACCTGCTCATGAGGCAGGTCCTGGGGGCAAAGCAGCAGCTTTTTGGTTACCACGATCTGAGCCTGGTGGGTCCATCAGTGTGCTGAGCTGTGCTGGCCTCTGCTCTGTGCCTGAGGGTGCCACGGTGTGCCACACGGAGTGTGATGATGTGGGTGCTGCGGGGTGCTGTCCCCCTGCCCTGGGCTGGCTGTCTCCTCGCTGGCTCTCTTGCCATTAGGTGGAAGTGTTGTAGAGGAAAAGAGCAATGGTGCTGCCTGAGTACTGGCTCAGTGAGTGGCAAAAACCAGGCACAGGTCCTTTGTGCTCTTGAAACACGGCAGCAGTGAGGTACATATTTTTACGAAATTTTTAGGCTGGATACACCCAGAAGAGAGGAGTAAACCCCTGAGAAGAGGCTCTGAGGTTGCAGTAGGAGGAGGTTTCGCCAGGGATGGGCATTGTCACAAAGCAGCAGTGCTGGCTGCTGCTCTCGGCCGCTCGCAGAGGAGCAGGGCTGGATCCCCAGCGCCATCCATCCCCGCGGTGGTGCCTTGCGGACTTTGGGGAAAGCCCGGGAAATGTCCCCCTTGGTGGCCTCTGAGAGGCAGGTCTGGCCTCTTGGCCCCAGCCGGGGTTTCACTGAGGGTCCCACATCAGCCGTGTGGGATGTTGGTGCCCAGCAGGACCCCGGGCTGCAGGAAAGCTGCTGCTGGGGTTTGGCAATCCCCAAACTGGGCGAGGGGCAGCTAGAGGGGCTGCCAGGGAGTTGGCATGACCACAGCAGCCTTCCTCCCGAGGAGGAGGAGGGGGAGTTGTCATCGCTCTGAGCCTGCAGCCGAATCATCCCTCGTTCGTTGCTAATTCCTCCCCGCAAGCCCGGATGGGCTTTTTTTTCCCCACATTTCTTTAAAATGCAACTCTTCCAATCGAGATCCGTTAGTCATGAGGCGTATAACGAGTTTTATATATATTTAAGTGGTCTGACATTCGGCATCCCATTATCCTCACTCCTCGGGAGAGGCACGGACCCGATGTGTGAATGTCAAGCCCATGCAGGCACAGGCAGTGCCGTTTCTGCTCTCTGAAAGATCCAGATCTGTTACCCACATTCATGTGCTGTGGGTATGTGGGAGTCTCTTGTGGAAAGAAATTCAAGGCTGGGGGTTTTTTTCCCCTTGGCCTGTTATTTAGGTATTTTTTTGGGGGGGGACAAGCTGCGTTATTTTGTTGGTTTTGTTTTGCAGTTCTGTTTGTCCCTTCAGAAACTGTCCCAACACAGGGTGACTCAATGGCTTTTTTGTAAGCAGCTCAAGCAACTCCTGCTAGAAAATGCCTGTGGGGGCTGAGCCAGGGTCACCCGCTCATTCCCAGCCTAGAACACCCTGCCAACTTCCACTGAGACTTCTCCCATCCCCATCCTCTTGCTACAGCTCGTCTCTGCCTGACGTCAGTGAAAACCTTCCCTTTGCTGCAAAATCCCCAAGGAGCAGGACGAAAGTGTCAGCGTGTTCTTCTTTCTTTCTCCTTCCCCCCAAAATCCTTCTTCTACTCTTTTCTTTTCTCCCAACCTGTCCCTTTTCTTCCTCCTGCATCACTGACACTGGCAGGACCCCCATCCCTGTGCTGCTGCTCCTCCTGGCCACGTTTCTCCCTCAGACAAGTGGGACACAGGAAAAACATTCCCAGCCTCCCCCCACCCCTTACCCTGAAAATGTATTTTTCTTTAAACACACATGAAAATAGCTCTTGCTGGGCCTCCTGCTTTTTAATTGTGTAGATATTACAGCTAATTACAGTTCTATTAATATTTCACTTTGAATTAAAGATTTATTTTCCTCACCCTTCTATTCAGGAGGGAATTAAATCCACACCCAAGGCAATTGCAGGCACTGGCAATGCAGCTCCCAGCTGAAAAGGACCATGTGCGATTCCTGAGTCTCTTTGACAGGAGTGACCCATGAGGAGGAAGGAGGAGGTGGTGGCTTGGACATAAATTATTCAAAGCCCTCTTGCAGAGCCGAGCCGGAAAGTCCAGTCCATAAGATGCAGTTTCATGTTTTCCTATATTAAAAAAAAAAAAAAAATTGCAAGCAGTGTGTCTCCCTGATGGCGCTTGGTGGCCTCAGCAGTGGACACAGTGACCTTCCCGGCTGGCCAGGGGCCAGGGCAGCGGGAGGCCGGAGGCTGCGTGGCCGGAGCGGTGCCTGCCTGGGGGACAGCCACGGGCTGAGCGGGGTCAGGGCACCCAGAGCCTCCTGCACGGGTTCTGCGAGCCCTGGAGTTCAGGGAAAGGCTGCTGGGGGCCCTGGAGGTGCTGGAGCACCCTGCAGCCCCTGGATAGATGTGAACACGGAGCTGGGAATCGACTTGGGGTGTACTCCAACCCTGCCCCCAGGACAGGGGAGGCAGCCACTTGCTCAATTCCTCTTGCTTTGAGCCTGCCAAGGTGATATCGATCGTGGCGGACAGATCCGTGTCCATTTGCTGATGGCATTGAGCTCTCCTGGAGGGTTTGATCAGATTTGTCCATGCTCTGAGCAGAAGCCCTGGCCACCACCACAGCGACCTTTGGGTTCTTGCTGACGGCTGGGAGAGGGGTGTGAGAAGGGGAGACGTGCAGTCTGTGAGGCTTGGAGAAAACAGGAGAAACACTGCCAACAAGAGCATCCCCAATCCCTGGGACTCAGGTCCCCAAGTCTTTGGCGGGTTGGATGAGGATTTTTCATCAGAGCGAGCAGTGAGCCGCAAGCCAGAGCAGCTCAGCTGATAATTCAGCCCAAATTCTCCATAATTTATCCCAGAGACATTCCCCCAGGGATTCTTTGGGACCTGGGCAGAGTAGAGCAGGGTGGCCTGGTGTCCTTGCGGCCAGGAGCTGCGAGACCCCAGGCTGTGAGTGGAACACCCTTGTTTCTCCTTGAAGGCAAGCACGTGTCTTAGAAATCCCTGGGAGCTGAGGGCTTCACCCGACTCGCAGCAGGGAGCTTGACCTCAGGGTGCTTCTGAGAGCTACTTTTGGCCAAGGGATTTGAGCTTGGCTTATCCCGAGGTGCCTGGAGTCCCCTCAGCCCTGGCTTGGGGCAGGCAGGGGTTCCTCTCCTCCCAGAGGCTTAGTGTTTGTGTCCCCTCCCCAATGGCCACAGTGCAGAGGTCCTTTTGCCTCAGTTCCTGGCATGGGTGCTGGCATGGCTGAGGGACGCACACACAAGAGGCTCGATGGGGCTGCCCCCCGCCCAGGCTGCCCTCCCTTGCCCCAGAGCAGAATAACAACAAGCACCATGGATTCTTGGTGTAAGCAGAATCACTGTGACAGCCTGGTCATCTGCAGGAGACGGCGCTCTGGGCATCATCCCGTGAGCGCCTGAATCCATGGGAATGTTGCATTTATTTTGATGGCAGGAGAGTGGCTGGGCAGTTTTTCAGAAGATGCATCTCCTTCAAAGGCCCATCCAGGCCTTTGTGCTGGAGCTGGGCAATCTCGAGTGCTTTTGGAAAACCGGCTCCTCTCCAGCCTCCTAACCAGGATCTGGGCGACAGGGAGCCCTTCGCAGGGGCACCGTCTGCCTGGGCCCTGGCTCACCCCTCTACTACAAACAAGCAACACAAGTCACCCCTCAGGAAGATGAGGCTGGAATTGTGTGTTGGAAGGTCCGCGCTTTGATCTTTGGTGCTGGAAGGGGCAGGTGGAGCGGCAGAAAGCCCTCCCCGCAGGCAGACCCCGCTTCGTGCGCAGGGAAGGGTCCCCGCAGGGTCTGGGAGCTCTCGCAGCCCCGAGTGCCGGCAGATGAGCGCCGGGCCTGCCCTAATTGCTCCGGTGACCGAGCAATCACCACCGTGTCGTGACCGTGATGGATCGCAGCAGTTAATGTGTCAATGGTCATTACCGGGGGGTCGTGTTTTCTCTGGATTAATGAATCGACACAGCACAACAGGCTCCTCGGAGCCGCGGGGGCTTGGGAGGGGATTCGATGGCAGAGAAGGCGATGCAGGAGCCGAGCTCCGCGGGCATGTGTGCGGGGCTGGGGGTTGGCATCGTTTTATGGCAGGGCGAAGAGAAGAGCATCGGCTTGGGGTGACAAACATTCTCCCACATCGCTGCCCAGGGGAGCTGCTCCCACCTGCGAAAGGAAATTTGGGGCTTGGTTGTCAGTGCAGGGAGCCGGAGACCCTCAGCAGTCTGGCGAGGGAACCCTTCCTCCGGGAGCCGGGGGACCACCGGGGCGG
>VZRE01009638.1:56614-137878 GCA_013396775.1 Cephalopterus ornatus
GCCTCGCCGCAGCGGGCAGCGCCCGCAGAGCCGCCGCAGGGCAGGGCAGGGGCGACAGCAGAGCGAGGAAGGGGCTGAAGGCGCTGCCCCTTCCAGCTTGGAGGGGTTGTGGGGGGTAAGACCCGACCCCGCAGAGGCACCCCCGGGCCGGGCAGAGCCCCGCTCCAGCACGGGGTGGTGTCCTCTCCAGAGTGCTCTCCCGCTCCTTGGCGCTTTCCGGGCGAGCGGATCTGAGGCGTCGGAGCCGCTAGGGAAGTTGGCAGCCGTGGGAAAAAAACGGAGAACTCTCCCACCGCCTGCCCGGGTGCAGCCCCGCCACCCTCCTCCTCCTCCTCCTCCTCCCTCCGGTGTGATGAGCTTGCCGTGCTCTGCCAGCCGGGTGATTTTCCGGGGGCTGCTCCCGCGCTGGGGGATGCCCGCTGCCTTCGGCGGCGGCTGCGACGGAGAGGCTGCGGGTGAGTCACTGCCTTTGCCATCGCCATCGCGCTGCAGGTGACCTGTGGCTCGGGGCTCGCCGGGGGTGGCACGAGGCAGGGCTGCGGTGACCGGAGGAACCCACCGGCACTGGCCGCATGCCCCGGGTAGGGCCTGGGGAGGGAGGGAAGGAAGGAGTGGAGCTGATCTGTTGAATGCAGCGAGGAGCTCGGGAGAACGAGAGAACTGCCAAGAGAAAAAGCTCATTTCCTTTCCTCCCTTCGCACCCTGTAAGCAGCATTTATCCGCATCAGGGCAGCGGACGGGGGGTGCAGGGGACGTGCTGGGCAAGGCTGTGGCAGGAGGAGAGCTGGGGCAAGACCTTCTTCTCTGTGACCTACTGCCTCTGTGCTGGGAGCCACGGTCCGACGGGATGTGCAGAAATCCCAGCTGATTTTGGCCAGCCTGGCCGAGCCGGAGGGGCAGTGCTGGGGGCTGCAGTGAGGGTGGTCCCTTTCTGTGAGGGCAGAGAGACCCCATGGGCAGCAGCAGCTGCAGTTGCCCCAGGCTGGGGGTACAGCCAAAGCCCTTTTGGGGAAGGCATCAGGCACTGGGCTGGGGGTGCTAAGCTGCATCCCGCAGCAGCGTTGAGAGGATCCTCCCATGGAACCGAAGCTCGGGTGCAGCCGTGGCCCGGCCCCACGTCTCAGGGGCAGATTGCCCTGCAGGGGAGCCTGATGGCTCCCCAGAAAAGAGCGTCACGTGCTTCAACTTTGGCATCAGGCAAGAGGAGGATGGATTTGTCAGCTCAGACACCCCCTTCCAGCTCTTCCCAGAAAGGCAACGGCTTGAAGAAGTGGCAGGTCCTAATTATAACATAGGCGAACCCGCGCCCGCCGCCCTCCCCGCGCCTGCTTCGGGCACCGGCTCTTCCTCCCGGCTCCGCGTCTCATGGAGGGGTTTGCTCTGCGGTTCCCTGGATGGCCCCGCTCAAAGCCTGGCTCAGGACGGGGGTCTCTGCTGCAGCTGGGGGGGTGCGGGCAGGGGCTGGCAATGCCAGACTGTGGTCTTGGAGTGTGGATGTGGGATGGGGAGAGGGAACGCCGTGTGCTGCCATGGGCACTGCCGGGCACTGGCAGTCAGGCCGCGCTCCCGCTCCAAGCCAGCGCCGTCCCAAATTGCAGATGGTGATAAAAAATTAATTGCAGGATTTTGCTGCACGTGGCAGGAGTGGGGATGAGCAGCATCTCCTTCCCTCCCTTCAGCCTCTCCCGCTGGAGCTCTCCGCTGCCGGCAGAGACCCTGTGCCGGCCCCTGCAAGGTGAGCTGCTGTTACCTCCGCTTGCTTGGTGGCTGTATCCCGCTCGCCTTCCCCCCGCCGCGCCATCCCATCCTTCAAAGTGAGGGATTAGCCCTGACCTGCTTGGCAGCAGGAGGGAGGCGGAAGGAGAGGGCTTGCTGCAGTTAAGGATATATATGGTGTGATAAATATTCTCTGGGTCTCATCTGCGCCCCACGGGTGCACTTTTGCTTGGACTTCAGCATCCTTCAGGGGATGCTCCAGGGCAGTGAGGTGGGTGGTCAGACACCGCTTTTCCCTGCCATGGGGCTCTGAGCTGGGCACTGACAGGACCTAGTTGCCGAGAGGACAAGTTGGCACCTTGGCAATGGGCTTGGGTTTGTGCGAGCATCGTGGTATCTGTTCGTGCATTGATCAAGGGGTTGCTGGGGCGGAGACTGCATTTTGGAGCTCCTTGGGTGGATTTGGCTGGTACAATCTGGGCTCTCTGCTCCCCACTGCCTGCTGAGCCGTGGCCTTGCTTCTCTGAGCGAACGCTGGGGTACTGGACCTGAATACTTAAGGTTTTGCCTGTTGAGAGAGAACTTCACTGGTATCCTCTGCCTCCGTGTCTCAATTCTGCTGTACTTCATGGAGCTTTTGCAATTAAAAAGAGCAGGAGCCAAACAAGGTTCCCTGTAACCGCTTGCAAGCGGGAAGAGTGAGTGTGTGCTAATTGGGATATTGTGCTGCCTGCTGGCTGGCCCTGCTTGCTGGGGAAGAGCAGGTGGGGAGAGAAATGGCTTGATTTTTCAAAAAGATGCTGCTGAACGGGTGGAAGCCAGCATGGCTTAAGTTGGCACAGTTCTCCCAGTGCTGGGGCTGGGCTGGAGTCTCTGTGGTGTTGTGCTGGTGGCACTGGGCTCCTTGGCAGCTGGGGATGGGGACATGCAGGTGAGTGCTGGGCGCAGCCTCTTGGCTGCATCTCCTGGGCTGTGTCACTGCCTCAGCATCTGCCTGGTTTAACAACCCCAGAGAGTGTCCTGGCTCTGAACTCAGAGATGACAGGCCCTGCTGCAGGCAGAGCTTTGCGGTCCTTGGGTGCGGGGTCTGTGTCCCACCACAGCCCAGCCAGAGCAGCACATGCAGGGACATGCAGGAGGAGCTGTGGGAAGGAGCAGCAGAGGTGATGCCTGGGATGGCTGGTACCTCCTTTGGGCACAGGAGGTGGTTTTGCAGCAGGAGCTCTCCATGGCTTGGGGGAATTTTTAATCAGTGTTTGATTTCATAGAATCACAGAATGGTTTGGGATGGAAAGGACCTTAAAATTCATCTAGTTCCAGCCCTCATGGGCAGGGACACCTTCCACTAGACCAGGTTGTCCCACGGGGGGCTCCCTTGCCCAGCTGAGTCCTCCCCTGCCCTTACCAGGGACCTCTGTGTCTGGCGATGCCGGTGGTCCAGTGGCTTGGCCACCACTAGGGGGGGGCAGGATGCCACCGTGCTGACTGGCCCCATGTCCCGGGGTGCCAGGACCCGCAGGGCTCTGCCCATGCCCCCCATCTCTGCCTGTCCTAAGGTGGCTACATCCCCAGCACCCAGCACCTGCCTCTCTGCCCTGGTGCTCCTCAGCCCACCTCAGCTTGGGCAGGTGATGACGCAGCCCGGGGGCTGGAGATGGTTTGGTTAGTCCTTGCACTGCTTTCCAGATCCGGATCAGGCTGTGGCATGGCTGGGATCAGGGCGATGGGAAGGTTCCTTCCTCACCGACGATGTGTGGTGGAAGTAGGAGGAAGCAGCATTGCTCTTTCCTTTGGGGCCGGGGTAAGCACCAGGCTGGGCGATTCCCACCTGTTATTCCCACCCTTGGGGTGCCCCATGGAGCTGTGCAGGTGGGGCAGGTGGTGTGCAGGTGGGGCAGGAGCTGTGCAGGTGGGGCAGGAGGGCAGCTCTGGCCCCTCGCTGCCTGGAGCATGTGGGTAAGGCTGTTCCCTGCTCCACAAGCACCTGCTGTAGGCAGGTGTCTTCTTCCAGATGTGCATCTTCCTCCAGATGTGCAGCACCAGCCTCCTGGTGGAGGGCCTGCTTTGGGGATGCTCAGGCGTGATGGGAGCAAGATCTGGGCTGGGCAGGAGCAGTGGCTCATGTGTGGGTTGGGGATGGGGAAGGTAGGTGGAGAGGACAGGGGGGCTCATCTGCCACCCCTTCCTGGGCCCTTTGCAGCATGGGTTCATCGGGTGATTCAGGCTCCATCTCCCCTAATGATTCCACGAGGGATCTGAACCAGCTCCATCCTCCCCTCCCCGTTATTGGCGCTTTCTTCTTGCCTGCCGTGATATTTTTACCTTCAGTTCGTTCAGATTATGTGATCAAAGGAGCCACAAAGGGGAGAGAACAGAGAGGAAAAAGCTTGAAAGAAGAAACGGAGAAGCAGTGGGCTCTGGGGGCACTGCCAGCTCCGTGGGAGCTGCCATGGGCTGTGAGGGTTTTCCTGGGAGTGGGTCCGTGCTGAGATCAACCCACCTTTGATGGGCAGAAATGTCGCAGCTCCAGGGATGAGGGCGGGAGAAGTAACTGCTCTCGGCTGGTGCAGGGCTGCAGGACTCTGGTGTCTGAGCATCCCTCTGTCGCCCCGTCATCCTCCTCCTCGGCACGGGCAAAGCATGACCTGCTTCCAGGCCGTGCCAGGGCCCACGTTCCCCTGCTCCGTGCCCGCTGGAGATGCATGGGGTGGTTCTTGCAGAGGGGACAGGACTGTGCAGAGGGCTGATCCCTGTCCCTGATCCCCACCCGAGCAAGGGCCGCGCTCCCAGGGGCTCTCCCGGCAGGTTGGGGCGGGCGATGTGCTGCAGCATTCCCAACTTCCTGCCTTTGGAAGCGCAGAACTCGGCACCGGGTAATTCTGGTTCCTTAAAAGCCCCGGCTGTCAGAATCGCTTTGGAAATGGGCCTTCAAGCGGCCGCGGCGGGCAGGGACGTGCATAATTTATGGAGGTGAGTTGAAACCAGGGTCCTCCTGGCTGGGGCTGCGGAGCGGGAGCCTCCCCGCGATGTAAACGGCTTCGGCACCCCCGGGGCCGGTCAGGATCCGGCCGGCAGCCGTGGGCTTGGGTGCTGGGCTCTGTGCTTGAGCTGAGATTAATTTAAGCTGTTTCCTCGGTCTCGCTGTTGCAGCCCGTCCTGCCTGGGGAACGCATTTGCCTGCTCGGCTCTGCGCTGCTTTTCCTGCCTGCATTAATCATGCACTGCCCTCAGCATCCATCAGTGGCTGCTGGGAGGCAGCAGGGACGGGCTGGAGGGAGAGCCTGCCCGGGGGGAAACTGAGGCAGGGGCTGTGCTGCTCGGGCAGGGCCAGCTCAGGTGCTGTCGATATTTGCTGCTGGAAGCTGTCGATAAGGGAAGTTTGCAAGGAAGCAGCTGCTGGTTCAGGAATCAGTGGCCTGAAGAGAGAGCAGCAGGAGCATAGCGCTTTGGGTAGTGACTCGGATCCATAATGCTGGATTTTATCAGTGCCTGTCTCTCGCTGAGGACACAGACCAGCACTGAGCCTGCTCAGTTTGTGGCGCTCAAGACTTGTGGGCTCACGGCAGGTGACTGAAAAACCGATGGGAAAGAGGAGGGATGCTCTGGGGTAGGCAGGGACCAGGGCTGGGGGTGTATGTGAGATTTACCGCCCCCCCCACCTCCACCCAGTGCTGTCTTGGGACCTGTCCCACCCTCATAGCTCCCTAAAGAGGGAACAGGGGTGGGTTCCAGGCCCTCCCTCCAGCCCTGAGCTGGCCACTGACCTTGTCCTGCTCTGTGGGACAGAGCGTGTGGTACCCTGACCAGCCCCTCTGCCCAGATGCAGTTTGGGCTGAGCCAAAGCCGCTGACATGAATCAGAAATCCAGTGAGTCCCAACTCTATTTTTTGCAATAACCCCCAATGCTAATTTCTGCTGGGCTCCCTGACAAAAGCTCAGAATAGCTGATGTCCTCTTCATGCTCCTGCTTAAATCTTCTCTCTCGCCCCTGTTCCCCTCCCTCTCAAGGTCTCCAGAGGAAGGACCCAAAGCTTTGCACGGACTCGTGTCTCTGCTGCTGCCTCTCCACCCTGGTGTAGCCATGCAGACCCCAGCACCCTCCGGCAGCCCGGCTGCCCACCACTGCCCCGGGGCCGGCAGCACCGGCGGGAGCCGCTGATGGTGCTGGAGCAGGATCCCACTGGAGCCATGGCGCCCGCCCGCGCCAGCCTGGCCCCCTGAGCGCTGCCGCGTTCCCGGCCCGAGCTCTGCCCCAGCACGGCCTTGGCGATGAGCGGGGGTCACTTCTGCATGGAGCATCTCTCCTTCTGCCTCCTCCTGAGTGCCTGGAGCTGGGGGTGGGTGCCTGGGGGTGCCGCCAAGCCCAAGGGTCAGGGCTACCCGCACATGAACTCCATCCGCATCGACGGGGACATCACGCTCGGGGGGCTCTTCCCTGTGCACGGCCGGGGCACCGAGGGCAAGGCCTGCGGGGAGCTCAAGAAGGAAAAGGGCATCCACCGCCTGGAGGCCATGCTTTTCGCCCTGGACCGCATCAACAACGACCCCGACCTGCTCCCCAACATCACCCTGGGCGCCCGCATCCTGGACACGTGCTCGCGGGACACGCACGCCCTGGAGCAGTCGCTGACCTTCGTGCAAGCCCTCATCGAGAAGGACAGCACCGAGGTGCGCTGTGTCAGCGGGGGCCCCCCCATCATCACCAAACCCGAGCGGGTGGTCGGCGTCATCGGCGCCTCGGGCAGCTCCGTCTCCATCATGGTGGCCAACATCCTGCGGCTCTTCAAGGTAGGGCTCGGCTGGGGTAACGGGAACCCCTCGGCAAAACCGCCGCGGGCGCTTCGGCAGCGTTTCTCCATGCGTGCCTCTTCCTCCACAGCTGGGGGCAGGTGGGAGCTTGTGTCATTAAAATGCTTCTCCTGCCTCCCCCGGGTCCCCAGGGATCCCTTCCTCCATCTCCCTCCACTGACGGCACTTGTAGCAGGAGGATTTTTATTTCTTCTCCCCCGGCTTTGTGGTGAGGGGGAATGCTGGTGGGGGAGGTGGGCTGAGGATGGGTTATGACACCACTTATGGGGGTGCTCGATAAGGGGTGTGGGTTATACCCCAAAGTGTAAGGTCCCACCTGAGCCAGAGGGCTGGGCAGCTGAGGACAGGATGGCCGAGGGGGTGCAGGGACAGCTGGGATCGCTCCGCTCCAGCCCATGGAACATCAGCCAGGTTGGGGGCACTTGTGCTGTGCCACCAACCCCAGAGGTGCTCAGGCTGTGATGGCATGAGGGCAGCTCTCCCTCCTGTTCCGTGTCAGCTGCAGCAATGCTGAGTTGATAATTCCTCTCCTCCTTGCTGTGTATTTATTTATCTGCAGCCACGTCCGTGGGCTGGACATGAACAAGGGCCCCTCTGCAGGAGCACGGGAAGAACGTAAATATTCTGTACCCCAGCAGCGGTGGGAGCCCCATCCCAGCTTGGCCTCCCCCAGCACCCTGTAACCCCTCTGTTCTGCAGGATTGGTGCTGTTTCCCTTTCTCTCTTCCCCCTCCTCTTCCTCCACCAGCCCATCGTGCTGAGAGCCGGGTGCCCTCCTGGGAGGGCTGGAAGCTGTTAGTGAAGACAGAAAAACCAGATCGCTGATGGAGTTTGATTTTTCTGGGTCCCTTTTTTTAAAAACGTGTTAATGTTCCAGGCGACGAGTGAGAGGGCTATTCAATAATTAAAATAATATAAATTAGAGGGAGTGGGAGGAACTTAAAAGCTATTTGCTGAGACAAGAAAGATTGAATGCTTGCTCTGGAGAGGAGGAGGCAGGCAGGCAGTGGGGAAGGAGGCAGGAGAGTGACAGTCAGAGGTACCTACAGTCTTTCTAGGTTCTTGCTTTTTTTTTTTTTTTCCTTGCCCTTCTCTAGTTTTGATCCTTGGGCAAAGAGCTGTGCCCTGCGCAGGAAGGATGTCCCCGAGCTCAGGTGCAACCCTGCCCCAGCTGTGCAGCCAGGCACTGGTGCTGCTGGTGGTACATCTTGAGCCCCAGCAGCTTTAATCCAGAGCTGATCCCATCCCAACAGGACACGGAGGAAATGTAAATGGGGTAAAGAGCAGGTGAAGAGAGGATGGAGACCTCAAAACCCCCTAGGAGGGGAGGATAAGGTCAAGCTCAGCCCTTCATAGACAGCAGCAAATCCTGGTGTGGGGCTGAGCAGCTGCACAGAGTTGGTGCACTCCCAGTGGTCCCAGCACAGGGATATCATTCCCATGGGATGGGGGTCTCGTCCCACCTGCCTGGGCACAGCTTGTTCATGCAGCAGTCAGGGGCTGGGGAGTTTTGGGGTCTCTTCCTCCTGCCACGACCGGAGCGCTGCTGCCGCTCTTTGTTATTCAAAGACTGGTTTAACGGCAGGGACATGCTTAAAATGGAAATAAGGCGACTTCCATCTCGCGCCGCCGCCGACCTTTAAGCGCGGGTGACTCCGCTCCGGGGCTCAGCGAAGCTCTGCCGCCCAGGGCAGAGGCAGCTGCCTCTGCCCATTCTCTGGGGAATGGCACTTGCTGGAGCTTTGCTCCTGCTTGGCCCCGCGTTGCTGTGTCACTCGTGTCCCCCTTGGCGCTCTCTCGGCACAGGGACACTGGTGTAAAGTGCTGGGAGCTGGGACAGGGGGACCCGCTCGCGATGCCCCCTCCCTGCGGGCAGCCAGGGGAGTTGTGCTGGTGTTTAAAGCACCCTCTGAGTGCTCTGGTTTCTGAATTGCTGAAGTGGTTCTCCGGGATGGCTGCAGCACATCTCGAGGGGGCTGTAGCATATCCAGTGAGCAGTGAAGGCACAGAATCAACTAGAAAGTCCAACAAGATGAGGAGAAAATACAAGTCCTGCAGAGTCCTGGCAGGGAGGGGGCACAGCAGCCCCCATGGTTTCCCTGGGAGCCTGGAGCAGCCCGTTCTGTCCTGTGACCCTACGCACAGCAGGGGTGGCTGTTCCTGTCTCTGGATGATGCTGCCCTTGCCATGGTCCCTTGCCACATCCCACAGTCCCTCCTGTGCACCTCTTCCTGCTCCATCCCTGCTCCCTGCTGTGCGGCCCCCAGTCCTCCCCACGAGGCTGGCCTTGCCCCTCCCCAGCAGGGCTTTTGTCTCTCCTGCACTACATAAATAAATAACGGGTCCTTCGTTAGCTGCCGCTGCCTAATTAAAGCTGTACATCAGTGGAACAACTTGCAGATGTGGCATCCTCTGTCTAAGCTGGTTTCATCACTCCTCGCCGCTCTGCCTGCAGAAAATCCTTCTCCTAGATCCGTGCTCTCTGCTCTGTGCGATAGCATCTCTCTGGCGTCACTGCCAGAGCGCTCTGGCACGTTCCAGCTCCTTCCCACCCCTCACTGCTGGCTTTCCAGCCCCAGCTCTACCCACTGTCTCCTGAACCACCACAGTGGTGATGGTGTGAAAGAAACCAGATCCACCTCCTACAAGTGTGATCCCCAAAAAGCTGCGTCAGGGTTTGGGGTGCATTTTTCATCCCCATCCAGAAGGAGCTGTGACAGGATGGAGCCCAGATGCTCAGCCAGGTTGAAGAGCATCCTCGGCCAGAGGATGGACTTGACACGTGCCAGGCACTTTGAGATGCTTGTTTTGTCCGTGGCAGTGAGTGCAGCCACTCTCTTTAGCGCAGGAGTGTTGTAAAACATGAATAATTCACCTGAGGACGGTGCTGCCCGTGGTGTGTGCAGCACTCGGCGCCTGCAGGCACATGAGGCTGTGCTGCCTGGGGCTGGGGGTGCAGGACTGGATCAGCCCCCAGTGCTGAGCCCCCTGGCTCGTGTCAGGGTGCCCCAGGGCTCTGGGGGCAGTCGCTGGAGCGATGCTGTGTTCAGCACACGCTTCCCCACTTAGTGGGTGAATAACCTTCACGAGGTGGGAAGGTGGCAGCCAGCCGGGGGACGCTCTGATTAATCACCCACTCCTGCCCCTTCAGTTCCTTGCCCTTCGCTGGGTTTATTTAAACAAATTGCAGCTGCCTGGCTCCCCTGGGCTGCCCTGGCCCCACAGCCCTGAGCTGTTCCCTGGGCATGGCTCGGGGAGGAGGAGTAGGAGGCCGAAGGCAGGGGGGTGGCAGGTCTGGCAGGGAGGATGCCGAAGGGCAGCATCCTCCTGCACCTGCTGCGCTTCCCAGGGCTTTATTTTTGCCTTACTGCTCTCCGAGGAGATGCTGAGGGCTGGCCCTGGCTTGGCACCGGGCCAAGGGGAAGGGGCAGCAGGACAAACTGCCACTCGCTCTGCTCCGACGCCCGACCAGCCCCGCTCAGCCCCTCGCTGCTCCAGCCCCTGCGGTGCTTTACGCTCTCTCTAATTAAAAGCTGCCATCCAAATGGCTCGATGATGGAAATTCTAATTAAATCAATTCCATCTTGTCAGTGAACCAGAGGTTTGCATAAGATATGCATGAAATTAATAATTATGGGTAGGGAATTAGCTGTTCCCGACCCTGTTTCTGGGATGGGGGGCTGGTGCAGGAGCCCCTGCTCGTGGGGTGCTCCTGACAAGTGTGCCCAGCTCTGGCTCTGCAATGGCCCTGTTGGTTTGGGGCTCCTTCCCTCCTGGCTGCTCAGGCCGGTGTTCAGATCGACGGTTTAAGCCTTAGCTGAGATGTGCTGAAATTGCTGCCTTTGTCTAATTTTCCCCAATCTGCGGGGATTCTGCCCCACACCGGTGGAGAAAATGCCGCAGCAGCTCCTGAGCCGTGTTAATGATGGGTGACAACGATGGGTACAAAATCCAGCTTTTCCAGTGCACTGGAAGTCAATCCCACCAGCCCATTGGTCCAGGAAGCTGGGGGAGCAGGATGACAGCCCGAACCCTGGCTCCCGCCTGCTCTCTTATCCCAAGGAACATTTCTTCAGGCTGGAGGTGCTTCTGGATGATGCTGGTTCTTGTTTTTGGTTCAAAAAAAGAGGAGGAAGGAGGTTTTATCCCCTGCCCTGGGGTTACTCCCCACTCTGACTCACAATGAAGTCTTGGGGTGCAGAAGAGCTTTCCTGCCCCCTCCTCAACCTGGTGTTTATTCCAGGCTGGAGATGAGCCAGGCAAGGGACCATCAGTGGCCAAATATGCAGCTGAGATATATTTCCAGCTCCCCCTTCCCGCTGCATCCTTCTTTCTAAGAACCTTGAATTCCCTGCCTGCATTTTGCTTTTATGGACCTAAAAGGACTTTTGTCTTTTATCTGAGAAAATAGCTGGTGCCAGGAGTTGGGCTATCAAAAAGGCAGAGGGGGGAAAAGGCAGAAGAAATCTATGAAATGGTCATTTGGGAACTGGTATTTTATTTTTACTTTCATCCAAGGCAGAGGAGTGAGAGAAAAAAAGCTCTTTCCTTTTGTTTATTAAAATACAGCTTCCAGTTTGTAGCCTGTGGATCAACAGGTATTTTCTGGGCTTTCTTTTCCAGCTGAGGTTGGAGCACGATGGGCAGGCCTGAGGTTAATCCCAGACCACTTGAGCTTGGATGGGGTGGTGGTGGCATGGGGAATAGCCGGGAAGTCTCTATCACCAGTGCCCTGTGGAGAAGGCAGGGGTCTGGTTAAACCAAAACACTTCTCAGGGGAAGAATTGGGAAAGGATCCTCTGGAAGGGCAGGGTTGCATCCCTGCCTCCAAATCACCTTTGATGTGGGCACTGCCGCTTCCCACGTCCTGGTGGTGTGGGCACTCTGCGGGCATTGCCTCCGTCCTGAGCCCGCGTCGATCCTGTGGGCACGGCAGAGGAGGTGAGGGAGGGAGCGGGCTCGGAGCGGCCCCCCCTTCCCCCGGGATGAGTGATTGCCAGGCGAGCGCCTCACCTGCTGAGCAGAATTTTAATCGAGTCTCAGGCACCGGCTCCAGTCACAGATCCCAAACGAGCAGATCAGAGCCCCTCGGAACGGAGCACAAAGCAGATTGTCACAGGGAGTAATCCTATTTGTGCCTTGATAAAGATTCCTTCCTCTCCCTCTCCCGCTCCTTCTCCATCTCTCCCTTTTTTCATCTCCTATTTCTCAGGCAGGTAGAAGGGTGGCTGCTCCTTTCCAGGGGCCTTTTAGCATTCAGGTGGAGTCATGGGTTTGTAACACTGGAATCGCATTTAATAGAGAGAGAGGCAGGAGTGGGAGAGGGGAAATAACAGAGAAACAAAGGAGAAACTGGGAGATGCAGGAGTGGAGGAGGATGGAGTGGGTCCTGGGGCCAGGAGACCCAGCAGGATCTGCGGGGTTACCCTGGTGCGTGTCTCTTTATCCTTGGGATGCCGTGCCCCAGCTGGGCTCCCAGAAAGCTGGATGGATCTTGTAACACAAACTAGGATTCCCACAGACCCCAAACCTCCCCCTGGGCCCTGCAAGCCCACCCAGGTGTCTCTGCTGCTGGGAATTGGCTGTCTGCTTACTGAGGAGGGTCACTGGGTGAGGCACCTGAGCTGATCTGGGCATCCTGGTGCCTGCTCAGCCCAGGGGATGACTGGGATCCCTCGCAGTCCCCTGTGGTTCTGGCAGCTGCAATTACTGAATTATTCCTAAAGTGGATCAGAGAGAACAGGACAGGAGGAGAGTCCTGTAAGAGCTAGGGATCATGTTCTGCACCCACTTGCCCCTGAGGCACGGGGTGGTTTGGGGTCAGTGATGCCCTGGGCTGTTCCTCCTCTGTTTTCTCTGTCCTGCAGTAAAGCAGCACCTGCAGGAAGCTGAGAGGGTGGTGGGTGGCTGGAATCTTCCCTAGGATGCACCAGCTCCAGGCAGCGCTGCTGCCCTGTGGCTCCAGTCCCTGCTATTGTTTAAAACCTTGCCCAGGTTTGGGGCAGGGTTCTGCCAGCCTTTGCTGCACCTGGGGCAGGTATCTGCTTGGGAGTGGGATGGGGAGACGGTGGATGGGGCTGTCTGGGTACTCGGGATGTCTTTGGTAGGGAGCATCGGGCTGGTGGTGAGAACCTGGGCTTGATAATTTAATAAGCCTTTTCCATCTTGAAGATAAATGAGGATGTGTGGTGTGTTTTAGAGATGGAAAGTGTTGTGTAAGTGTTAAACATCGCCTGATCCTGCGGTGCTAAATCATCCCAATGCACTGCGAGAGGTGCGGTGGATCTGGTTAATTTAAAGGCCTTATTTATGGCTTGGGTGGGCAGGACCTGGCAGGGGGGATTGGATCTGTCCTTCCTGGGGCAGGAAGCCAAAGGGAGTCCTTGGCAGTGCTGGCCAGGGCAGAATTTGGGTTTTCTCTTTAGCCTTTTCCACACCAGGCACATCTCAGGAAACCCCTCTGGAGTCCTACTGCGTGTCCCTGAGCTGCAGGTGGTCCCCAAGCCCTGATGTCTCCTGGGACCCCCACGTCCACCTGGTGGCACATGCTCCACCCGTCCCATGGTCTTCCTCCGCTCCCACCTCCTTCTCCCTCAGCTCAGGGCTTTGGGAGCAAGGCCTAGGGGAGGGCATCGCTGTGGGGTGGAGATCACCTGCTTCTCCTGATGCTTTGCCTCTCCCTCCTCCATCCCAGATCCCCCAGATCAGCTACGCCTCCACCGCGCCGGACCTGAGCGACAACAGCCGCTACGACTTCTTCTCCCGCGTCGTCCCGTCGGACACGTACCAGGCCCAGGCCATGCTGGACATCGTCAAAGCCCTCAAGTGGAATTACGTCTCCACCTTGGCCTCCGAGGGCAGCTACGGGGAAAGCGGCGTGGAGGCCTTCATCCAGAAGTCCAGGGAGGATGGTGAGTGGATTGCTCCTGGGACGGGAGCAGCTGTGGCTGGAGGAGAAAAGGCAGTGGATGGGGTGGAGGGAACATGTGAGCTCCTTGGGCTGAGCTGGGATGTGTTTGGGGTGATGAATAGGGGTGGATGGTGCAGTTTGGGGGATGACCCCAGAGCAGTGCAGGTTTTGGGGCTGCTGTGCTGATTGCAAGGACAATGAGGTGGCCAGGAAAGGATTCAAGCTTTCCAGCAAGGGTTGGAGCCAGCAATACTGGGCTTCCCTCTGCAGGGCAGGCTGCCTTTGGGAAGCATCTCGAGATCCCATTCCCTGCTCCCCAGGAGACATCAGGTCCTCCAAGCTGATCTGACCCCTTCCCTCTGCATCTGATCCACAGCGCTGGGCATCTTCCAGAAGAAAAGGCTTTTACAAATATTGCCAGGTTTTAACAGAAAATAAAGTTGGCACCACCGTGCATGTTGCCCAATTTTAGTGGAATTATCCCTGAGGGCAGGTGCTTTAATTTGTCTATGAGCTTTGGACAGGCAGAAAGTCCATGCTCAGCAAAACTCTTTGGGAGGATTTGTCTAGAGCCAGAAAGCGTTTTGCTGACGGGAGCTCTGGGATGCTTAGCGGGGATTAGCAGCCTCGGGAGCAGTGGGGGAGCTTCTGGGTACCTGAGCATCAACCCTGGGGCAGCTGGGATGGGTGAGGAGCCCTCGGAATTGCTGCTGTGAGCACTCTTACTGTGCATTTGGAGCTGCCCCACGGAGGGCTGGCACAGCACCGGGGTCCCTCCTGGTTCTGGCATCACCTCACCTGTGCAGCATCATGTGCACAGGGTGAGACAGGAGGTAAAGTGTGTTTTTTGAGGCAGTTAAAACCCTGTAGTGCTCGGGCTGCTGCCTATTACTGGCTTAAGTGTGTCTGAATGGCACATTAGGTTCTGGCAAAGTCAGTGGGACACCAGCCTATCTGGAGCCAGTCAAACTGTGTTGTGGCCTTATAAATGGATAAAGGGAATAAAAACTTCTAGGTGACGAGCTCCTAATCAAAGCCCTATAAATAGGAACAGCGTTAATTCCGTCTCGCGCGCGCCCTGGCACTGGAACCGGCTCCGCTTTTAGTATGCAGAGGAACCCACCTGGGGATCCAACCTGGAAGCTGCTCTTCAGGATTTTCACTTGAAAAGCAGAATATTTTCACGGGGCTGTGGTTTTCCAAGAAGGAGCGCGTGGGGATGCTCTGGAGCAGCCGCTGCAGGGGGTGTGTGGATCTGTGGGTGCAGAGGTGCTGCGGGGTGCGGGTGGTGCCCGGCAGGTCTGGGGGAGTGGCTGGAGGATGCTCTGCTGCCCCATCCTGGGTGCAGCCCCCCGGGGGTCCGGGTGCCGACCCCACGTGGCCAGGAGCATGGGCACGATTCAAACCCATATTCCTCCCCCATTAAGCACCAGTAAGGAGCAGCGGTTGTGCCTTGTCCTGCTGCAGCACAAGCACTTCTCCTTCGAGATACCTGTGGTTACCACGAACTCCTCTAACCAGATGTTAACGATCTGACAGCGTAATTGCAGAGTAAACGAGTGTACATGGAGCTGAAACAGCCGCGTGTTAATCCAGGGCTGAGAGAGTCCTGTAATTTGTGTATCCACATAACCCAACGATTATGTGCATTAGTGATAATTTAGTTATCAAAAAGCATAATTCCACAGTGATGCAGTGTAACAGCGGCGTGAGGGCAGCCCAGTGGTGACGCTGCGCTCCTGATGCGCTGCAGGAACACAGATATTTGTAAGAGCTGTCGTGTGCCAGCCCAAGCACAGGGCCCTGGGTGTGCCCTGACCTGCTCCAACCTGCTCTCTGGAGCATCTCCCATGGGGGTGAGTGCAGTGGGTCGGCCTCAGATCCTCAGTGAATAATGGCAAGGCTGGACTGAGAACGTGCTTTTTCTCTTTTTTCCTTTTTTTTCCTTTATTTTTTCTTTATTTGAATCCCCCCCAGCCCTGCCCTCTGTGGTGGTGGCTGCCAGGCTGGAGGAAGAGCCAGGCTGTGCCCACTTCACTTGTCTGTGTTCCCCTATGCAAAGGGCTCTGCTGACACCAAACACCTTTACACCAGCGTGGATCCACTGGGAAGGGCTGAAGGATCCATCCCCTCAGTTAGAGCTGGGTTGGATATGTTAGGCTCTCAGCTGCATTTCTCCAGCAGCCTAAAGGGTCCTGTGATTTATTGCTGCTTCCAGGGGCCTCCAGCCTGTCAGAGGGGTGGAAAGGGCTGTCGGCTGAGGGAGGGTCTGACCTGTGCCAGGGGCTCTCCAGCTGTTGGTCAAGCAGTGGAGATTATCTGTGTGGGGGTGTTTATGCTGGGGGAACAGCCAGTCCCAGCCCAGCCCCTGCCCCAGCCGCAGCAGAGACCACGCTGGCTCTGACTCGGCTCAGGGTGAGCATCTCCCCACTCTCATCCCCACAGCGCTCTGCTTCATTTCTCATGCCAAGCCTGAGCCTTCAGAGTCGGGTTTTATTTCCATCAGGCAATAATGCTCATTGCTGTCGTTAGCAGCTCACACTCAAGCTGTTTGCTTTCTGATGCATTATCAACTTGACCTTCAGTTTCAATTTTTAGCAAAGCCTCACATTGAAGCTTCACATCGCAGTGCAAAGCGTTTCTGCTCGAGGCACAAACCGACCTCCGACGAGGATGGGGGGGAGAAACTCACCCTGGAGATGGGTTATTCTTGCAGCTGGGGCTGGCCCTGGGCTACCACAACAGACTGACCCGGGTGGCTGTTATATCTTTATTTATATATCTTTATATCTCTATCCATACTGCACTTACTCTGGCGATGATGCTGTTGGGCCCTGGCGATTGCTGCTGGCTGCACTGGTGACTGGAGAGTCCTTCTCACTGGAGTGCTGTTTTTTTGGGTGCCAGAATTGCAGAGATGTTAAGACTGCAAAGGATGAGTATTCTTCAGCCATTTTTGAGTGTTTTAAGTGCCCCCCCAAAGCATCCTGTTCCCAAAAAACATCCTGCATAGGCAGTGGGTGTCAGTGGGATTTCCGCTGGGCACCAAGGGGCACAGCAGGGCCAGCATCAAGGTGTCCCTGGTGTCCCCACCTCCAGCCCTTCTGTCCAGCATCTCCCCATGCCCTGACCCCTGGCATCATTTGGGTGGTTGGATAGACCCATCTGCAGCCCTTTGGCTCTGAGTGGTTGAAGTCTCTGCTGCCACTGAGCTCTCGGAGATGAGGAACTGGATTGATGTTTATGTAACAGAGCTGGTGAGCACAGCGTGTTGTGCTGTGTGTTGGAATGTGCAGTGCTGGGCTTGGGAAGAGGGGAACATTTCCAGTCCAACACAGGATTCCTTAGTCATGTGTCTGGATCAATTTTACTGTCGTTTCTCCCCTTTATTGTTTTATCCTTCACTGAGTTTTCTATATTTTTAGTTAAGAGCCTGATGTATATTTGTGATGCATTTGCTCATCCCCATGTGACATCCCTGGCTGTCTCTTTCTGGTTTTAGCCGGGTTCATTACTTTTGCTTGATGCACCAGGATGTTGCCCCCAAAAAGCCACTCCCAGGTCTTAAGGCAGGAGGTTTGACCACACCATCTCGGTCTCACCACGTGTGGGAGCTTTGCCTCCATGGGGGCACAGATCTGTGTCCCTAATGACTTCTCCTTTAATGAGTTGGTTCCTGAAGGCTTTGAAGTCACAAGAATAATGAATCCTGGGGCAGGGGAACAGCCCACTGCTCCCAATTAAGACTCTGAGCTTGGGAATCTCATGTGAAGGGCTGGGATGGGAGCCAGGGGTGGGCCGAGGAGCCGTGCAGGTGCTGCTCACAGAAGGCTGCTGCTGCCGGGCTGTGCAGAGCCCAAATCCTCCTCAGGGTGCCCAGGACTGCTCGGGGGGCACATCCTGGTGGGAGGAACATGCACATTGCTGTTCCCAGCTCAGCTGGGCCAGGTCCCCCCTACCCAGGTCCCTGCTCGCCCTGCGCTTGGCAGCGGCCGGCTGTGCGGTAACCCTGGCAGAACCCCCTGAGTGCTGGTGTAGTCAGTGCCAGCCAAAGCTACTTAGCCACCTGCAATCAGGAGGGGAACCCGGAGTGGCTGCACTCCCACTGAGCCATAATGGTGGAGATTAAACCCTGACCTGTGTTTGACAACAGGCGTTAGCCCAGCAGCACGAGGAGAGTCCTTGGGGCCCTGGTGAGATCCCCCTGGGATGATGCTGCTGTCAGGGCCACGGCCACATGCCTGAGGATGGTGCAGGCAGCATTTGAAGGGGAAGTTTGGAAAGGGCTCAGGTTGGGGTTTTGAGGCTGTTTCTTGCCGTGGGTGCCCTGTGTCCTGCGCTGCCATCCGTCAGTGACAGCGGGCACGGGATCTCAACTGAGCATCCTCCAACCCAGAACCTGCCTCCAAACTGCCTCCAGCAGCTGCCTGTGGGTTTACCCCCATCCTGGAGGCTTTCCCCTCTAGTCCTGCTCCTCTTGGCCTTTTCCCAAAATCGGGGGCGGAAAGGGGTCCCCATCCTTGACCTCCTGCCTTCTCCTGGAGCCACATCACACCTTGTCACAAGTCAGGGAGCAGTGCTGTGCCGTCCTGCTGGAAGAGGGAGAGCGGTCGCCTCCTCCTCATCACCTCCACCTCCTCACTTTGATTTCTTGCTTTAGAGGAGTGTTTTGACTAAATGGATTTTTGTGCGAAGACAGTGGGAGCATCACTTGGCAAATCCCTTTCCACTGTGGTGCCAGGGGCTGTGAATAATGCAGGTGCTGAGAGACAGGGCTCCCCAAAACACAGAGCTCTGCCTACCTCCTGGACCTCTTTCTTTTCATTATTAACTTTTCATTAATTGAGAAGATAAAAACACTAAATGGTGTTGTCAGCCTCTGCTGCGTGAGCGAGGGGCTCCCAGGCCCTGCAGACTCTTACCTGGAGGAGCTGCTTCCCTTGTTAGTTTGATTTAGTGGAGAAGACGAGTAACATGGTCATATCTGAATTGCCATCGATTTAGTCTCTTTTCTTGTTTATTTACGGGCTCATCTCCTCCATCCCCCACTCGTTGCTGCCTCGGGGAAGTCCTGAGGCTGGGTTTGCTCTGGCCCTGCTGGGAAGGGGCCGCTGTGCAGCTGCCACGTGCCTGGAGCCCCCCGTCCCTGCATCGCACGCTCACGAGTGCACACGTGTTCAGGAGCACATGCCACAGTGGGATATGTGTCACGGTGTGTGCCTTCCTGCCCTCCCTGTGCCCGGAGCCCAGCACACGCAGCACGGGAGCCCCGGGGTGTTGGTGCCCGGGGGCACTCAGCGTGTGCCACAAGCGTGTGCAGCTCCTGCCTGGCTGCGCCCAGGCTTTTGGGAGGTTCTCCTGTTCGCAAACTGCTGCTTTTGTTGGATTTTCTCCATTTATTGCCATGGAAACTGTAATTAAGCTGCACAGTGGCCCCTGGCAGCGTGCCCTGACCCCCGGCCTGGCCCGGGCTGGGTGGTGACCGGCTGAGTGCCCCTGAGTGTCCCAGGGAGGTTCCCGTCCTGCCGGCACTGCCTGATGCTGCTGGGCTCGCTTGGCTGATCTGTCTGTCCGGCTGTCTGTTTATCCAACTCCCTCCTCTCCATCCATCTGGCTCCCCATATGGGAAACAAACAGCAAATTGGCCCAATTTCTTACCACAGGAAAAAAAAAACAGAAACCCCCTGAAAAGTGCCAGCCAGCAGGTACAGTATTGGGGATGCTGTGCCCCCATCCCTGCAGCCCCCCTTGCTGCCTGCTCAGCACCCAGCAGATCCCCCTTCTCTCATTTTTTGGCTGCAAGGGGCCAAATTTTCAGTTTTTCTGCAGCCCCATGTAGGGAGCGAAGCCTCCCAGAGCCTGTCCCCACCCAGTCCTGCCCTGCTCCTCTCCAGGGCTGTGCACTGGGAATCTCTCCCTGCCCTGGGTGCTAATTATGCCGACCTTTGCTTAATCTGGGATCTGTTAGTGGCAGGAGGCATCAGCCGTGTCATTTACTATGCAAATTAAGACCATCAATTACATCCAGAAGGTCCCACAATGTTTAATTTTCACTCTCATCTCTCTCTTTATTGGCATCTGCAGAAATTCAGGAGCAGGAGGGCTCTGGCTTTCCGGAGCTGGAGGCTGGGAGCCCAGCAGCCATGTGTGTGGGCTCTTTCAATTGCCAACTTCCCCTTATCTCTTTTAATTTTAATTACCTGCTTTTGCAATGGCCCCTTGGAAAGCTGGGCTGGAGCTCAGCCGGTGCCGCCGGGATGGGAATAAAACCCTCTGCAGGACCTGGCTGCTGTCTTCGGGGTGAAGGGCTCATCTGCTCTTCCCATGGGCTGGTTTTGCCAGAGTTTGACCATTCCATGTGCAGAATCTTTTGCAAATCCTGGGCTGGGGAGGGGCTGGTGCTCGGAACTTTCCCAGGGGGATGGGAACTGCCGGGGTGTCTCAGTGCCGGGGCTCTCTCTGCCGCAGGCGGGGTCTGCGTGGCCCAGTCCGTGAAGATCCCGAGGGAGCCCAAGCCGGGAGAGTTTGACAAGATCATCCGCCGCCTCCTGGAGACCTCCCACGCACGGGCCATCATCATCTTTGCCAACGAGGATGATATCAGGNGCGTGGCAGGGGCATGGTCACGGCAGGGACCCACCAGAGCTGACCGCAGAGTGGCCGCCTGGCACGTCACTGCCATCCAACCACAGCCACACAGAGCTGAACGGAGGGAAAATCCGCTTTCTGTTGGTTTTGGAAGCCGTGGCTGTCGTGACCCACTGCTTCACGTTGCTATGGGGCTGGACAGAGCTGGCCTGGGCAGGACCCAGGCACTGGTTCTGCTTTGCTGTGCAGCCCCAGCCCCAGCATGGCAGAGAAACAGGTCTGGGGGACCTTTCAGGGACCCCCCAGCACTCTCCTGCCCAGCAGGGCTGGGGACGTGGCCACGCTTCGGGGTGATGAGCTACCCTGCGGGTGAAGTGGCGTCTGCAGCTCTGTTGTTTATGGAGCAGAATGATTCACATGGAGCTACCCCTGATTTCCTAAGTGTCTAATTTATTAATCAGCAAACATTATGTAAATGTGGGTAAACTGTGAGTTTAAATCAGTTTACATCAGATGTGCAAACGCTCCCAGTTTCCTTTTCCCTTCCTTAATAGAAATGTCCGTGGAGCTGACATCAGGTGGGGGTGAGGGGGGAAGGGGGTTTACCTTGATGGGTAAATGGCAGGTCCCGTTACCAGGAGTCTGGAAACGTTTACCCATCCAAAAGGGATGGCAGCCCTGGGCAGTGGGGTTCCACACCACCTGGCTTTAGCCTGGACACGGGGTCCTCCATAATCCTGACCCTCTTGCCAGCTTGAGCTGTGGAGCTTGGAAGATGGGGATCAGGGCCATGCTGCTGGACAGGATGGACTGGGAAGGAAGTTGCTGGAATTCCTGCCTTGCTCAGACAGGGTATAAATCAGTGATGCCACAGGAATGTCCTGAGTTTGCCCTGGGGAGATCCTTCTCCTCACAGGGACTGTGGGCAGCTGGAGGTGCTGCTCGTGCCCGGAGTGGTTCGTGGGCTGTGCCCGCCCTGCGTCGGGATGTGCCCGGAGCTCGGAGCAGCCGGCAGAGCTCCCACTGCACGCCTGCCTCTTCCCATCTTGTCTTCACTCTCTGCTGGATTTCTAAGGGGTTTTTTCCTTATTACACATTTCAAACACCATCTGGACTTGAAATGATCAGCTCTGACACTGGAGGTGAGTCACAACCTGCCTCTGCTCTGCACGGGGAGACAGAGCTGCCCCGGGCCCACTCCCATGTGGCTGGGGACCCACATGACCCCCGAGGGGACAGCGTGCCCTGGGAAGCTGAGCCTGGAGGGTCGGATCCAGGAACACTCCGCTCCATCCACCACGGAGAGTTTCTGGCCTGGCTGGCGCCGGTGGAGGTGGAGGCGTGTGTCTGAGTGTCTGGCACGATGGGGGTGCTCAGCAGGACGGATCCTTCAGCATCTCCACTCCAGCTGCCCAGTTGAGCCCAGCAGAGCCCGCTTTAGCTCCGTCCTGGGCACTGTCAGCACTGGCTGTTCCTCTCCCGTGGCTGGTGATGCTGAGGAGCTGAAAGCACAGGCTCTCCCTGCTGCTGCTTTCCCTGCCTGCTGCAGCATAACCTGATTTTTTTTTTTCCTTTCTTAATATTGGGTAATTAAGGGGAAATTCAATTACCAGTCAGCAAATATGCAAATGAGATGGGAGAAGCAGCCTGTGTGCCCAGGCTAGGAGGGCAGAGGGTGTGGGAGCTGAGTTGCACCATTTGCTCCTGTGTATCCACGTACACCAGATTGTGCCTGGTGCCAACCGTGTGCCCGGAGCAGGAGATGCCACCAGTGCTGTGCCCTGCCCCGTGCCAGCACCCCCACTTCCCTGGGGCCAGACATGGAGCTAGTGCCCCAGTGCCTGCTGCTTCTCTCCACAGAAGGGTGCTGGAGGCGGCCAAGAGGGCGAACCAGACGGGGCACTTCATCTGGATGGGCTCGGACAGCTGGGGCTCCAAAATCGCCCCGGTGCTGCACCTGGAGGAGGTGGCCGAGGGCTCCGTCACCATCCTGCCCAAGCGGGTCTCTGTCAGAGGTACGGGGCTGTGCTCGGTGGGACCCTCAGCCATCCCTGGGTTTGCTGCTGCCCCAATGACAGCCCCGTAACTGCAGGGTTTGGCTGTGAAATCATCACGGAATTGCAGAATGGTTTGGGTTTGAAGAGACCTTAAAGACCACCTGATTTGCCCCCGGTGAAACCATGTGGGCTGTCACCCATTCCCTCCTTATTTTCCGTGTGCCATGTTTTCCCTGCTTTTCCTTTTATCCCTGACGCACCTGGAGATGTGTTTCTTGCTGCCCTCAGTGTCCTAAAAAGTCTCTGTGTTTTGGAGTGTGTCTCCCCTGAGTGGGTTTTCCACTTGCAGCTCTGCCCAAGGGGTGCCTCGGACACAATCCCACCACACTCTGGTGTGTCCCCATCACCCAAGAAACCCCGTTCCCCTCCGGTGAGTTTGGGGACATGTTATGCATCTCTCTGTCATCCCAGAGATTTAGCCCCTCCACCCACTTTTCCCCGGGCAGGTTTCGACCGCTACTTCTCCAGCAGGACACTGGACAACAACCGCCGAAACATCTGGTTTGCTGAGTTTTGGGAGGATAATTTCCACTGCAAGCTGAGCCGCCACGCGCTGAGGAAAGGCAGCAGCATCAAGAAGTGCACCAGTAAGAGCTGCAGGGCTCCTGTGGGCGAGGGAGGGCTCATGAGAGGGGTTGTGGTCCTGGTTGTGAGCGTGGTTGTTTCTGAGTGAACATCAAAGCCAGGTGGGGATCCTGGCAGAGCTTAATTCCAGGTCCCCGACCCCCTCCTCAAAACCCCCACTGTGCATTTTTAGCTATTTCCAGCCAAAAGAGGCTTTAGGGACGAATGCAGTAAACAAGGCAGTGGGGATCTGTCTTGCTGACAGCGCTGCTGTCAGGTGATGGTTGGAGGCTCGAGGAGGTGACATGTTTACTGAGAGATGGGAGAGATTTACTGCCTGCCTGGCACTGGCTGAAGACAGATAACGACGCAGCGGCTCTTGGGCTGCGACGAGGCAGGACTTGGGGACATTTGCACATCCCTCCATCCCCTTGGGAGGGATGTCTGTGGAAGCTGTGTTGTGCCATCAGATGGAGCTGGCTGTGCCTGGGAAGTTTGATCATTAAGGGTTCTTTTGCCTTCTGCTTTCACCACTGAGGATGAGTGGGATGGTGCTTCCACATCCTTGTCGTACCGGCTTTCCCCAAACGTTCACCTGATGATCTGGGCAGTCTTGTGACTAATGCATAGGTGTGAGCTGGGCAAGCAGCAAGGGCATGCAAGGAAACTGGCCCATGGCCATGGCCTTGGGTAGCCAAGAGCTCCTCATCCTTCCTGAGTGCATCACAAAACCCTCAGCACCAGGAGATGCACGAGCAGATCCTGAGAACACTGATCTTCTCATCTTCACAGTGATGTAGCTTTTAAATGGGTGATATTTCAGGGCCAAGGTGTCAGTGGAAGCAGCTGAAACCATGACGTGGCAAATGTCCTAGGAACTGTCTTTAAATTATCTGAACTTGTCAGCAAATAAACCATCTCCTGAGTATTTGCTTGGCAGATAGAGCAGGGAACTAACACACGGTGAAGCAAATCACCTGCCCATGGAGATCCGAGAGCTCCTGCCTTGCAGGGCTGATGCAAATGGACCATTTGGGGCTGTTTTCTTCAGGTTTGGGTAGAGCTCAACTTGCCCAGAGAAGTGCCAGCTTTTCTTGTTTATTACACCCCAAAAACCAGGCTGAAGCACTAGCACCCATCATTTGTTTGCCATGAGCATCCCTTGTGGGGGGACCATCCCTGCTCCTGGATGGCCTCACCCAGCCCAAAAACATGGCCATGGGTGCTGGGTGCTGCCACCAGCTCCCATGAGATTTGGAGATTCTCCATGCCTAGCTCCCTGGAGCAGCACTGTGAGTGATTTTGATTAACTCCTGCCAAAAGCCGGCACCAGCGGAGTGATGGGAGTTGATGCTAATCCCTTCTCATCTGCCGCTGGAGAAGGTATCTGCATCCCTCCTCTGAGGGGGCTCTGGAGCCTCGTCACGCACTTGAAAATTAATTACCAGCCCTGTAGAACGATGCATGACCCTGCTATTATAATCAGCAGGTCACATCCCTTTCGTGGCCCTAATCTATTCGAGTTTGGCAGAGATTTATTGTCTCCAAGTTGGGAACAAGCCTCGGCTGTCTGCTCCACATTGCCCCTCTGTGCACCAGCCTAATTCCCGTCTGGAAAGAGCAGCTGGGGCCTGGGGCAAGGTGCCACAGACGACAGCCAGCCAGCCCCAGGGATGTCTCCTTATCTGCAGTGCTCAGCCTTGGCACCAGATCTGGCTTTCCCACAGCCCCAGGCTGATGCTTGCTGCAGGGCACAGGGATGTCTGGGATGAAAATCCAGCCTCCACAGCCTGTGTTATTGCAGTGGGTTGGATTTTGGGACCTCTGTGGGATTCAGCGGGCTGCTGGGAAGCAAAGTAGCTGTAAGGGACCATCCCTGGGTCCTTTGTGTCCCCTGGGCAGGACAGTGCTGGGGGTGATGGCAGGGCTGGGACATGCCCATGGGCCCAGCTCCCCTGGACAGTCTATTACATCCCTTCCTTTAATGGGTAATTATCTTGACAAGACAGAGTGGCTTGTCTGCACCTTTGGAGGTGAATGTGGGGAAGGGCTCAAAGTTGAGGGAGAAGATTAATGGCTCCTGTCAATAATGTGGAAGGAGGGATCACCTGGCAGGGTTTGCATGAGTAATCTCCACGTTCCAAAAGCGTTTTTATAACTTTGAAGGATGGGCTATGAATTCACCTCCCTGATACCATCTTTTCCTGTTGGTCAGTTCGTTATCAATTCGCTTTAGTGTCATGTCAGCGGCACGTGTAACCTCATCCTGGCACAGGGACCTCCAGCACAGCTCGCAGCGGAGGTTTGCTCTGCATCCAGAGCCAGCTTCATCCCACCCTTCCAGAGCAGGGATGGAGGGGATCAGCACCCAATGGTGGCTTGTGCCTTTCTGTCCCCACCTCACAGGCTGAGTGCCTGGTCCCCTGTGGCCCCCCGTGAATCCCACCTTACCTCAGGGCGCATCCGAGCACGGCGGAGCCAGAGTTAATTTGGGACACCCTTGCATGACTTTCTAGGATGTGCTGCCCCTCTGGAGGAGGGAGGCCGTGCCCTCGGCTCTCTGACAAACCCTCCTTCCCGTTGGCTGTTGCTGGAGGAGCTGGCGGGGTGCCCGGCAGTGCCCTGGAGGTGGCGATGGAGGGGCAGAGGCCGAGGCTCTCCACCGTGGCAGTGCCCCTTGGGAGATGCTCTCTTGGCTTTAATTAACAGTGTGTTACATTAATCGGTGTCTTCTGCTAAGTGATTAACATGTTTCTGGTCCCATTAAGGGCGGTTATGAGAGGGATGAAGGCAGCTGTCACTGGTAATTGCCAGATCCTTGCAGGATCCTGTGAGCCGGGAAGGCTGTGGGGTCAGCGAGGCCAGAGCGTGGCAGGGGGTGATGAGGGGAGAAGGGGGACAGCAGGCATTGGGAGTGAGATGGAGGACAGCAGACAGTGGTGGATGCTGCCTGGGCAGTCCTTGACACCACTGATAGAGACTGAGCCTGTGGGAGCTCCCAGGAGATGAAGGAGGTCAGCGCATGGGGGTGAGGGTGGGATGTCAGTCACAGCCCAGTCTGTATCCCTCTTGGGGACCTGGGAGTATGAGGGTGGCCCATGGCACTGGGATGTGACATCCCAAGGGCTCTTGGAAGCACAGCAGGGTGCCAGCACCCACATTTTCAGAAGTACGTTACAGGGAGGTTGGTTGGGTATTTCACCAGGGAATGTTTCTTGGCTGCGCATCACCTGGGTTTGCAGTTTGGGGAAAGGGGTTTCCAGCTGCTCCAGTCCAGAGTGGGCTTGTTTGCAAGGGATTGGGTGCAGCAGACATGCCCCTGGGGGTTTGCTGGGGCGCAGGGAGATGGAACCTGCTTCCCTCTGTACCTGCAGACCGAGAGCGGATCGGCCAGGACTCCTCGTACGAGCAGGAGGGGAAGGTCCAGTTTGTCATCGACGCCGTCTACGCCATGGGACACGCACTGCACAACATGCACAAGAACCTGTGCCCCGGCAAGGTGGGGCTGTGCCCCAGGATGGACCCTGTGGACGGCGTGGAGCTGCTCAAGTACATCCGCAACGTCAACTTCTCAGGTCTGTCGTGCCCGGGGCAGTGGGAGGAGCGGCCCCAGGGGCTGGGTGTCCCTGGGTGTCCCCCATTAAGGGTCACACAGCAGCACCCACAATTTATTCATGTTGCCATTTGGCACCCACTGCACTGCGAGCGAGGCAGGCAGAGACGAGGCGGTTTCGCAGCAGATCAGCAGATGAGGAGGTCTGAGCTTCCACATCTCCTGGGAGCCTTTGGAGTGTAACCCGGCAGCAATCCTGCCCTCACCCTGCCCTCACCTGGGCAATCCTGCCTGGGCTCTCCCCTTGCCTGCTCCTCCCATCACCTTCTTGCCTCCCCTCTGGCAGAGGTCCCACTGAATCCTACTGCTCTGCCCTTGTCTGTCTCAGATCTCCTCCGGTTTTTCCCCTGCTGTATCTCCTTAATAATAAACATTTTCTGTCTTGTCCCCTTATTGCTTCTATTTATCTCCACCCTGTGATCTCCTCCACAGTGTCTCTTCTATTTATTTTCCCCTTTTGCTTGATTTTCAGCTTTCTTCCTCTCATTAGTATTTATCTGCAGACTTCACTTGATTTAACTTTAAAGCTGCTTTTCCCCCTTTCTTAAAATAAGCAGCGAGAGGGGGAGTATCAAACCAGAGCCCCCTCGGACCCCGTCACCAGGGCTCCCTGTGCTGGGGGTGCTCTGGGTGCTGAGCCCCCCCTCTCCCACAGGCATTGCTGGGACTCCTGTGACATTCAACGAGAACGGAGACGCTCCAGGGCGTTATGACATCTACCAGTACCAGATCAGGAACTCCACCCCTGAGTACAAAGTCATCGGGCAATGGACAGACCACCTGCACCTCAAGGTAAGGGCTTGCTGGTGCTGCAGTGGGGCCGTGAACAGTCTGTGCTCAGGGGACCCTGCAGGTCCCAAGTAGGGTCTGGGAGCCCATGGGTGCAAAGTCAGACAGACAAACATGGGGGGGTCAGAGGGGAGGGTGTCCTTCAAGAACACACTTGTGCTTCAGCTGTGGTGGCCCACCAGCATGTGTGACCATCCCCACAGGCTCTGGGCATCAGACAGGAAAGAGAAGCCAGAACAAAGCAGACGGGGTTTTCTCAGAGAAGGAGGGACTTTGGTTTGGGTTTCTGATGTTGAATTTTCCCAAAAGGCCAATGAGAGCTTCATCACCACATTATCCCCATGCCAGGTTGGGCTGGGACCCTCTGTAGGATGTGCTGATGGGGTGAGGGCTGGATCTGGGTAGCACTGCTGTGAGCACAGGCAGGGCAGGGCATCCCCTGTGCCCGGGGGGTGCCTGGCAGGGGCCCGGAGTGCCATCAGCAGGGCTGGTACCGTGTCCCCCACAGGTTGAGAACATGCTGTGGCCGGGGGGTGGGGCCCAGCTCCCCAGCTCCATCTGCAGCCTGCCCTGCAAGCCGGGTGAGAGGAAGAAGCTGGTGAAGGGCATTCCCTGCTGCTGGCACTGCGAGCGCTGCGATGGCTACCAGTATCAGCTGGACGAGTTCCACTGCAAGCGCTGCCACTTCAACGAGCGGCCCAACGAGAACCACACCAGCTGCACCCCCATCCCCATCATCAAGCTGGAGTGGAGCTCGCCCTGGGCTGTGGTCCCCGTCTTCATCGCCATCGTGGGCATCATCGCCACCCTCTTCGTGGTGATCACCTTTGTGCGCTACAACGACACGCCCATCGTCAAGGCGTCGGGGCGGGAGCTGAGCTACGTCCTGCTGACAGGCATCTTCCTCTGCTACGCCACCACCTTCCTCATGATCGCCGAGCCCGACCTGAGCACCTGCTCCTTGCGGCGCATCTTCCTCGGGCTGGGCATGAGCATCAGCTACGCCGCGCTGCTCACCAAGACCAACCGCATCTACCGCATCTTCGAGCAGGGCAAGAAGTCGGTGAGTGCCCCCCGGTTCATCAGCCCCGCTTCCCAGCTGGTCATCACCTTCAGCCTCATCTCGCTGCAGCTCGTCGGCGTCTGCATCTGGTTCATCGTGGACCCGTCCCACTCTGTCATTGACTACGAGGACCAGCGGACTACAAACCCCCACTTTGCCCGGGGCATCCTCAAATGTGACATTTCGGACCTGTCCCTCATCTGTTTGCTCGGGTACAGCATGCTCCTCATGGTCACCTGCACTGTGTATGCTATTAAGACCCGTGGGGTCCCAGAGACCTTTAACGAAGCCAAACCCATCGGGTTCACCATGTACACTACTTGCATTGTGTGGTTAGCCTTCATCCCGATATTTTTTGGGACGTCACAGTCGGCGGAAAAGGTAAGGGAGGAGGGGAGAGGCCTGGCTGGTGTCTGGTGGGCTGTGAGGAGCAGGGCTGAGAGAGGCTGTCATGGCTGTCATGTCTTCAGGTTGCTCCCCTTGGCCCGGCCAGTGTGGGAACTGGGGTGGGAAGAGCTCAGTTGACCCTGCTGCCCCTCTCCAGATGGGAGCAGTGGGCAGCACAGGATGCTGCTGTGTGGGAGGGGAGGATGAGTCCCGAGGGCAGATGCAGGTGCCTGGTGTCACGAGCACCTTTTCTGCATGGAAAGGGACCAAGTGCTGCCCAGCTGGTGCCTCTCCCCAGTACTGAGTTCCCATGGGACTGAGGCCAGCCCGGATGAGGCTCCGTGCTCAAGTGCGAGGGATTAAGAACAAAGAATAAAAATCTCATGAATGAGCCCCAAATCCCTTTGCTTGCCAGCCAAAACAGGAATCATCTCGTTTATGTCAAATGCAAACAGCTCACGCCTGCCAGCCCAGAACTGCTCTGACAAACAAATCTTGGAGTTGCTGTTCCCTGGAAATCCCCGGGGTGACCCACCATCCGGATCCCTCTCTGGACCCCCCGAGTGTGTCCCCACCATGCTGAGCTGCTGAAGCTGTGGCTTTTGGGAACACCTATTGCAAAGGGCTGGGGGTGGTTTGCTGAGGGACCTTTTGCTGAACTGACTCTGCTCAGAGCATCCAGCACTCGAGGAGGCTGAGTCTGCCCGGCCAGCTCTAACCTTGGCTCAACCAAAAAGTCTCACCAAGCCAGCACTGGCTGGAAGTGTGAAGGAGAATTAAAGGAAATAAATGGAGCCTTTTGCAGCATTTCCATTTTGATGAGATGGCAGGGGAGATACTAACAAGAAAGCAGGTTTTTTAAGAAATTATTGCAAAACAAAAGCTCCCTGAAAGCCTCCTTAATGTGCTCGGCATACTGTGGGTAATAAAGATGGAAATGATAATGATTGTAGATTATGCGCAAGGTTGCTCACCTCTTCACTGCAGCTTGTCACGGGATAATTTAGGGCTGCCGAACGCTGGCTGTCAGGCAGCAGCTCCACAATAGGCTGTGCCTCACTTTGGGGGTTGTAATGCACAGGGCTGCTCTGTTATTAGGCTGCTAACAAGCTGATTAGAGGCGGAAAAAGTGATGTTCCCAACTCCCCTTGGACGCGGAGCTCTGTCTCACAGCTTGCACTGCCTAGAGTCCGCCGAGTGATCCCTGGAGGGATTTTGTGATTCCAGCTGGGTGCTGTGCTGTGGGAGTGGGCTCTGAGTGTCCCTGGGCTGCAGCTGAGGGATGATGGATGTGCTCGAGGGGGCAGTTGGATGGAGTGGCTGCTCAAGGCTGCCTTGGTGCTTTAGCTGCTGGTTTGCAGTCCTGGGGAGAAAAAGGGCAAAAAGAGTCATTGCACAGCTAGCACAGAGGGTCAGGCTCTGAGAGTGTCCTTGGGATGTGAACTGGGGGTACTGGCATTGGCATCACCCTGTGCGGTGCTGGTGCTGCTGGGACCAAAGGCCTGGTGCTGTTGGGCCCCGTGGAGCACCTGCACACCCGGGAAAAGAAAAGCCAGGAGCATTGGCGGGGCTGTTGTTCTCCCCTGAGAGCAGTGCTGGAGTCCTGAGGATGCCACGGGGCAGACCCGCACCCCAGACTGCTGGCACCTCTGCCGGGACCCCAGCTGAGGCTGCAGTCATGGTCTGGAGGAGTTGGGTAATAATAATCTCCACTTTTATTTTAATTCGCTTTACTCGTGCCCACAACTTTGCATGGAGGTGGCATATTACTGTAACAAGTCCCCCAAGCCTTTTCTGAAAAGAACCTCTTATCCCCGCCGATCCCGGCGGATTACAGAAATAGCAATAACAGAGGATCTAAAGAAAGAGACAATTTCCTGTGCTGATAAGGCGGCAGCGGAACAGTGGAGTCATTGTCTGCTTCCCTGTTTATCACATTTGCTTTCAGCGAGGGAGAAGAGGGAGAGGGAAGGAACGAGAGGGACTGTCCAGTGGTGTTAGTGTGCTGCAGGAGGGCTGAGCGGATTTGCCTTTCCCCAGCAGCCACCATGGTGCAAAATCCCCTGCAGTGGGCCCAGGCATGGATTTAGGGTGGGGGGAGTTTCCAACTAACGCAGAGATTCGCTGTGGGGCAAGCACAAGCTGTGCAGGGCTGTGCCTTGAGCCTGGGCTGCTCCCTCAGGCAGGACAGGCTCATCCAGCCCTGGGCAAGGGCTGAGCACAGCACTGGCCTCGGGGGCTTGTGCGGGGTCATTTCAGGTTGCTGCAGTCCCTGGATGCAACGTCATTGTCCTGAGCCAGAGATGGCTCTGCTCTTTGATCCTGCCCATGAGGCAGCAGTTGCTGCTGGGCCAGGAGCTGGAACCTCCTCAGTAGCCCCAGCACACACCTCTGAGGGCTCCGGGGGAAGCTCAAGCCTTGTTAACGGAGGGGCGAAGCGAGGTTCTGGGCTGGAAACCAATTAAGAGAGTAGGAACTGAAATAGTGAGAAATGGTCATTTTTTGCAGTGGCAAAAGTTTAACTGAGCAGAGCTCCACGGCTGTGTTGAAGCTCCAGGCTAAAAATACTCCTCTCTGAGCTGCTGGGGGGTTTAGTGCGGCGAGACAGAGCTGCGGAGGCCGGTGTGGGCTGCGGAGAACGGGGCTGTTCTGGCACATGCATCATCGGGGTGAAGGTCACCACAGTGGCCCTGTGAGACCCCAGAAGTGTTGCAGGAGGTAAAGAGCTGGGGGGAGTGTGGGGAGCTGGAGTGGTGCCAGTGGGGGTCTCGGCAGAGGGGAGTCCCTGGTGGTGCGGGGAGCCCCGGCCCAGGCGCGGGGGGAGCACGCACAGAGACGTCTGAGCTCAGCTCAGCTGCTCTCTCCCTCCTTGCTGAAACGCCTCCGAGTCCCGAGGCACAGGGGGGAGTTGCTGCAGAGGCACAAAACCTGGAAATTGCTGGATTGGAAAGTGAGGTTCCTTGGAAAGGCGTTGCTGAGGAGCAGGAGGGGGGCGGGAGATGAGGGGTGCTGAGCCATGTCCCACCAGGGTCACGCTGTGCTGGGCAGAGTTGTGCTGGTTCCCAGGCAGGGGTCGGGGTGCCTGGAGTTGAGGTCCCAGTGCTGCCCTTGTTCCTGGCCAGTCCAGGACACTTGCAGCAGAGTCTGGAGAGTCGGAGTGAAAAAAAGAGGAAGAAAGAAAAAAGCGCACACATTCTGGCACAGAGATATGTTTTGACTTTGCTTGATGAAATGACATTTTTATTTCCAAAAACTGCCTAGAGAGAGAAGGTGGAACAAACAAACCAGTGCATGTGACAGCAGGAGGTTTTATTCTGGGGACAAACCAAAGTTTTCTGTTGACTCAGAACAAGCTTTGTGGCATTTTCCCTCCAGGGCTGAGTTGGAACACTCTGGGCCATGTGTTGATTTGCCTTGCACAGTCACAGCTGGGACCTGTGGGTCCTGGGGGGGCTGACAGCCCTGCCTGGGAGTGGGTGTCTCCTGCCAGCTCTCACTCTTGGCATGGAACGGCCCCAGGGAGCCGTGCAGAGCCCCTGCCTCAGCATCTGCCCTCCATCACCTTTCTGCTGTTGGCTCCAGAAACTGAGCCCCCAGGTCAAGTGTGTGGCCTGGAGAGGAGGGGGCCCCGTGCCCTGGCTGCTGTTGCAGTCCCTGGGCTTCCCTGGCTGCTCCAGGTTGTGCCGCCTCACACGGCATTAAATCCCACGCGTGGAACACCGGCAGGAGAATCCCTGGACACTGAGCTGTGACAGAGCCATGGGTGAAGTTCAGGAACTGCTTTAAAGATCCTTCTAAACCCTTGTCAGCACCCTGCAAACCAGGTGTGTGCAAAGGCACCTGAAGACCCAGAGCCCCCTCCCTGCTCAGCTCCACTGGCCCAGCACATGAGCTGTGTGGAGGAGAGGATGCTGGAGAGGACGGAGCCCAGTGCTGGATGCTGATGGAGTTGGGATGCCCATGGAGCAGAGATGCCCGTGGAGCAGGGACTTGCCCTCCTGGCCACCCTGGGAGATGGGATGGGCTGAGGGAGGGGGTCTCTTCCTCCTCCAGGTGGCCACCTGCTTCAGATGCCCCCAGCTTGTGAGGAGCCTGCCAAACGCTCTCCATAGAAAAATGGATTATTCTACAGTCAGATTAATGGGCTTTCATTTTGCAAAACATCTGTCACTGTTAGTCCTGGACAGTGAGCGTGAAATTAGTTTTGACTGCAAAAAGGCAGTGTCGGTGTGTAATATGTGACTTACATGACAACGGCCCAGGAGCCAGCTGGGGAATGAGAATTACCTGTTGAAGGGAGATGGGGCATGAGGGTGCCCTGGGAGTGGGTGTCCTTGCTGTGCCCACCATCAGCATCGGAGCTCCTGCCCTGCAGCTGGCAGAGCATCAAGCCTAATGTTAAAGAACCAAGAGTGCCACTATTTTCAGCACTGGCTCCCCACTCAGTTTATTTAACTCCAACTTTTCCATGTTCCCCTGTTTCCTCCTTTCCCAGACGACCCTTCTGGATCCCACAGAGCTGGGGAGGGTCTCAGCTCGTGCCCTTGTGTCTTGCAGATGTACATCCAGACCACGACGCTCACCATCTCGGTGAGTCTGAGTGCCTCGGTGTCCCTGGGCATGCTCTACATGCCCAAGGTGTACATCATCCTCTTCCACCCGGAGCAGAACGTCCCCAAGCGCAAGCGGAGCCTCAAGGCAGTGGTGACAGCGGCCACCATGTCCAACAAGTTCTCTCAGAAGGGAGGTTTCCGCCCCAACGGAGAGGCCAAATCAGAGCTCTGCGAAAACCTGGAAACACAAGGTAAGGTGGCTCCCGTGGGGACTCGCAGCAGGATCCCCCGAGGATCGCAGGTGCTGGGAGCAGGGAGAGCTGAGTCTCTGCTGCAGCTCCAGCTGCCAAGTGTCTCTCATGGAGATGTGGGAGCTGGGCGTGAGCAGGGCTGGCAGTGAGCTCCCGGCTGTGCCAAGGCAGGGAACAGGCATGGCAGCAGTGCTGGGGGCAGGAGGCACAGGGGGATGTCAGTGCAGCACCGAGGGGACATTTTTCACTCTGTCACTGGCAGGCCACGTACCCTTAAATAAACAACAGAATAAATAATTCACAGGGCTTTGATATGGGCAGATCGGCTACGAAAACATCGCAGCTAACAAATAGCTCTGTCAGCTCTAATTTCTTCTGCTCTATCTAATTGTTATCTGGGAACACCAGTTGGAGACCTGCAGCAAGGTTCGATTGTCAGCAAGGCACCACGAGCTGCCAGGTGTCCCCTCCGTGCGGTGCCATGGGAGGGCTTTACATGTGTCCCCATGAGGGGACACATCTGTGCTGCTCAGGGTGTCCTGGGCTTTGCCGTCTGTGCCAGCACTGCCCGTGTCCTTGGCTGGAGGGTGTCCATGTGCCCACTGAGCCCTGTGGTGCCTGGGGACCTCATGGGGGCATCTCCACAGAGCATCGTGCCCACTGAGGGCAGGACCCCAGATGGTGCCTTGCAGGGCTGTGACAACATGAGCTTTGGGAACATGGAGCACCTGTGGTCTGTTCGTAGGAGGTTGCTGAGGGAAGTGACAGGGAGCCTGAGAGCACACTGCCAAGGCTCATGTCACATCCCGGGTCACTCCTTGGGATGAACTGTCTTTAGAGAACACCCAGAGGCTGCCATGGGGCTCAGCCCCTCTGCCACGGCTCCGTGCCCTCACAGGGAAGGATCCCGTGTGCTGGTGCTGGCTGGATCCATGAGCAAACCCTGTTCCCATCCCTGCCAGCATCTCCTGGGGCGACGCACGGGTCAGGGGGTGGGACGGGAGCCAGAAGGGGAGGGTGGACTCCGTTAATGATCCATGTGAGCTCTGTCTCTCCTTCCAGCACTGGCCACCAAACAGACCTATGTCAGCTACAGCAACCACGCGATTTAGCTCCGGGCCTGCAGAGGGACCGCGGGTGCCACGGCCAGGACAGAGCCGCTCCTGGCAGGACCCTGGAGGGGAGCAGGACAGGAGGTGGCAGCCTGGGGAAACGCTCCTGCGGCGCCACTGGGCAGAGCTCCCGGGAAAACCGCCATCAACAGCAGCAAAAAATACATAAAGAAACAATAAAACTATTCCACGCCCACGGTGTCGATGCATGGCTCCCACGGAGGGAGCGGAACAGCGGAGCGGGGGGACGGAGTGCAGGGAAGAGGTGACGAACTTCGGCAAGTCTTTGGGTTTTTTTTCTGTATTTTGGCAAAAAAAAAAAAAAAAAAAAAAAAGAGAGACCCAACATTTTCCCTTTACTGGAATTTGTGAGATTGTTTGTGGTTGTGCAGAACCTTCTGTTTTCTCTTTCTTTTATTTTTAACCCTCCATTTTATTTTGTTCCTGTCTTCCTCTGTCCCTCTTCACTATCTCCCCCACATCCTACCAAATTCTATATGTTGCAAAAAGGAAAACTAGATAAAAATACATAAAATTTACATTAAAAAACAGTCAACAAAATAAAATAAAATAAAACCTAGACTGTGTTCAAAGTGCTGATTTCTATAGGTGGTTCCTTAATGTATGTGATGACCATATGGATTGAAATACGTCTGCTTTATGTACTGACCAGTCAAAAAACAAAAACACACAAAAAAAACAAAGTTCAGTGCCTGGATGTTTATGAATTATTCAATGACTGTGTAGAGCATGATCATTTTTATACAAGGAGATTTCTAATAAAAGACCCTGGTTTTGCACTCGGCGTTTGCTGTCTCTTGGTGACTTGGTTTCAGGAGGTGACTTGGTTTGGGCTGACAGAGAAGGTTTTGGGTGGCCAAGCGCTCTGGGAGAGCAGGGGGCTTGGTGTCCTTCCTCTGCAGGCATTCCTGCTGCAAAGAGGAGCAGATGGGCAGGGAGAGGGGAGCTCAGTGTGCCCCTGGGGCACACGCTGCAGCCTGTGCCTCACCAGTGCTCAGAGCTGGAGCAGATCCAGGGTGAAAAGGGCTGATTCCTCCACCTTCCCTCTTCCCCCAGGTGTGGGCTGGGGTGGGGAGATGGACCAGAGACAAAGGGATTTTCCAGAGATTTTCCATTCAGGCTGCGCAGGGAAGTGATGGAGTCACCATCCCTGGACGGATTTGTTTAAAAGTTGTGCAGATGTGGCACTTGGGGACACGGTGGCCTTGGCAGCGCTGGGTTAATGGTCGGGCTGGATGATCTTAGAGGGCTCTTCCAACCTGATGGACCCTGGGAGGCAGAGGCAGGGCCAGCTCCACTCCTCTCACCAGGAGCAATCTGGGTTAATTAGGGCGTTGCCCACTAAGAAAAGCGGCTCTGCTCTCCTCAGGGGAGGATTTCCCCTCCTGCCTGCAGCCCGTCCTCGGGGCGGCACAGCTCTATGGGTGAGGCCAGTGGCTGTTCTGTGGCTGTCTTGGCTGTACCTGTTCTGGGGCATTTTGGTGTGTTGGCTGCTGGTGTTTGGGGACTCCCCTGTTGGAGAGGGGGTGGCTGTGCTTGTTTGCTGCTGGGTGGGGAGAGGAGGGTCCAAGGTTGTTTCTGTTCGGGGAGGTGAGGAAAGGAGGCAGAGGGGTGCTGTGCCGACCCTGGTGGGGTGGGTGCCTCCAGCTTTTGGACAAGCCGTGGTTTCAGGTGCTCTGTAAAAGCACTGGAGCTGGTGTGACCTGGCCTTGGAGAGAGTGCTGGGGTGGCTCCCCATCCCTGTGCGTGTGTTCCCCCCTCCCATTTGAGTATTAATCACAGCTCTGCTCTTGCCTTGGTGGGTTGCCCAGGGAGAGGGGACCTGGGTGCCCTGAGCCCCCCGAGAGCTTCAGCCAGTGATCGGTGCCAGCGGGAAAGGCCCGTTCCCTGCCTGTGCACAGGGGACAGAGCTTGAAGGCAGGAGTTAAAAAAAGAAAAAAGCGTAATGAAAAGCTTGCAACTTTGATAAGATCATACTTGTCAAAAGAGCTGCTCAGGAGAAAAAACTGCTCCATTCCCAGCGCATCCATCACTGTCAGATCAGATGTGAGGCGCTGCCTGGTTCAGAGGGCTCCCAGAAAACCTGAGCTGATGTCTGTGGTGCTGTTTCTGGCTCAGAGATACTGCTTTACAGGCTTTACAAGCAGCTTTCACCTCGAGCTTTGCCTGATAATGACTGGAAAGGCTGATCCTACCTTAATTACAGCATTCCCCTCCCTTCCCTGGCTGTGCCTGTGAGGAGGGATGCTCTGAGCCTTCCAGAGATGGCCCCGTTTTTACCAGCCCAAACCTGCCCTGGCTGCCACTGTCCCTGTGCTGCTGAAGGACCCGTGTCCCTCCCAGTGCTGGGCACATTGCAGTGGATGCAATGACCACCCCAACGCAGCTGGTTAATTTTATACTGCACTCCATGATACAGTGCTGTTTAATTCTAAACACTTACTTGATTATGAAAGCTAATTAAAAGGGAGCTGTCTATAAGCCATTGAGATGGATGGGGATCTAGCCAGGCCCTGGCGTGGATGCCTGGGGAGCTGGGGGATCCAGTTTCTGCTTTGCTTAGTATTTTTGAGGGTAGTTCTGCCTGTGGCTGAGCAGAAGAGCAGAGTAGATTCTGATTCCTAGATATCAGATTCCTAGTTTTTGGTACTTTGTGTGTATTTTTTTTTTTTAAATGATGTGCCTGTTGTGAAATGAGTGCTGTGGTTTCTCCTCCTCGCCTCCCTTACAGATGAAAAGCACTTGTCCGATTTTCCCTGTATTTCTGTGAAGAGCTATTGAATTTAAACAGCAGTAATTGCTTGAGTTCCCTGAGTGGTTGACCTGCGCATTTTCCACGTTTTTTTGGGAGTTTGAGAAGTGGGGAGAAAAACCCGGGCTGGTGCCAGCTCCTCTGCTGCCTGCTCGTATCGCCCCTTGCCTGGAACTTTCTGTTCTCCTTGGCTGCTGTTCCCAATCTGCAGCTCTTCTCCTGAGCTCCCTTCTCCAGGGACAAGTGGGAACTTTTGGGGTCCCAGGGCATGGCGGGGGGTTGGAGCAGGAGCTGTGTGTGGGCTCATCGCCCCGGCCCCGTGCGGAGCGACAGCAGCCTGGAACCAGTCATTAACTCTCTTCCGTGAGAGGCAAATTACAGACTTCAGTGGCATAATTAGGCCAACTCGATAGGAAATGGAAAAACAAGATAATTTCTCTGCGAATTTTCCAGTCTGCCAGCCACCTCGTGCCTTGCTTTCCATGTCTTAGGAAAAATCACCCTCCTGCTCCTCGGCCCTGGAGGTCTCCTGTTGCAGCCCTGGCAAAGCTTAGCGAGCAGATCTGGAGCAAGGGGATGGACAGAGCAGGGCTGGAGCAGAGTGTGACTTGCCCCTTGCTCTGAGACTGAACTCCATCCAGCCCCTCTCCCACAGGGAGAGCCTGAAAGTGCTGACTTGTGTTGAAAGAGGAAGGGCAGCAGAGCTGAGGCACGTGCTTTGGTTCCATACAGGGTGGGGGACCACCTCTGCAGGGAGTAACCCGAGCTTGTTTCTGTGCTATGAAGCATTCGAGGAGCTGTGAGGAGCACATCAGTGCTGCTGGGAAGATGGGTGATGCCTCTGAGGGGAAGCACCCAGCCCTGTGGGAAGGACCAGCGGCAGAAGGAGCCTGGTTTCTCCTTGTTGGAGTGATCCCTGTGGCTAGAGCCGTGGATGGAGCCATGTGGGGTGTACCCAAGGGTCTCTCCACAGCACCAATGTTCTCTTGTAGAGCCCAGTGAGTCAATGGTGGCCTGCGTTGAAATCTCACTTCAGTGGTGAAAGCTGCAATTAGCATTTAATGAAGCTTTTTGCTTTTATTTTTAGGTAACCTCCGATTCCCTGACTGTGTAATTTAGTCCTCCATTGCTTGGAGATAATTAAAGTATGTCACTATAATTTGCTTTTTTTAAAAGCCTGTAATTATGTTTTTATTGAGAATAAAAAAGGGGGGGAGGGGGAAATGAAAACAATGTTAAGGGAGGAGAAGGCTTTGGATGGGCAAGGGGACTTCTTCCAGCTTGAAGGCTTTGGAGATCGTTCCAGGATGCTCAGTAGGCTGGGGACAGGGAAGGGCTCCTGTGTTAGCATGGGAAATAGTGAGGTGAGATGTCTCAAGTGGAGGGGTGAGAGCCTCAGGTCTCCTCAGCCTTGGCTGTGCTGGCACCTGTTCTAACTGGAGTGTAACTGGGGTGGGGGCTGCCTGAAGGACCAGCTCTGCTTCCTCTGCTGCCTTGCTTGTGGTCCTACACATCATTCTCTTCCCAGTGCCCTGGGAGGAAGCAGCCCCACTCCCTCTGCCCCAAATCATGAGGCTGTGGTGTGGGGGCAGCCCAGGGCTGAGCCTGGGGCAGCACAGCCGGGGTCTCCTCCATGTGCCTCCCACTCCCAACACCGCCCTGCCCAGCCCCAGGCATCTGTGGGCACGCAGGGCTTCACCTTCAGCTGCAGCATCCGGTCTCTGCGACCAGACACGCTTTGCTGAAGCAGGGCTGAGCTGCTCTGCCCTCCCTGCACAGCAACAAATTAACAGGGAGGAATTAAATGTCTCTTCCCAGGCCTGACAGGGCTGCGCAGCCCTTGGGGGATGCTCCTTGCAGCTCCGGCTCTATTTGCATCTGTAAATGCTGCTGCTGGATGTCAAACAGCCCATGTCCCTCCAATCCCCCTGGCACTGTCTGACGCTGAATGTGCCAGCCAGAGCATCCTGCCTGGCTCCTGGCCCTGGGCCAAGCGCTGCTCCCAGGCAGCCCAGTGAAACCACTGCCTGCAAACTGGTCTGGAATGGCAGCACGGCCATGGCAGCAGGAACTGCTCACCTGCAATTCACAGCCTGGAAACTGGCTGTCAGAGGGAAGTTGAATAACGAATAAATTCAAGATAATTGATTGGCCTGTGGCCAGTTCACAGCCAGAGAGAGCTGAAACGAGTTGGATTGTTGGCTTTTTCTTTAAGTTAGTCTCACTCAAAAATGTGAGCGCTAAGAGGTTACATTTAGTTTAGAATATATTTAATTCATTAAAATGTTGATCTCTGCTGCAGAGTTCACATCTGATCCCAGGCTTTATTCCTTATCTAAATGCAAAGGTTTCTTGCCAGAAATACAAAGCAGAAAAGAAATCTTGGTGCTTAGGAAAAGTGACATGATGAAAGGAGCCGGTGCTGGACTGCGCTCCACTGCGGGAACCTGCTGCGACTGGGGCTGACACCCTCCCCAGTGTGTTCCTGGGTTCCTTCTTCTCGTACTGGGGTGCAGTGTTTAGGGTCTCAGTCCCACAGTGCTCGACATGTCCTGGGTGCTGCAAGCGTTATCCTGGGGTGCCTGCAGCCAGCCCCCCCTCAGGGCACTGAGATGCTGTGGAATTTGCTGCAGTCCCCTGCAAAACTTCTCTCTGGAGCTGTCGGCTCCTCATGGAGCCGAGGCTGAAGTGACTCATGAAAGTCTCTGATAGAGTAGTATCGGGTCATGGATTTCTGTTCAAGCGTGTCCTCAGGCTGTGCATCCACCCCAAAATCCGTGCCCCCCAGGTGTCTGAGTTGGATGGCACTGGGAGTGGGCTCCACTCACAGCACGTTGTGTCCCCCCTTTGCTGTGCAGAAATCCCCCTCTCCAGCCCGGTGTCATAGCACCTTCCTCGCAGAGCGTTTGTGATCTGCAGGGGATGACAAAGGGAAGGAACAGCACTTAAAACCCACTAAAACCCACACACCATCACCAGCTTTTGTACTGGTTGCTATGGGAACCCCATACGTGCACCGGAAACGCTGGAGTATGCAAATGAGCTTCTTAATTAGTTCTTCTCAGCCTTTCATGCTCCTGGTGCAGCAATTTGATCATTAGATGAACATGCCACTTCATTATTGTCAGCTTAACCAAACACGGGCTGGGGTGACCTTTGGGGAGGGCAGGCTGTCCTGGGAGCTGGCTGGGACTGAGGGAAGATGGGGGCTGGAGGCTGCCCGGAGCTGGGAGTCTTCTCCAGCAGCTTCTGCCAGTGTGGGCCGGGGTTTATGTGTGTGTGTGTCTCCAGCCTGCCCAGTGCCAGGGCCCGCTACCGTGGCTGCGTGTGCAGCCGACAGAGGTGGTGGTTGTTTCGAGGTGAAGGGCCGAGCTCCTGGGGGGCAGTGGTGGAGCAAGCCCTGAGCCCCCTGAGCCATGGAGCAGGTTGCAGTGTCACCCTGCTCCCCTGGCCTTGGGGGACTGGCAGCGTTGGCCGTGCTGCCTCCAGCCCGCCGTGCCTGTCCTTGCCAGCCGTGTGCGTGCATGAGCTCTCACTGTAAATGCTATGAGTTTTTCACCAAACAAGCTTCATTAATCGTCTAATAACCGGATTAATTAAGGACACTGAAAGTAAACAGCAAGAATGTAATTTGCCTCTGATTGCCATGTAATTGCAGGAGTATGGTCTTATTTGCATATGCAGAAAGTGTTGTTGACGGCGGCACTGGGGCCAAGAGTACAGTATATGGAGGGCAGACGTGCCCTTGGGGTGGCCAGACCCCTTCAGCCCTCACCCCTTTAGCCATGCTCTTCGCTGCCTTTGGTGCTGCCTGCGTGTGTTTTTCTCTGCGGTTCTCCGGCTTCTCCCCAATTAGCCAACCCTCCTGCTATTTGTGGAGCTTTCCGAGCTGTTTGCTTAGGCAAACATTGATGTTCCAAACAGACTGACAGACCCGCTTGGGAACACTCCCCTGTGTCCTGTGAGACAGCAGAAATAGCTGAGCAGGAGCCCCTCTCTCTCAGGGCTGTCCTGGGAGGGGTTAGGACCAGTTGTCCCTTTGACCCTGCTTGCGGGAGACTTGGGGATTTTGGTTGTGCTTGGAAAATCTTGCCCTTGGCAAGTCCCAGAGAGCTTCCAGTGCCCCAAGAGGAGATGGGGACCAGGAGGTGAACTGGGGCACATGGAGTGGGAAACAGATGCAGTGTGGATTGGGGGCAGAGCCAGGGACTGAATTCCAGTGTTGAGTCCCACACCATCTTGCATCTCTGGTGTCCTCCACCCCTCCTCAGCTGGTCTATTTTCTAGCAAAAGCAGACATCTGGATGGTGACTAATCTTCCAACTCCCTGCTTCCCATTAGCCTAGGGTGAGTTTTCTTCTTGGATTTGACCTTGTCAATACCAGATCTGGGCTGCTCGAGGAACAGGAGTACGTGGTGCTCTGTGAAGGTGACTATGTGCTCCCTCCATGCACGTGTGCACGTGCCCAAAGGGGAGAATTCGGAGGACTAATTCCGTCTTGGAGAGCCCCAGGACTGTGTTTTTCTCTCTCCCTGACAGACATGACTTGGTGGAAAGCTCCCATGAGGAGGGACGTGACCTTTCAGGAGAGGCTCAGAGTACCTGTGGCAGGCAGGATTTTGAAGTGTATCCATTTGTTTTCCTCGCGATGGTGACGAGCTCTGCAGGCTCCAGCGATTTCAGCCTGCCTTTTGCACATAGATGGACTTGGAGTAAACCACTGTGCGTTGTTGGCTCGAGACAGGCACCTGCTGCTCACTTGTGCATCTCCACGCTCAAGCAGAATAAAGCAGCAAGTCCGATCCTTTGAGCAATTGTTTTGGAAGAGAACTGGCTGGCAGAGTGGACGGGGGCCTGTCTGCCAGCAGAACGCTGGTGACAAATACCTGTGAAGAAAAATGGGGACTTGGGACCCCCCTGCCTGTCTGTGGGCATCCTTCCCATCAGCCCTTTGTTTTCTTGCAGCGTCTGAAGGTTTTGGGCCATTTTCCCACGGTTTTAAGTGCCGTACCTGTCCCTAACAGCTGCCAAACTCCATTCATCACGGACAGCGTTTTGTTTTCCTCCTCTGGAAACCTGAAACATGTAGAAAGAAATCAAGTTTTCCCTTGAAATTCGGAGGGAGTGGGGTGGAAGGCAGGTAGCCTTGCGTTTATTTTGCACTGCCTTTCTGAGAGCTGCTATAAACAGCCTGTCATCAGATCTCCAGCGCAGCCATTGAGCAGCTCCCCAGGTGCTGCGCTTGGTTCCTTGCCACGCAAGGTCTCGTTAGAGGTGGTGTTTGTTTCTGGTTAGCCATGGACTCCCTTTGAGCTTGAAGAGCAAGACAGGGAAATAGCAACGATTATGATTAGGGCTTTATTTTGAACTTCTGAAATCTCTCTCTCCCGTGGTGAACAACATCCTCGAGCGGCTGGAGGCTGCACCCCTCTAGTGCTTCACAGTGAATTTTTCAGAGATAAACAAGGGAGGCAATCAGCCCCTCCTGAACGGCGAGGGGTGTGGGTGGTGGTGCCTGCCGTGCCTTTGAGACCTCCCCTGTTGTCAGTGTGCTTTCTTCAGGAACCGAGGCCAACGTGAGGGCTCTGCCCCTGCCATTGCCAGGTTTAGGCTGTATCCGAATGTCTCCAGATCCTCCCTACAACGCTGACTTCCTCCTGGAGCAGTATTGCTGCTCCCATCTGGAGTTTGGAGAGCTAGCCTTCACTCTCTCTGCATCTTGGCTCCTGAAAATGGAGTCTTTGGTGGGTCTTGAAACTCGTGAAGGTGCGTCGCTCTTAAGGCTCAACATCCTTCCCACGGATGCCTCTTCCCACATCCCTCCTGTCCTTGTGCATTGGAGGAGGTGTGAAGGAGCTGCAAGAACTTGACCTCGAATACTTGTTGAGGAGCCCTAAGGGATGGATGTGTAGGCCCATTGCTGTGTCCTGGCTTGAGCTGTCTCTGGCTTTGAGGACACGGAGATTCCAATTCAGTTCCAATGTGTCCTTGGCACAAGCAATTAATCTTCCTCTGCCTCCCTCTGAAATCCCTCTTGTTCCAAGTGGGCTTCTGTATTCCAGTGCTGTTTTTCAAGGCTGATGGGAAAGCTGCCTCTGCTCTGATTGTCAGTGCTGCTGCTTTTCTATTATTTTTGAGATGCCTTGTGTTTTTTGGGGGGCCGGGGGGAAATTCCCAAACCTTGCTTTGTGATTTTTCTCTTCTCTGTAATTAGATGTAGCGAGGATCAAATTATGTTGCATTGCACTGCAAGCTTCTCCAGGCAGATGTTTCATCACCGGAGGAGAGATGACTTCCTCATTTACATTTGGGGAAAATTAAAAGAGAGGAAAAAAGAAAAAGGCGAAGGGGAATGTTGGATTTCCTGTTGTGTGAATGCATCTTGCAAGGCTTCAGGAGAGTGACGTGTGAGGGAGGAACCAGGGCCAGGAGAGAGAGCAAGGGCAAATGTTTTTTACCCTGCTGGCATTCAGATCTTGAGTTGTGCACTCCTTGGTGTTTATTTTGCTGCAAAACCCAGGGATGGTGGCTGTGACCCACCCCGCTGCTTCCCTGGGGGAGGATTTTTAGCACATGGAAGTCTGTTAGCTCCACATTTGGACTTTCTGGGGTGCACAGAGCCCCTCAGCTGCTGCCACCCTCTACAGCTCTTACGTAGGAGCTTTCAGAGCCGCTGGGGGGGTTGAAAAGGTGGCACCGACTCCAAATTCTGTCCTTTGGCATCCAGAGCTCTTTGGTGCTTGGTGCTTTGTGTTACTGATCAGAATGGATTAATTCCCCAAATATGACCAGGAGAGGAATGTGGAGCAGAGGAAAAGGTGGGAAAAAGGCCTGTAAGTGCCCATTGTTCGGGGATGCCAGCACCAACCAGCACCAGCTCTGGGGCAGAGGGTGGGGTTTGGCTGGGGAGAGCGTGAGCAAAGCAGGGAGGGAGCAACTCCCACCCTGGGAACACCGAGCACAATTCCTCACGCTCAGCTCAATAAAAGAGTCATCAAAAGTAAAAATGACAGCAATTCTGCAGTCAATATAATGTGGCTGCAGGTTAAATAAATAATGTTTGAATGATAATAATTGCAAAATGATACTATTTCATCTGCCACAAACATGTGGTTAAGCTCTCATTAGCTGAGGCTGGAGCTTTGCGGGAAGCAGAGGCTCTTTGAAAGCAGATCTTTGGATTATGCCTCTATAGAAATTCCTGGACTGCTTTTGCAAGTGTTTAATAATGCCTGTAAGTTTGCTCATGGGATTGAGAGGAGAATTGGAAGGGCCAGCACTCTGAAGTCAAGCTGGATTTGTATTTATTTATTTGAGGTCTGCTTGTTTAGGTTCTCAGAGCTTCTAAAAACAATAGGTTTATAATTAATGGACTACATTATAGTCCTTGAGCTCTATAGGGGAAAAAATGTATTTATTTTCAAGTGGCTTTTTTACATATAGAGGTTTTTATTTATAGATATTTGTATGAAGGCAAGTCCAGGCACATCTAGCAGAGTTTTCTAAGAACTTCAAGTTTAGTAAAACACTGCTCTGTCCCTTCTCACCTCCTTCCTCCATCTCCATCCTGGAGCAATGCTGTCCATGCCCCCCAGAGATGGTGCTCAGCCCCAAACTGGGGAAACCGGCGTGCTCAGCACCTCCCCAGACAGGGCTTATTTCAGACTTGGCTGCAACATTGATCCTCACTTAACATAGTAATGGGAATCTGCTTCCCTAATCAGCGAGGGAAGAATCTTATTTTGCAGCGGCTGGAAGGAAATGAGCTTTGTTGAGTCGTGGTGGGGTGTGTGCAGCGGGGTGAGCCGCCTTGGCTCTGCCTCGGTGCTCTCGGTGCGAACGGGAGCCTGTTGCAATCGCGTGGGTCGCGTGTCCTTCTTGTCTTGGCCCCCCCGTGGCTGGGGACAGCCTCCGCCTTGCTCGTGCAGCTTGGGTTTCTGGGGTGAAAACTCACGGGCATCGCCCTTCGAGGCCCCTGGGGCAGCGGCGGCTTTCCCCCGTCGGGTCACGGAGGTGCAGAGCGCGGTCCGTGCCGGCCCCTCGGAGCCCAGCCCCGCACCTCCGCCGCCGGGGCGGTGTTTGTCCGAGGAGGAGGAGCCGCCTGTGCCCTCTGCGCCCGCCCCGCTCCGCGCCGGACCCGTCTGGCTGACGGCAAATTGTTTTCTGATGGCTGACTCGGTATAACTGAACTCAATTTGCCTTTCAAAAGCAGCTAATAGTCGCATTAAAAAATCCATTTTCACTTGTGATTGAATTTGACGGCGGCTCAATCAATAAGCGAATGGAGCGTTTCGCGCGCGGCGCTGAGCGGCCGTCGCCATGGGAACGGCGGAAGGGCGGCCGCGAGTCCCCGAGCGCGGGTGTCACCCGCCGCTGTCACCCGCCGCTGTCACCCTGCCAGGGCCGCCCCGGGCAGGTGCCGTGGCAGCGAGGGAGGCCCTCCTGGCCGCGATGCTGGCAGGATTTGGTTTTGTTTTCCTCCTCTTTGCCGCTGCCGCGTGGGACGAGCGCTCTGGCGGTGGCGGGTCGTGTGCCCCCTGACAGGGACAAGCTGTGGTACCGTGGCTGGGCCTCCTGAGGGGGGTGGCCCTTGTGTGGCACTGAGGGGATGGCAGCCCTGGAATGCCCCTTTCCGCGTCATTCCTTCCCCCGTCTCTCAGACAGGGGGCGAAGGTGGGAGAGAACAGCCGGAGCAGCTCTGGGGCTGCAGCTGGGGGCTGCAGGGCTGGGAATGAGCTGTCCTGAGGGGCTGGTTTTCCTTTGGGGGGGGGAGAGGAAATAATGAATTGAGGAAATGGGTATATAAGTATATATTTTTAATAGGGTTCATCCACATTTGATGAAAAATGAACATGGCACTTTGCTTCATGACAATCAAGCTGTTTCCTTTCAGCTATTGTTTGCGTTCCTCTTATTGTGGTGCAAAATGGGAATGAAGCGGTTCAGTCAGGAACTCTGCAATTGAGATTTTTTTTTTTTTTATTTTTATTATTATTTTTTCCTCCCAAAGCAGTTTTCTGGGAGGTCTTAATTAGGAACTCTCCCTCCGCATGCTCCGCTGTCCAGGCAGGGAAGCCCACCTGCAGGCTGAGTGATGCTGGCGTGGGGCAGGACTCCCCTGCATGGTGCCACCGGCAGTGCTGCCCACCCGCCCTCACCTCACGGCTTCCCTCAGCCCGAGGGGGCCACAATGAAAGGAATAAGCTGCTTTACAACACGTTGGTGTTTTCTCTGCAGGGAGTTTGCCTGGGGCTCCAGGATGCCGCTCACTGCCTTAAATTGCATCTCTAAGCATCCGCCAACAAAGCATCCTGTCTTTGAGCTCATTTCCATGGATTGATCCACACTAGAGGAAGAAAAGAGGAGACTGTATTAAGTCTGAGCTAAAAGAAGAGGGAATCCAGGCATGCTGGGCTCAAGTCAAGCTGGAGACTGGAGCCCACCCGGCTGAGGACTGGATGTGGTTGAACTTTTGCTGCGTACCTGGGTTAGATCCGAGTTCCTTGCCTCCCCAGCTCACCTTCCCGGCTCCCCATGCTGCTGTGCCAGACCCAGGTGGTTTCTCAGGGCTGCCCTCGGCCAGGGAGAGCTCTTGGCCATGGCATAGCATTTTTCACCTTCCTCTTCCTTGGGATGTGAGCTGTGTCCTGGGAGGACCTCACCACTGGGGGTCAGGACGTGGGGCTGAGGCTGTGCCAGCCCATCCCCTCCCCTCCCAACGTGCTAGAGGTGGCACTTGCTGGAGCAGGCAGAAGAGTCTTTGAGTTTCCAGCCCCTTTTGCCAAAGGCTCCTCTGTTTCTTGGGGAGGAGAGAAGCCATTTTCATTAATTTCACAAGCTGTTTCCACCATGGCTGTGTTCACTGCTGCTGGTGGCTGAGGATGATCCTCTCTTCCCACCCTCACAAGTAGAATCAAAGCCTGTAACAGCGGTGCTTGAGCGATCTGCAGAGCTCTGGAGGCAGCCTGAGGGTCAGGGCTTTGTTTCCTGACAGGTGCAGGGTTACCCTAAACTGTAATTTCATTGTCAGTGGGAGCTGGCGTGTTTGGTTTACGTTCTGGAGGGAGCTGGCCCCGGAGCTGGTTTGGGAGTGGGGAGGGAGCCGTGGTCTCTTCCGCCCAAGCGAGCACAGCTCTGCCGCTCGTGGAGCTGCGCGGGATGCGACACCGGGCCTCGCGCCCCGCGGCTGACAGGGACCCGCTCCTGCTTCTGACGCTTCTGCTCAGTGTCCTGAGCCAAAGTGCTGTGCCCCAGCTTTGTCCCCACCATGATCTCCCCAGGGAAGGAAGAGACTCCCCGCGTGCCTGCGCCTCCCCAAATCCGGGGATGGAACTTTACCCCCCAGCTGCTTCCACTCCCCTGAACTCAGACTCCTGGCACTCTCTGCAAGTTGGGGGTGCTGGCTCCAGTCCTGGGGTGCTGGGGGAGCAGTGGTGGCTCCCTGGACTGTGCCCAGTTAGGGTATTGATATTCCCCTTTCTGCTGGGAATCAGAACTGTCTTCCAGAGGCACCATGTTCTCCCTGTGAGAAGCTGAATGAACAGTGTGACTGCCCTGGTGAGATGTCTATGGGCTCCTGCCCTCCCTGCAGAGACCCCTCAGGGAGATAAAGAGACCCCGACAAAACCATGCCTGTGTTTATCTCAGCTCCTTGCTTTGAAAGCTGCGCTGGCCCTGCTCGAGAGCTCCCAGTCAGATGCTTTCCCGGTGTTCCTTTTTCCCCAGATACAAAGCTGCCGAGGTGTAATAAGCTGAGGGGAAGGCGATAAGCTGCTCGGTCAGCTCCGCGTGCTGCAGCAGCACGTGTGCTGTCATTAGCCTTTGGAAGCTGTATCTCGTGTAGAAGTCACTTGGGAATTAAGCGTTTGCTGGTGAAGCTCCTGTGGGGAGATGCTATTGCATCTTGGCTTGGGAGCAGGAAGAGCATTTGAATGGCCATCGCAGCTGGACCCCGTCTGTGTGGCCAGGGACCCCCGGTGCCAGATGCTGCACCTAAACCTGGGGATAGTCTTTACCCCAGAGATGCAAAAACAGAGGAGAAATGATCCCTTAGAGGAAATGAGGTACCGAGATCAAATGATTTGCTTGAGTCGTGCAGAGATCTCCCAACGCTTGGGTGGCGAGCTCGAGGCGCTGCTGGAACTCGGGGTTGAGGTTTACAGTTTGTGATGAGGCTTAACAAGCTTGGCTGGAAGAGCTCAGAGGAAGAAAGCAGCATCACAGAAGATGCAAGTGTGGAGCTCTGAACTAAATCTACTCAGACTGGGCTGTGCCACGTTTTGGGCCAGGCCATCGCAGGCCAGAGGCTCCTACAGCTGAGAACTGGCCCAGGTCTGCTGAATCCTCTTAAGGAGACTGCCCCTGGGTGTGAGTGTTCCCAGCGCTGCTGTCGAGCTCTGCAGAGGAGCTGTGTGACAAGGGATAAATGTTCTCTGATGCCAGCTGGCGTCCCTCCATCAAAGTCAGTGAAGACAAGGGATGCTCTTCCCAGTGCAGAGGCTCCAGCAGCTGTGGCTGTGGGTCCCGATGTTGCCTGGAATACCTGTCACCCACCTCTGGCGTTCATTTGTGTGCATTCACATTCATTTGTGTGCATTTGGGACCTGACGTGTGAAATGATTTCCTGTCTTCCGTGGCCGTGTGATTGTTTCCAGATCTTTCCCCTTTGCAATCGTGTGGAGAAAAGTTAAGTCACAAGTCTGGTGATAACACAGAAATAAATTAAATAAATTAACATGGAAGATGTGGAGAAGGTTCAGGCTGTGCTGGCACTGTGGTTAGTCAGTGGTCAGCTGTTGCTGTGTGTGTGACAGTGTGTGTGCTCGGCACAGAGCGCTGTGTGCATGCTGGTGTAGGGAAGGCATGGGACAAGCTGCCAGTGGAACAGGAAGGCGTCAACCCTGGAAAGCATTTTCCTTCTGTCTTCATCACTGTGCCTTGGGCTTATCTCTGTGCCAAAGGGCTGGCTGTCTCTTATTAGAGCTTCCAGGAGAAATGAGGCCCTTGTGATTGCATTCCATCCGTCTATCCTGCCCTTTCCACCCCAGTAATCTTCTAACACATTAGCCAATTTGAGCCACATTTGAGAAAAGAATCATGGTCTTGGGGATGTGCTGTTTGGTAACTTAGCTCAGGCTTTCTGTTGACAGAGTTGATCTCTGAGGTCACTGGGCCAGGAACAGTTTTCCTCTTCTAGAGTTGTTCCATAGCCAGGAAGAGTACAAGTTGCCTGCTGATAATCCATGGCATTTCTCAAAGCAATTGATAGCAAGGGGGCTAAGAAATAAGATAATCTAGAAATAATTCCCCTCCCTCGTCTTTTTTTCTTAGGGAGCCCTTACCCTGAGGATCCCTGCCATAATCCTTCCAACTAAAATCTGCTGATGACTCCTGACCAGGCAGACCTTGTCTTCTGCCCTTGTGTTTGTAGGATGAATGCCTGGCTTCACAGCCCCTTTCCCTGGAGTTGCATCTGGTTCTTTTGCCAGCAGAGCCCTCACAAAAACCCAAAGAAAAGCATATTTTGGTAATTCCTTTAGGTCATCCCTGCTGAGGAGGAAGAGCTGTTCCTAAGGGTGTCTTATTCCTCCCTGGAATGCATCAGACTTTCAGCAAGTGGGTTGGAGATGATGGCTGGATCCTGAGGAGCAGCACACACACGTGGAGACTGAGCTCCTTCCCTGCATCCCCAGCTCTCGGGGACCTGCCAGGCTCTGGAGGGCTGTGAGCCTGGTGACTCAGGCCTTTGGAACCAGCCTCATGCTCCAGGCCTGACTGCCCTGTGCTACAGAGCCGCGCTGGGCTGACAGAGAGGACACTCTTGGAAGGGAGACCTTGAAAGATGTGGGAGACAAACATCTCTTGTGGGAGAAGCTTGGCCAGCCCTGCTGTACCTGCAGGCTCTCCTACGCCCAGGCAGCTGTGCCAACAGAGCTCCTGCACCCCCTGACCCAATGCCTGTTCTGTTTGGCCTCTTGTGACTGCTGCCCTCGGGGTTTGGTGAGAGCAGAGATGATGTTCTGGGACAGGGCAGAGCCTGATGCTGACTGATGTTTCCGGACACCCAGATAGATCCTGCAGCCCATCAACTCCCATGCCTAAGCCCCTGTAAACCCGGGGACTTTCAGGTTCCTTGAGCCCTCCCCAGGCAGGACACTCACACATACCTCTGCCGGCTGTGTTAAGGCGCTGCAGCTCCTGGGTTTAATCGTGGGCTGCTGCAGGGCTCTGGACGTGTCTGGTCTGCTGCTGGTGCCTGCTGTGCTTTTGCTTTCTGTTCTCTGCATAAGTGCTGGGAAAGGAGCTGGGATGAGCTCTGTGTTCGGGAGCAGGGGATGGAGGATGTTTGTGCGGGAAGGACTGGCTGAGGCATTGGCAGCTCGGCCTTGCAGCTCTAATTGTGCTGTTAATGGCAAGGGAAAGCAAACATTGTCAGGGACCTTTTCATTAAAACAAACACGTGAGAATTTATCACTGCCATTAAATGCCTTAAACCGTGTCTGGGGGAGGAGGAGGCGAGGCAGTTCCAAATGGCAGTGCTGGCATGTCCCTAACCCAGCTGCTGGCTGGGAGCGCGGCAGGGGCTGTGCCACCACGTTCAGATGATGTCCTGTATTGCAGCCCTGGTTGTTGGAGCTGAATAGCTCTGAGCGATTCATGAAACCCTGTAACTGCGTGTCTGTGCTGTGTGTAAGCTCTCCCCAGGGGCAGGAGTGTGTGTTTGAATGTCTTGTTTTGATAGGGCATTGCTGCTGGGTTTTAGCATGCACAGAGACACAGTCTGTGCCTGGGATCTGCCTTTGTACGAGGATCAAGAGAGATGAACCACCCTGTTTTGTGAGCTTTAGAAAAATAGGCCTGCCTGGTTTTGTGTCTCCGTGTGTGTGTATGTGGGAAGGGATTGTTGTTATTTTTATTTACTGTCCCTGGTTAAACACCAATCAAAGATCTGGTGCTTTTTTGCATGCCTAGTCCTAATTACAGCACTGGCATGTTTGTTTTCTAAGAGGATAAGCTCTAAAGCAATTTTCATCTGTGCCTTTGTTTTCATCACCCTGCAATGTGAGAGATCTGAGCAGCTGTCTCGGGTGCTTTGCTCAAAGTGAAGAACAAGCCCTAGTGAGAAGGGCAGCTGGAAAGAGAGATTAATTAACCTGGCCTTGGTTGGCCTTGTAAACAGGGGGAGAAATCTCTCTCAAACTGCTTGTTGCTTATTTAGCTTGTAAAAAGCCACCTGATCTCACACTCAGTCTTAATCCAATCTGCCTTCCCACAAAGCTAATTGCCAGTAACGTACTTGCACATCTCTGGTGTCCTTCTCTTCCTGGCTGGCTTTACCAGCCGGGGACCAACGTGATGCAGAAGTACCCGTGTCCTTTCCTTGGCTACAGATCAGACAGCAAAAGTCTGTTCATCAAGGCCATTTGTCTTGATAATCCCGGGAAGATACTTGTCTAAAGCTGGCGAGAGGAACACCGAGCAGAGGTGGTCGTGGAGAATGTCTGTCCTCTGTTCCCGCTGTATTTACAGCGTGATGTAATTAAATGAGGGCTGGGCAGTCGGATCCATTGATTTTCATCAGAGGCAACCTTGCTATGTTATCAGAAGTGAGTAATCCCTTTTCTGGAGAGCAGACATTGATAGATCAATAGGAGAGAACATGCTGTACCTCCTGGCAGCTCCATCAACCTTGGAGGGAGAGCTACCAAGGGCACCAGCATTCTTGTTCTCCTGCTCCCAGAACTTCACCACTTCCCTTTCCACAGTTCCTGCACTGTCTTCTCCATCCTTGGTACAAGCTGCTCATCAGCCCCAGCCTGAGATTCCTCATCTCCCTGGAAGTTCTGCTGTTTCCTTCCTACCCCATGGGACGATCTGCCATTAAAGCAGTCTCCCTCTTGGTTTGGCTGTGCTAATTACTGTGTTGGATCCATTATTTCCAAGGGCATTGCTCTCCAACAGGAAAGTTCCTTCTAGCTCAGATCTGGACAGGCTTTACAAGGCAGGTGTTGGCTTTTTGGAGGAGACCCATGGAAAAAGAAGCGACGACCTCGGGGGGGGACCTGGATCTGGAGGTTTTACCCGTGAAAAGACTCTGTTAACAGTGAAGGCACATGTTTTGTGTATGGTTTGAGCATATTCTGGTTTCCTTCTGGGAAATGGGACTCTGAATGTGAGGCTGGGACTGAAGGCTTGTAGGACAGCAAATTGAGATAGATATTGATTTTGATTTTTAGTAAACAAACTTAAAGAGCAGGTTTTTATCTAACGGGGGTAGTCAGCAGAAGTTTTAATGCCATTAAGCACTGGATACACAACTCAGCTGCAGAAAGGCAGTCACAGCTCACAGTGAAGGCACTTGGGACAGAAGGGAAAGGCGGTGGGGTGAGAAGAATTAAAGACTATCAAGGCTGTTACAACCCCCTCTGAGCTCTGCTGTTGAGACTTCTGATAACATAGTTGTTTTTGAAGATTTCACGCAAAGCTGCTCCTGGCTGGGGACTGAGAAGATGCTACGCTGGCTGCAAATTGTCTTGATAGAAAATAGTGGTATTTTGGCCATTAGCTGCGTCAACAACCACTTTGTTCTGCTCTCTAATCGCTTTGCCTATACATAATTTGGTGCCTAACACACCACTACAAATACTGTGATTATTCTTAACAGTCATATACAGTAGGTATAATTTGAGGGTGAATGTGGGAGCTGTCAGAAGGAAATGTCTATCCTGTGAACAGCTGAAGGTCATGTCACTGCACTGGTAGCTCTTTCTCATGCTGGCTGTTGGGTGTGCGAGAGAAAATGCTCTGTGCCAGGTCTTGAGCTGTTTGGGGCAAGCAGGGAGGCAGGAAAAGGGTGGGCATGTGTGGCAGGAGCCATGGAACGTGTCTGCTTCCATCTGGGTCTGTTTTGGATAAACAGAGCCCGGTTTTGTCCTAGGAAACTTCAGCTGAGGCTTTCTAGTGGATGTGCTTGACCAGTTCCTCCAAGTGCCGTAGGGACAGCTCTGCCCTCCTGCTTGGGTGGGTAGTGTGTGGTGTTCCCCTGGCACAGCACTGTCCCACTGTCCCCTCAGCGTGGGAGGGAGCATGTCACGAGCATGGGCAGCTGGAGCTTCCCTTTGTCACAGGAGCCGAGGAGCAGTTGTATAAGCCTCACTTGGAATTAAAACAGGACCAAGAATGGGCTTTGCCTCACCTTCACAGAATCAATTAGATTGAAAAAGACCTCTGAGATTATTGAGTAAACTTTGAGTTTAAAGGAGACTGTGTGGGACTCCTGTGTGATGGTGGGGTTTGCTGTCCCTGTCCCACAGTCTAGACTTTCCATCTGATATTCCATCCTCTGTTCATGGAGCAGATTAATAAAATGCTGCAATCCAGAGGGTAGAGTCCTAGGAAGCATCAAAACCCCGAGAACAAATAGCTCATGAGTGGTTCTTCTCTGGCACATCTTATCTTCCAGCATTAGACACAGAAAGACAATCAAAGCCAGTGCCACACTCGTGCAATCTGACTGTGCCCCTGCAGAAGGTACAAAGGAGCTTAAGTTGTTCCCTGGCTAAGTGACGTTTTTTTCCCTTGCTTTGAAGCTTTCTAGCGGGGACTCTGCAGCTGGTGGGACCCACTGGGATCTGTGTCACCTGAGCAGGGAAGTGCTGGTTGTGCTTCTGTTCCACTTTTGCTCCTGCCTCTGGGAGACTTGGGAGAAACCAAATGTTACCAGTAACCTGCAAATGCTTTGAATGAAACCCCAGTCTTTTGCCTTTACTTAGCCATTGCTGGAAAATGAAACGTTGGGAATGTACCTGATCCTGTGCCTCCTGGAAGGCGGCAGGACTGTGTGGGAGGCAGGTGGGAGAGGAGGCTCTCACTGGGACCGAGTCCTCAGTGTTTCTTTGCAGCAGGTGCTGAAGGTTCAGTTCAATAACCACAAAGTTCCTGTGAGTCCTGTGTGCAGCCTGGGGCTTCAGCCTGAGCCTTTGAAACACCACCCCTGATTGTCTGGAGCTGTGCTGAGGAAGAAACACCCCCCCACCCTCATGCACTCCCTCTCCACGTTCCAGCTCTCCCTCGCTCCCATGTGCTTTGCAAGCAAAGTCTCTTGTGTGCTGAGTTTGTGCATCCCCAGGGGCCACTCCAGCCCTGCTGGCTGTGCAGGGTGGGATCCCTGATCAAACAGTGCTCCTTCAGCATCAGGTGTGCCTGGCAGAGGTGAGATCTGGGAAGGGTGGATGTGGAGAGTGAATAATTGGAGGCCAAGAGGCAAAAGTGTCTGACAGAACAGGATTGATTTGAAGCTTTTCACTGGAACACTTGCAAAAAAAAAAAATAAAAAAAAAATCAATGCTTATTCCCTGGACTCGAGAGTGTGTTTACTGTATTCAGCAGCCAGCATTAAAAGTGAATTCCAGCAATTGCAATTACAGCTTTCTCCTTCGTTGCCATCTCCCCTCCCTCCCCCATTCCCCCTTTCCCCCCCTTTGCTGCCTGGCTTTCGTCGTGTTTTGGAGCCTAAGGCAAAGCTAATGCAGTCAAACCGAGAGTGGTTTTATAAATTGTAAAGCCCACCTTCCCCCTTCCTTCCCTTTCCCTTGGGATTTTCTTTTCCTGAGCACTGTCAAACTCGATTCGGGAGCGGTGGAGGTGCCGGGCCGATCGCGGCTGGAGCCCGGCTCGGTGGCGAGGAGATGGCCCAGCCCCGGTGCTCCCTGATGGACCCTTTGGTCTCATCCTGCCTCGTGGCAGGAGCCTGAAACACGGACTGTCGGGCTGGGGGAGCGGTGCAGGGTGTGGGATGGGGATGCAGGAGCCTGTGCGGCCCCCGGGGAGGACAAGGCACCTGAGCAGGTACCTCACCTGTCCCGCACCCACCCGGGCACATCCTGCCCTTGGTGGGAGCTGCACGGGGTGCCCAGCCCTCGCCCACAGACCCTTCTGACTGGTCCCAGTAGAGGGCACTGATGCCTCTGCTCTGATCCTCCTCATTAACCTTTAATTAACGTGCAAGTCCTGCACTGGTGCCAGCTCTGGGCAGCGTGGGGAAGGGGTGTCAGCTGGGAGCTGTATGTTCATGGGGCAGGCAAAGCATCAGGTGTGGGGTCCCTGTTGGGGTCCTTGGGACAGGCTCCAGAACCTTCTCGAGCCAGGCAAATGAAGTTGGCTGGTCTCGGGTTTATATTTTTAATTTTTTACCTTTTTTTTAAAAAAAAAAATTTATTTTTTTTAATTTTCACTGTTGCAGCAGGGGCTGCAGCCACCAAGGAGGGACCTGAAGCCTGAGCCCCTCTGCCCAGTGTGCCCATGGAGCCACTGGAATCCCAGCTCTGGGGTGGAGGCTACGTTGGGGTTGGGGTGTGAAGTCAAATAGCTCAGCTTGACTTGCAGATCCCAGCCTGCAAGTCTGGGGGGCAAAACGCACTCACTTGGGCTTCTGAAGTGAGTGGGTTTGATCTGGAAGTTGCTGGTGGGGAAAATAAAGTATGGGAAATCAAGGAATCATTGTTCCTGCTTTGGTTTTTTGACTCTAATGGGTTTTGGCTTGGTGTTTTTTGTTTTCTTTTGGTTTTTTCTTTTAATGTGAGTCTGTGTGGAATAAGACAAGGGACTGCTGCCTGTGTGCTGCTTGTGCTTTCCATCTCTGTATTGATCTAATCCGCCTTTCTGAAATGCTTCCAGAAGTGCATGAACCTGCTGCTTTTGGGTGTAACAGAAGCTTCTGATTTTGTGGAGTTTTTTTCTTTTAATGTTTTTGCCAGTTTAATCCAAAGGCCCAAGCTGCTTCCCACCGAGCCCATGGGTTGCCACTCCCAGGGATTCCCAGGGGTGCAGCCAAGACCCTCCTCAGCCCTTCAGGCAAACCTGCCAGGAGAGGTGGGCTCAGCTGAGACCCTGCCAGGAGAGGTGGGCTCAGCACTGATCCTGCTGGGACAGGGGGAAGGTTCGGTGGGAAGTGAAGAGGCTCTGGGCAAAGAAAGGGGGGACTGTCAGGAAAGGTCCATGTGCTGCTGTGGGAGTGTGTTCTGCACATCCTGAAAGTCAGGTGTGACGTGCAGCTCTGGTGCCACATCTTCCTAAACAATTGCCAAGCAGGACATGGGAACACAGGGAAGGCTCTGGAGGCTGCTGGGTCTGCCCACCACAGCCTTGGACAGGCAGTGTTTGGAAGTGTTCAGCCCTTTGCATTTCCTCTGGGTCCTGAGTGCTTTGCATGTGTTTAATTCCAAACCCAGAGCTTGAGGAAAATGATTTTCCTCTTGGTTTTGAGGGACGTTGAGCCGGGCACAGGGAAATAGACTCCGTGATGGCCTGTTGTGAACTAATTCTGTGCTGTTTTCCTTGGAGATGCTGTAGAGATGGAAAATTCATGTTGAGCTTTCAGATGGAGCCATTGTGCCTGTTTGAATGTATCAAGTGTTCATTGGCCCTGGCTGGGGCTGCTGGCTGCAGACCCTTCAGTTAAACTGCCAGAACTGTGCAGAGAAATGCACATTACGTTGGTCTTGGTGACTGCAGCCGATACAGGCAGGTCCCCAGGCTGCTGGTGAGAGCAGCTCGTGCTCCAGAGCTTTCCACTGGAGATGGTGCTAAGTCAAAACTTGCTTTTCCCAGGCAGTGTGTGCAGGAGTGTTTGTTTTCTTGAGTCCCTGACTAAAGTTGCCATACACAGCGAATAAATATTGACTTAAACACAGTTGTGAAGACAAGACCCTGGCGAAGCTGAGGAATTCCCTTTCCAGCTGTTTGCAGAAGCAAGGGATGAATATAGAGAAGGGGGAGCTGCTGCAGGAGCCCTTTTCCACCACTCTCCCTGGGTATCTGTGACCAGGGACAGAAGTGCCCCCATGGCCTCTCTGGCTCTCTCAGGCTGTAACAAAACACCGCTGCAGCAAAAAAATTTAGGCTGGGATAGTCCAGTGGTCAAATCCCCTTCCAGCTTGAAAAAATCATCTTCATTTGTCTTGAGAGGAAAAAATTAGACAGACTTGGGACTGGATTGCTCAGCCAGGACAAAACTCCCTGTGCATGGCGCAGGAGGGACTGTTCACCTGCCATGGATCCTTCCCATCCCGGGAATGCTCCTGCTCCCTCCTGGAGAAGGGGTTTGGTGCCAGACAGCACACACAGCCAAACCCCAGAGGGCTGGCTGAGCACACATAAACTGATGTTTGCTGGAATGGATCAGGGAGGGATTTAGAGACTGGGAGCTGGGCTGCATGGCTCGGAGATCCCCCGGCACGTCAGGCAGCCTCTTTGCTGACACTGCCTTCCTCTGCAGGTTGTGCTGCTCAACCTCTGTGTCCCAAGATAAATCCCTTCCTGCTGTAATTACAGCAACTCATTTGCCCGTGATTAAGCAGTTTGGTGGAAGGTGTTGGAAAGGTGGGAGCTGAGCTCTGCCAGGTTGTGCTTTAATTAGGATAAAAGGGCTTCTCCCTCCCGCAACTCCCCTGGCCCTTCCACGGGTCTGACGGAGACAAGTTACTGTTGGCTTGACCCGCTGCTGACTTAAATGAGTTCATTCAGCACAGAGCAAGCTGGAGGGTGTAAATATGTTGTAATTATTAGTGTTTGTACTGGCAGGATTACCCCATCCCTGCTGGGCAGCAGCTCCCTGCAGGTCACCTCTCCAGGAATGGCAGGAGGGTATAAACCAGTGGATTTAAGTGAAGAAAGGATGGCCTGGGGTTTAGCAGCACTGGTGAGTGGGGTGTGAGGGAACAGAGGTTCAGCCCATCAATTGGCTTGGACAGACTTGCTCAGGTTCCTCATACAGGCCCAAAGCCACGAGGGAATTTGGGGATGTTTGAGCCCTGTGGGCTCATTGTCTCGCAGAGGTCCAGGAGCATTCCTGCATTTTCTGACTGCCAAGGATGGTGACTGTGCTGCCTGCTCTCCTGGGGTGGAGGGAGGCTGTGAGGATGGCTGGGCCTGACCTGGAGGTGACGGGCAGGGCTGGGAGTCAAAGATTGGTCCTTGTTTGGCAAAACTGGAGTGTGAAAAGAGTCCCCTGAGAAGCACTGTGTAAATGCAGTAAACTCAGCTCCTTCTCTGGGAGACTTCCCTGCCCTTCCCTGGGAAGTGGGAGCAGCCTCACAAGCAAGGAGAAAACACTAATCTCCTGGTGTCAACAAACTAATCTGAGTTTCTGTGCTTGTGCAGAGCACGTTCCCTTTAATGTCCCCTCTCCCCGGCAGGAGCCCGGCGACGCTAATTGCTTGCGAAGGCTCTCTGAAGTGTTCTGTTGGAGGATGTGTTTGCGTGATCTCCAGGCTGCACTTGGGAGAAGTGGCAATTCGTGTTGCCTGATACATCCCTGATCGATTCCCGCTGAGTTAGACACTGCCAGAACCACGGGGGAGAGGAGAGGGTCACTCTGGGATGAGATGGGGAAATTGTAGGAACCAGAGCTCAGAGAGTCACGGGAATCCATGGAGTTACTACAGTAACTGCTCTGGGCCCGCTGTGTCTTGTCTCTCCCCGCTCTTGGCTGCAAGAGGAGGTCTAAGAACACGGCTTGGGCACCTCTGTGGGGTGTAGACTGGGTCACTGACACTGAAAGAAGCTACTGGCATGAGCAGAATGATCTTCTGCAGAGGATCATCTGAGAGTATGATCTGCATCTGTCTGGGAGCTGCTTTTTTTCTCGTAGTTCACATCTGGCCAGTGTGGGCAGCTCTCCCTGGTGTTCATTCTCCTGCAAAGTCATTTGACTTTTCTAGTTAATAAAATCCGTGTTTTATGAGAAGGAAGCAGTTGTTTTCCCTCCTCCCCGTGGCTGGAGCAGAGCCCTTGGAGGGCTGTGCTGGCTGTGCTCTGCTGATGTGCGTGGGATGCTCCACATCACACTCAGTCCTTCCCCTACACAACCCATCTGCAGGGGGAGCTGGGACTCGTGCGGGGCTGTGAGGTGCTGGGCAGCCCCCACACATCCTCTCCCGGCCGTTGTGGGAAGTTAGTTAGAGTCCTGGGCTGTAAGGAGAGGAAAGGAGAGATCAGATCGGATCAGCCCCGTGCAGTACAGCAGGGCGATGGCTTGGACTTGCTGGGAGCCTGGGGAAGTCCTTTAACCTCTCAAGCTCTTAAAGTTCCCTTACCCTGTGTGCTGGACAGGGACTGTGCTGGTGTGAGGGCAGGGTTTATCCAGCATGTGAAAAGCTCTTGGGATTAAGCTCTCAGCCTTCGGGGACAAGAAGGTGATTATAAAACCAGCTCTTTCTGGCTCTGTCAGTGAGGGCTCTCTGTACCTGAGCCAGCCAGGGCTGGTGGCTGCAGTTTGCTGGTCCCACTGGCCCTGCTGAGCTGGCCATCGGGGCCAGGAGAGGATCTGGCTCCCTGTGTGCCTTCTGCAGAGCAGCTGGAGTGACTTGCTCTGCGTGGCAGGAGCCAGCGGGAGCAGCCCTTGGCTCTCAGATCCCAGCAGGAGAGCACGGCTGGGGCAGCTAGTCTTGCCAATGCAGGAGGGCTTAAAGCAAATCTGACTTGGGAGTTGCCAGGGCAGGAATGCCCACGGTGGCTCTTGCAAAACCCCTCAAAGCTGGGCTGCTTCTGAACACCAATTAGTCCGTAGTAAAGCTACTTTCATCCCCTGAAATCGTTTTAGCAGTTTGTGGTTCACTTCCAATTCATCTGAAGCCAGGAGTGTGTTTTCTGTATCCTGGCATGCCCTCTGAGTCAGGCTGGGTTGCCGTGTGCTGCTGCTTCCCTGGGATTGGGAATGCTGTCTGCTCCTGGCTGACTGCACAGGGCAGACCTGCAGAGAGACTGTGCTCCTCTGTGTGGGTGCTGCGGCTGCAGAGCCCTTGGGGATGGGGAGGGAACCAGAGGGAAGGTGGCTGCCCTTTCATTCGAGTGATTAGGTTTTCTTAAATTGGAACCTTCCGTGCCAGGGAGGGTGTGAGCTCTTAGTAGATGTGAAAGATGTTGCAATCTGAACAGTCAAGATGGGTACACACAGGATGAAAGCGAAGCTAAGGCACAGCAGATCGGTGACAAACCCAGGACGTGACCCTGAACTGTGTCGTTTCCATCTGCCTGCTCTGGCCCAGACTCCAGCACGGGAGTCTCTTGATCATGCCTTGGATCTGAGGCTAAGCTGAGTTGCTCCTCCTCCTCCTCCTGCAATTCTGGCCTCATTCAATCCTACCCAGGAGGAAAAGCTTTTGAACAGTGCATGTGCCTGTGGCAGGTTCGGGCTGTCAGCACAGCCACAGAGCCCCTTCGGCACTGGAGTGGAAGGAGCCCTCATTTCGGGGGTGGCTGAGTCACTGGTGCCATCCTGCATCCCTCACAGCCTCCTCCCTGGCCTGTTCCTGCCGTGAATGGTGTCTGGGAGCCGGGGATGAGGCCAGAGCATTCCCTGGTACCTGAGGGCTGTAGGATCTTTGCACTCCCCATCGGGCCGTGGGTTCGTGTTCGAGGCTGGCAGGATGGGACGAGAATCCCTGTGGCGACACTTCAGTGCCGGGCAGTGCCAGCACGGGAGCCACCGTGCCAGGGCACGGGAGAGGATCCCATCTGTGCTGGGATCGTGGCTCGGGCTGGCTCTGTCCCTCCTGTCTGTTCCAGGAGATGTTAGAACGACATGTTAAATAACTTTGTCTTTGGCACATCTCCCTTTTTCTGGCTGTAAAGTGATGGCAGAGAGAGAATAGGTGGTTGTTTGCGAAAACAAAGAGCACCCGAAATGGGCAATCACCAGAGGAGCAAGGGGTAGTGAAGCACCCATAAATCTCCAATCTGTGTTTAAATGGTGCAGGGTTTGTTTTTTAATGCCCCTTTTTTTTTTTTCCTTTCAGTGAGGATTGTCTCCTAACAGATGGGCAGCACCAACTGTACCATCACTCACCAGGCACTGGAGAAGGGCAGGATTTTGTTCAATACCTCGAAGCTGAAGTCTGGATCCCAGTAGCTCTATAATTTGTTTTTGCCTTTTTTTTTTTCTCTTAGGATAGGCTAAGCCTAGCTTGGTTGCCTGGTTGGTGTGGGAGGGTGTAAGAAGAAATCTCCATCTGGAAAAAGCCTCACCCCCTGGTGAGGCTGTACCTGGGTCAGGAGGGTCGCTTCCCAACTGTAGTGTTGCTCCCTGTCGTGCTGAACTGCAGTGGTGGAAGAGATTTAGAGCATCTGGGAATCTTATCCTTTGGCCTCTTAAGCATGAATTAGTTGTAGAAGGATTGGAGTAGCTTTGGCAAGAGATGATTTGATTCCTGGCTTTCCTTCCTTCCTCTCTGCCTGTTTTATTCTCCTGTAAGCATTCATCTGGAAATTCCCCCTGGCCAAGTTGGATGGATGGCCCTGGGACAGCCAGTTGCATTCTGCTGCTGTTAGTGGTTTTGAAGGCAGTAAAGTTGGGTCCTTGAAATGCTGTCAGTAATCATTTTTATGGTGGTCAGATGGCTCATTAGCACATTTGTTTTCAGATGTTTAAGCTGGAAAGAAATCCATAGTCCTTGCATTTTTAACTTGATAACCACTCAATAGAACAAATAGAGTTGGAAATTAGAGCAAAGATAGACTGAAGTGAGTCCTGAACACTCACCTTTTAGCCCAGAGGTCTGAGAGACAAGTGCTTTGAGAACAAAGCTTTGGGAATCACACCCACTCCAGCCTGCAGAGAGGTAAAAACAGCTCGGGTTTACTGTGGTAATTAACCTGGAGGGGGGTCTGGATCTGGAGGTTGCCCTAAAACAGATATTTTGAAAGCTTCTGCTCTGAGTTCGGGAGGAAACCAATGGCTGGAGCAGACCTTTCATTTTCAGGTCACACACCAAAAAAAACAGTCCAAGAGGTCCTAAATGATGGTTCCCAGAACTCCGAGGTAACTGGCTGGAAAAAAATCCGAGGATGCAATGCAGGAGGGCCTTTTCCTAAAGGGCCTCAGCAGCTTGTTGGAAACTGCTCCATATCCTGGTGCGTGCTGGGGGAGATGCCCTGAGGGTACCGGGTGCTCTGGCCCAGAGCTGAGCACAGCTGAGCTCCAGGAGGAGTCAGTATTTCCCCACACACCTTCAGTTCTGGCAGTAAACCAGGAAAGGGCTGGGCGACTGTGTTGGGATAATTTTATTTTTTGTAAAGCATTTTGGGATTCGGTTGGAGGCAAGGTGCTGTGCAGATGCAAGCTCGTTAGAAGATCATTATCATTATTTACCTGCTGTGTCTGTCTGTCTCTAAATAGCATTAACTGTCAGCCTATTTATCCACGTTCCCCTCTTACCCTTAGAGTGGCAAAGCTCCAGCTTGCCCCGTGTGCCAGCTCCTTTGCAGCTCCTCCCTCCCCCTTTCCCATGCCCAGAAACACTGGTTGTACAGGGCTGCGTGTTATGGGAGCTGGAGGGAAAATTCAGAGGTTTTTTAAGCTTTGAAATGCAAGGAGTGTTCCCAGGCAGAGCCTGTCCCCCCTCGCCAGCCCCCCGTGTCCCCCGCAGCCTCCGCAGCTCAGCCGCTGTGCTGCAGAGAGATCCTGTTGCTCAGGGAAGATAATTAGCAAGAGGAAGCTAAAAATTTTGTCTTGCACTTTTTACAGCCTCTAACCCTATTAGTCAGGTCATTTGGAGTCCGCGGAGGGTTGTTTCTTGCTACAATAGATTGCAAATGAATTGAGTTCCATTACATTGTTAATTAAAAGGAATAAGAGGAAAAAAAAAGGAGAAGTGATGGAGTTGTGTGAAACTTTGGAAGGAAAATGACAACCTCTTGGGGATTTTCCACTGATGCGCTCACATGTGTTGCCTTGGTGCTTTGTCCACCTTGGGGTTTTGATCCTTTTTGGCACTGCCACCTCGCCGGGGACCCCCGGCTGCCCTCGCCGAGCCCGGGCGGGGTCAGTCCCCAGGGCAGAGGGTGCAGGGCTGAGCACGGCGGTGCAGCCGGACGCTGGGCACAGCCGGGGGGGCCGGGGCAGCAGCCACCAGCCCAGGGTTGGGGGGCCGGGGCAGCAGCCACCAGCCCAGGGTTGGGGACCCTGGCCCCGCCGCCGGGCGCTGGAGGGGGAGCGGGTGGTCCTGCCAGGGAATCGCACTCCCTGTCCCCCCCCGGCAGCGCTGCTGCACTGCCCCGAGCGCTGTCGGTGCCCAGAGCGCCCCGAACGCTTGTTCTGTACCAGGGCCCCACAGCCGGTGATGTGCCAGACGTGGCTGAGATGTCTGAGGAGCCGGGTAGGTTCTTATCAGCCGCTCGCACCATCTCAGAACCCTTCTGCTGAGCGCCTTTTGTCCCCTAATGGAGTGATAAAGCCCCGTAATCCGCCGATGGCTGATGGCAGAGCTGCCCTGTGCTCCTGTGCCAGCACAGATAAGGCAGCTCCGTGCCAGCAGGGATCCGGCAGTAGCCGTGGAGTGCTGAGCCCCCCGCCAGCAGCCGGGAAAGGGCGGGATGGTGGGAGCCTGTGGCCTGATCCAGCGTGTCCCCGGTTCGTGCTGGGAGAGGGGATGGATCGTGATGACAGAGAGATGAGGATGGGCTTGTCCAGCCTCTGCATTCACCTGACGTGGGGGTTTTGCACTGGTCAGGCAGCCAGGCTGCCCAGGGTCTGTCCTGCAGAGCACAGGTACAACTCACCCTCCCAAAGCTGCTTCCCAGTCCACAGCAATCCCAGGAACACCCAGCCCAGGCAAGGGACCACTGTGCCTTTTCTGGTTGCACATGCACACGTTGGAGTAATTTAATTTGCCGAGCGATAGAGAGGGAGGGAAAAGAGGTATAATTCCACGTTTTTGCCATCTTGTCAGCACTCTCTTTGAGGGGCGTCTGATCTTTGGCCTGGTGCAGCCACAGTCCTTGTTTAGCAGAGTCTGGGCTTTTTCTCCTTGTCTTACAGTGGAAAACAACTCATTAGCACGAGGAACACTGGAGCCCTGGAGACTCCCCTCCTGCTTTTTTGCACAGCACAAGGATGGAGTCTCTTTCTCCTGGCAGTGAGCAACATTGTGGGCTCACCCTGTGTCCTCCTCCTTCTCCTCAGCTCCGGTGTTTCAGGGTTAACGCTGGCTGCTCCCACTCTTTGATACAGGGTTCGGAGCTGGGGGCATCAAATCAAAAGTAGGATCAATTTTCCCCCTGCCTCCTCTCCTTAATTGCGAGTGTTTATGTGTCTGTTTGCCGCTGCTGGAGCGAGCGGGCTCAGCCCACAACCCGCTGTGTGGGGATGGGAAATGAAGCACCAAGACGATGCTGACAGGCGGCTCGCGAGGGCCTGATCAATCAGGATGTAATAGAAAAATGGCTCTGGCTCCTGGAGGGAAGGGAAGCAAAGGGTTTGATTAAAAAGTAAGGCAGTAGCTGGTTGGAGGGGACATCCGGGCGGCGGATGAATCACCAGGGTGTTACATGGGTCTGAGAGCAAAGTGAGGGGACTCCTCACACCCCTGGGCTGAGGAGCAGCACTGCACATCTCCGCCTTGTCCTGGGCCTCGCTGCCCTTTTCCTACCGGGGATCTTGGGTCAGTGGAGGCAAAGCTGAGTGGGAAGTTGCCCAGAGGGTGTGGACAGAGCCAGGAGTGGGACTGCAGCGCAGCAGAGGTGCTGCCTGGCATGGACCCTTGGAGCAGGGTACAGGTCTTTAAGTTTAAATTTAAACCCAAGGCCTGAATCCTCTTGAAAAAGAGACAAATTGTACCCAGATGACAATCCCCAGTGTCTGATGTGGTGTCGGAGGTGGCTGTGTCCCTGCTCCTGCCTGCGAGCTCCTGGGGACGGAGCTGTGCCAGGCTCCTCACTGCAGGCAGAGCTGGGTGCAGGTGCTGGTGCTGACCCTGCTGGCATTTGGTGTGGGCAAACAGGCGCTAAATAATCGGCAGCTCATCGATCCAAGGTCACCCATGCCAAGGTGTGATCGATAGGAACGGACAGCTGAGTGGTTCTGTAATGAAGTGCCTTCACCTTAGTGGATTTGGGAGAGAGCAAGGGTATGGGAGATTAAATCCTCCTGCCATCGACAGTTCATCAAGCAAAAGATATATTAGTGAAGAAAAATTATGCTTCCCAAGCCCTGAGGGGAGGAATGGAGCTGCTGGGAACTGTTTGTGCTCTTCGAGGGAACATCAGCCAGGAGAGCAGCTCTACTGTCTCCCAGCACCCCGCTCCCAACACAGCTGGTGGGGAGCTTCCTGAGCAGTGGCAAAACCTTTGAGGGCTTTGAAGGGATTAGGGAATCAGTGAGGGAATTTGCCATGGGTGCTGCTGCAGCCCAGCACGAGGCCGGTGTGGATCTGGCTGTGCCACACTAAAACCCGCCCACTGGTGCCCTTCCAGCCTGATGGGCTGTGACAGCAGCAAAGGGCACTGTGACCCCCTGTGCCTGGGAGCTCTTGGGGGAGAGAGAGACTGAGAAGAAGCACCATGTTCCCAGCAGGTACCAGGACTTGTTCCCATCCCCATGAGCGGAGGGAGGGGTTGGCACTCTCTGGAGGGTCTGGTGTGGTTGGGCTGGTGATGTCTGAAGCAGAGGAATGAGAAGTGCAGGGTTAGAATCTGCTGTGCCCAGCTCTTACCTGCTCCCCGCCTTCCCTGGCTCTAAGCTCACAGCAGGAAGGCAAGAGAGTGAATAACACTCAAACCCGTGGGGGCCTGGGGTGGCAGCAGCCCCTGACATCTCCTCCACCTGTTTCTCAAGACAAACTTGCTGCTGTGATCCACGCTCCACTTTATTGAGCTCTATTTCCTCCAGTCTAACTACAGCGAGGACTTGGCAGCCGCGGCTCTCGCCGGCAGCGCGGAGCGGCAGCGCGGGGCCCCCGGGGCTTTGCTGCCCTGCCAAACCCCTACATCATGGTGACACGGACATAATTACATATCGGACCGGGAGGATGAAGCGCCCGGCACCTCCTAAACATGTCAACATGATTTGAGAGGTTTGGGCTTGGCTGGACTTCTCAGGCATTAGATTGCGGACTCCAATCACACGGGCATCCGGGGGATCAATAGCCTCACACCTCAAGGCAGCTGGTGCATGGTGAGGGACGGGGGCACTGCGTGTCGGGGAGATCGATTAAGTTGATGTATGAGTTGTGTTTGGGGTTAGTCACTCTTCCTTCTTACTGAGGAGAGGAAATCTTGTGGCCAGACTGTGTCTTGGCAGCTCCATCCCACGTCAGCAGTTGCCAGCAGCTTTCCTGCAGCAGGACCCCTTGGCCCCTTTTCCCTCCTTCAACTTTCTCACCTTCTGATTCTCAGGTGGGCAAAGAGCCAAACTTCCCCTGCGTCTCCCTCCCTGTCCCCCGTGTCCCTCCCTGTCCCCTGTGTCCCTCCCTGTCCCCCGTGCCCCTCTCCACCCTCGCCATGTCCACAGGACCATGGTCTCCCCTCTGCGCCAGGGAAGGTTTGCACATGCTGGCAGGATGCTCAGCTCAGCCCCCCTCTCTTCCCATTCGTTTGACATGACAAATTAATTTCCTGGTGCCGACACTCTGCTCCAGCCCTGTGACTCTCCTGTCATGTCTCACAGGGGCCCTGGCTCAGCTGGGGCCCAGGTCTGTGGCACCTGTCTGGGGCTCCCCGTGCGCTGCCAGCCCCGATTACCCAGTGCCACTTAAGAGGAAAACACCTGCAAACAAATTGAATGTTTCTAAGTGCAAATTGGTTTTTCAATTGCTCAAGATTTAAAGTGGCACTACTGCAAAATAACATTATTTTAGGGCAGGTATCCTTCGAATACAGATTTTATTTTCTCTTTGGGTTGTCCTGGAGGACTGTGTTGTGTGGGGAGGGCGAGGGAGCTGGGAAGAGGCACGTGCCTGCTGAAATGCAGTAATTTTTCATCTGGCTCCTGACGCTATATGAAGCAGGCAGGTCCCGGGAGACTGGTTGCATTGGGATGTCTTGGATTGCCATCTGGAAACAGCCGCTGGGTGAATGTCACACCTGCACGATGGTGGTCACGTCACAGGGAAGGGAGGACACAGAACCCTGCAGGATATGAGCTGAGAGGTGCCTGTGCGGGTCTCGCTCCTGTGCAGGGGGAGGACATGATCCCCTGCTCTTGAGGGTTGTACCTGAGGGATCCAAGTCAATGCCTACCACTGCCACAGCTCCTGGTGAGGCTCTGAGCCGAGCTCAGCACCCTCCAAACTTCCCCTCCCCTCTGCCTGCTCCGCTCTGCAGTCGGCATTTCCACTGCATCACCTCGGCCGGCTCGCTCAGCGGTAGGAAAGCCACACTTGGAACAGGATGGTTGATCTTTTATGACATTTACCACCATCCTGGCGGAGCTGGCGCCTGTTTAATTCACCTGTTGCTCTGCCACCTGTCAATCACTGTAAATGTTAGAGCAGCGGGGTGTGCAGGGGTGTGTGCAGAGCTCTAGGTGATACCCCCTCCATTTTTTATAGAGGGGGCACCAGAGTGTAACTAGAACTGCTGTCCCCTGTCCCAGCGTGCTGTGGCCACGGGCTGCTCCAGCAAAGCTCATGTATTTGCTTGCACCTTATTGATTTGCTGTCTCAGCTGCTTGTCCCCCACCCAGCAAACACCCCCCCTCTTCTAGGGAGCGGGAGGCTGCTCAGGAGATTGAAGTGGTGAAGGTTTGCAGGGTTTTGCGGCAGTTTGCATCCCAACAGCCCATGTAACAGCCCATCCACAGCAAAAAGCTCAGCAGAAAAACAAATGAAGATAAAGCAGCCTGAGGTCTCACTTCTTGCCCTTTGCAAGAAGAAATTATATTAAAACACCTGTGAGCCCTTGTGTAATAACAAAGCTGAAATCCCAGCGACACCCTGTTTGGGTGCAGGAGGGGTTGAGCTCACTGTTCCTGCCACGAGCCAGGACTGTGATTGATCTTTCAGCAGAGAGAGGAAAATGCGCCAACTTTGTGTGACTGATTTTTGCAGGGATGGTTTGTAGGGCGATGCTGCTGCAGCTGGAGCTGTGGGCAGCATTGGAGGTGCAGACCCTGGGCAGTCGAGGAGTGCTGTGTTCCCACCCCAGACCCCCCTCCTGGGATCTTCGCAGGTCAGTGGCTGAGAACTGGGCCATGCCCTGGGATCCAGCCCCACGGGAGCTGCTCTGACAGCAGGTGGGAGCAGCACTGACCAGCTGCCAGGGCTGTGGGACCAGCTCCGAGCCCATGTGTTGCTTTGGGGGCAGGAGCAGGTGTTTGTGCAGTTACAGATGTTCTGAGCAAACCTCTAGCGCTCACATCTGGGCTTGGAACCTTGAGGGCTGTTCTCAGGCACTGGCACCTCAGATGTGAGGCTGGTTTGGGAACGAGCTGACGAGTGTTTCTGCTTGGGTTTGGGGTCTCAGGTTTCGAGCCTCTGCGAGCGGTGGGTTCTCCTTTGCTCCCCAATCTCAAGAGACAGGCTCGCCCCTCTTTCCAGATGAAAGTCAAGCCCCTCACTCCTTGTCTGAGGTTTCCCAGGCTTGCTTGGGCATGGCACAGTGTGTGGGCTGCTCCAGCGTGGTGCTGGCACGGGCTGCTCTCGTCCCTCCACGCAAGCTGTGCAGGAAGGTTACACCTGGCCTGCAGGTAGCTGAGACTGACCCTCCAGAGAGGCTGGTTCATGGGTCATCGTGGGATAAAAGGGGCAGGAGAGCCTTTGCAGGAGCGAGGAGGTGAGCGCCAGCCTGGGAAGGGGGAGGCCGTGGGCTCCAGTGGGCAAAAGGGCAGCTGCAGCAAGTGCTCCCAGCTGATTCCCTAAACCCTTGAACATGAGGATTTATAAGGGAACGGTTGCCAGAGCAGGAGCCAGCAGGGTGAATGGAGCTTCTCTAATGGATATTAAGTGATTTGCGAGCCTGCTGCTTGCAAACACAGCTGTAAATAGAAAAGAGGAGGGGGGAGCAGATGATGGAGGTTCAGGCTCTTTAGTGGCGGCGTGTGAAAAATGGGGAGAGGTTCCTGGGCAGGGCTGGGGCAGCCAGAGAAACAAAAGCTGCGGCATCTATTTTCATATCTTTTATGTCTTCCTTGCACTTCATCTTGTTTAGCTCTGCAATTAAATTTTAAGACGCATAAGAGTGTTCGCTTACACACTTGGATTCTTCACAGATTGAATTATTTAATAGAGTGTGGAGCGGCTCCACGATCTCAGAGCTGTGGCACCGAACGCAGCCAAGTGGAAAATTAATAAACAGAGCCTGCCGCCGCCGCGCCGCCCGCGCTCCCCCCGCAGCCCCCTCCCGCCCCCGNTTCCTCCTTTCCTTCTGCCATTGGTCCTCCTGCTCACCGCCTCTCCAGTGTCATTTCAGCCTTGTGGGGTCCTGGGGGCTGGAGGGTGCAGGGTGAGTAGGGGATGTCAAGGGTGAGTGGGGGATGTCCAGGATGAGTGGGGATGTCCAGGGTCACGGGGGATGTCCAGGGTGACCGGGGATGTCCAGGGTGAGCGGAGATGTCCAGGATGAGTCGTGATGTCCAGGGTGACTGGGCATGTCCAGCCCATGTGGCCACAGGGGGAAACAGGGGACAGGCTGGCTTGGACACTGGGCTGGTTGGACCCTGTCCATGTGGGAGCTGTGGCAGTTCCATCCCCGTCAGCCTGCTCTGTGGGTGTGGGGGAAGCCCCTCACCCAGGGAGTGGGGCTGCCCTGTGCCTTTTGGCATCCCTTGGCCTGGAATAAATTGTGTTTCAAATGCCATCAGCTTTCTCTCTCCCCTTCTCCCTTGTTCCCCTGCCAACAAAGTTGTTCTTCTCTTCCTTCCTTTCTCTTCTGGTAACCTTTCCAGGCAACAAATTGCAGGGGGCAATTATGCCGTGTGCTAAAGAGAGCATTAAGCCAGGCACAATTTCCGTGGAGGATGTTGCTCGGCAAACAGCAATACAAAAGCGGTCTGTGAAATTCATCAAATTGCTGGTTGGCTGAAGCACACATTTACAATGCACTCGGAGCCCTGGCGAATTATCTGAAATCAGTTTGTTATTTCTTTTATTTGCTCCTTTTTACAAGGAAGCAAATAAAAAGGTTTGAAAATTGCTGTTGAAGAAGGGCTCTGGCCTCAGTGCATCCTCGGAGGTGCCAGTGGTTTTCCTCCGTCGATTCTTGGCCAGGATGTGCTGGGGTTTGTGGCTTTTAGTGTGAGTCTCTCTCACTCATAGAATCATTGAATCCTCAACTGGTTTGGGTTGGAAGGGACCATCTTGTTCCACTCCCTGCCATGGGACACCTTCCACTAGATCGGGTTGCTCCAAGCCCTGTCCAACCTGGGCTTCTTCCCACAGAGCCTCCTCTCCCAGCTCCTGCCCCTCGTGCTGCTCTTGCGATGGCTGTTGGACCTTGTGGTGGCATTTCATGGGCCCTCCCCTACGTGGGTGACAGCAAACAGAGGCACCAGCAGGTTCAACTGGTTGTGCCCACGGAGCCCAGTGGTCTCCACATCCCAGCCCTGTGCCCAGCACCAGCGCAGAGCCACTGCCTGTGATCCCCAGCACTGCTCTCCTCAGGGAGGCAGCTGCTGAAGAGCATCCTTCACTTCCCAAAAGCTAAGGGGGAAGCTTCCTGCTGGATTGAATTGAGATTATTTCTTCTCCTTTCCTGACTATTTTTCTTTTTCCAAACGCTGCCTTCCCCACTCCTCCCCGAGGCTTTTTGGCAAGTGTGAGGGCGGGGGGTCAGGCAGTCCTGCTTTCCAGGCTGGGTGGAAATAGCTCTTGTGGAATTGAAATTCTGGAGGGAATAGCAGGGACACAGCAGAGAAGCAGCTGAAACACCTCTCTAATTGCTAATCGATAACATAAAGAAATGTTGCCCTGGCTGAAACTTGCTCCAGGGAAAAAACAAAAGTCCACATGATTTGTTTCGTGATTCGAATGAGGGTTTGTTTGTCTGGTTTGTGCTTTGCTGCTCCCCCTTTTGTGTTTTTTGGGGTCCCCATCCCCAGGCTGGGGGTTTATGAAGTTATCAGCTGCCCCTGGGTTCCAAACCTCCTGGAGAAACTTTGGGCTCCGCAGACAGACCGACACTAATCCTCTGTGTAATTGAATCATTGTCGTGGGCATTATTTGGCTGCTGCGAAACATTTCTGCTCTCAAGTCATATTTTTATTAGCTTTGGTGTGGCTGTGGAGCGGGGTTTTTGGTAGTGTTATTTCCTTGCTTTCTGTGCTGGCTGCAGCGTGGCTCCTTATTGATGTGTTACTGGGATTCTGGTCTGTCCCAAGACAATTCCTGAGGGTGTGTGGAGCGGGGAATCCCCCCTCCCTCACAGGGGCTGTCCTCTCTCCAGGGGAGAGCAACTGAGGGATATGATCAAGGAGAATTTGCTTGCACCAGCTGCCCTGACCCACCTTGGTTCTGCACCTTGGTTCGGGCTGGTTTGCAGCTCAGCAGGGTTATCACCATTCCTGGGTGCTGGATGGGATTTCCTCCATCCTTTGGGAATGGGAAGGCAGGTGCATGGGGCTCCCCCATCTCGGTGGGCTCTCTGCAGCCTGCATAATCCTCTCCCAAAATCCAGCTCCCACGCCAAGGGACAACAGCCCTGATGCTCCTGCCATCAGGGATTGCTCCTGGAGAGGAAGGAGCAGCTTGGGGAGGGGGCCAGGGGTTGGGCTGAGCTGTCGGGGCTCCAGGAGGGATTTGTGGAATCCTGCAATTGCCTGAATTCATTTCGATTATTGGCAGCACTTCTCTACAGAACTAAATAAAGTAAAATAAATAAGGGAAGCAGAAGGCAATCCGGAGCAGTTAGAGAGGATCAGTGATGAATTGAATAATTCATTCAGGAGAGAAAAGCAGCTATTTGCCATGTCATTCTTATCTTGATTGTATTTACAGACAGGAACTTTTGACAAGGAAATTACCTGTAAATTCTTCTCCTTTTTATTTTTTTTCCTTTCTTCACTCTAGAAAATAACGGACAGGAAGATTTCCTGCAGGTTTTTTTGAGATTTTTTTGGGAGGTTTTTTGTTTCTTTTTTCTGAGGCAGTTGGATGGATTTCTGCAGAAAAGCTGAAATCTTATGACCTCCCATGAGCCCATGGGCAGCTGCTGCTGGGATGGGAACAGAGATAATGGTGGCTGGGAGCTCAGGAGGGAAATCATTCCTTGGTGCTTCCAGAGGGATGGAGACCCCTGTTTGTGTTTCCCGAGCTGAGTTTGGATCAGGATGGTCCCAGGCTCCCTGTGTGCTGGTGGGTGGAAGTGACTGCTCTGGGTTTCCATCTCTTAACAGTGGAGATTTTGGGAAGGGGTTTGCAGGAGAGTTGCTGGTGGCAGGGAGGCTCTGGTGGACCTGAGCCAGTGCCTGTCGCTGCCCACGGGACAGACCCTGGTCTGGGTGTGCCGGGGGTGCCCCAACTCCTCCGTGGGCACGGCTCCTCCTCCTGCACAGCTCTAGCTGCCAGCAGCGTCCTTTGATTTCTGAAGACATCATTTGGAGTGAAAGATGGCTCAAAAAGTATTAATCCTATTGAGTTCCTTTGGCAGAGAGAGAGAGACCCAGGGGCTTAAAAAATTATTTACAGCTCTCACGCCTCGTATTTGCTTCCCCTTACTGAGCGTTGGGGGACTTCTGGGATCAAATTCTGCATTTCCACGCTAAAGAGTGGCCCTTGAGCGAGTGACACCCAGCCCAGGAGAGACTGTGCCATACAGAAGCTCCAGTTCTGCCCCTGAGCCGTGACACCGTGGCTGTGGTTTGTGTTCGGGCGGTGCTGGGAAGCAGGTGCTGTTCCCAGCCCTCCCACTTGCGTTGAGGGGAAGCTCTGGCGGGAGCGAAGCGTGAAGAGCTCAGAGGGAGCTCTTGTCTCCGGAGCGCGCCGGAGCTCAGCCTCGTGGATAATTGAGTTGTTGTAATGAAGTCTGGGCTTGGTTTTTCAAGGAGGAATTTGTTTTGGAAAGAGACTCTCAACTTAATTTAGATTTCATGCTATTTCCTACCACTTGGCTGTCAGTGTTGTTGGTCTTACGGGCCAGTTTCTCCTTGGGGTAATTCCATGGATGTTGAGTGGGGCCGGGATGTGTCTCTCTGAGTAGTTTAGGGGTGGAATAACCAACTGAAATGGAGGAAATATAGCGATGGACCTCCCAGTGCCTCCTTACTCAGGGAGACAAACACCATCTCACAAGTAGCAGGATTTCTCACTTTTCTGCTCCCTGGGAAAGTCCCCTCCCGTGGGTTGGATGGATCCTTCCCAGACTCCATAACCCATTGGCTTCTCTAAGCAAATGCAAAAGCAGCAAGCAAAAGGCTCCTTTCCCTTTGTTTGTGTGTTTTGGTTTTAAATGTTACGTTTCCAGGGATAAATGTTGGCAGCACTTGAAATAAGATGTATTAATTAATGAACGAAGCACTTAATTTCAATTTAATGGGATAATCCTTTGCTGCATGTTACATAAATAGTAATTGAATATTAAGAATGTATTGAACAAGATTTCACTACTGGGAGAGATGCAGTTTATGGTATTCCTGTTAGTGCACAGCCCCAGCCTGGTCTCAGCGTGGGAAAAGTGGATTCAAAGGCACTGAAAGTCAGTGCAGAAACAGCTCTGAGATGTGTGTGGAGCACAGGGTGAGAAATTCAGGATTAGGCTTTTGTTCTTCACCAGTCCACATCTTGAGCTGAAGTTGGGCTGGACAGGAGGGACCTCCTTGCATTGACTGAGCAGCTGTGTTGTTCACCAGGTGGAATCCAGGCATCCTCCTAAACACGCCAAGGATAAACAGAACCACTGGTGTGGGGGATCAGCAGATCTGGAGGCAGAGAGCTGCTGCAGTCATCATCCAGAGCCTGGGGCTCTGCCATGTGGGGCTTGATAGCTCTGCTGGGGCTGGGAAGCATGAGACCCAGAGAGGAGAGGGTGACTGAGCAGCGGCGATGGGGAGGATGGAACCCTGGCATCTCTTCTTTGCAGCTGAAGCTGGGGGAGAGCTGCCCAGGGCACTGTGTGCCTCAGCCCCTGGGTCAGCCCAGTCTCCTCCTAACCCCCCACCATAGCACCCCTGGGAAATGCTGTCCTGCCCTGCACCCTTCCTTGCTCTCAGGGAATCTATCACCTTCGTTTTATTCTGGGATTTATTTATTGCCACTCACTCAATTACATTATTGCAAAGTGTGAGTGATAAACCCCTTAAATTACTTACAGCTCATCCTTGTTTAAGGGATAATTAGTGTGTTCTAAACAGGGAGTGATTCCTCACAATGGGAAATTTAGCCTTTAAGGATATTTCCCCTGTAACTTATGTTGCATAATTCAGCAGTGATTACACAAGTATTTTATTCTGTCTTGCCCTGAAACTTTCTCTCCTTCCCTTGCCTCGGCACTGCAGAGCATTGCTCAGTGGAGGTGCTGCAGGTCCTGCTCAGGGCACTGGCTGAGGGCTGTTCCAGCACCCCGTGGTAGGGAAATGATACTGGGTCCCCTAAATCCTCCATCGCTGGAGCAGCAGACCCCGAGATGCCCCCACTGGCTGCACCCCTGTGCTGTGCCCACCCAGCTCTGCCAGCTCCACCAGACCCCCACAGGTGGGTTGTCTTGGCTGAACCCGAGCCTGGTGCTGGGCGTCAAGTTGATCACAGAGTTTCTCTGGCTCTTATTTTAATTGGTTTTATCCCTGGTGACAAAAACTGCCTCAGCCCTCCACCCGTGTCACTGCAGCCCGTTGGGTGATGGACGCAGCAGGGAGGGAGGTGATTTAGGGTTGTTTCACGCCAGGTGCAGGGAATGGGGAGGATGGAGACATATTTCACTTGTGACTCAGATCCTGCCACCTGGGAGCGGCGGTGACAGGTCGGGAGAGCTGCTGCAATTCATCTCCAGGGCTGGGAGGAGCTGGAGCCTGACAGCAGATCTTGTGGCAGGAGTCTGGAGCAGCTCTGCTCTAGCTGGGGACGGTGGCTTGGCTGGCACGGGGGTTTGGGGGGAGGAGAGGGGAGTCGGAGTGGGGGAGGCTGTGCCTGACCCGGTGCTGCTGTTCCTGCGTGGAGGCAGCAGCTCCGCAGGGTGTGGGGAGCCCAGTGCAGCCCAGTTCTCTCTCTGTGCTAATTAAATGGGACAGGAACACAGACCTGGCTTTGCTGAGTGAGAAATCAACTGGAAGGTGGCTCCTTTCCCGAGCCCTGCTGCTTCAGCAGCCGGACTGGAGGGAAGGTGGGAGGAGAAGAATATCCCTGGATTAAATTTAATGAAAATAAATATATCAGCTCTGTGAGCAGCAGACGGGGCCCGTTTAGGGAACAGCAAGTCCAGCTCATTCTTCAGGAGTGTAACTTTTGTGCTGGCTCAGAGCCTGCTCAGTGGCTTGGTGGCTTTTTGGGAGGTATAGGAATGCTGCCTGGGAGGTAGGCGAGACAGCCAGGGAGACAATGATGGATGAAGTGATGCTTCATGGAGCTGGCATATGCCTGACGATGAGCCCGTTATGCTGGATGTTAAATACCAAATGGTGATTAAATGGTGCTGGTGTGGAAGGACAGGGGTGGAGGACAGGGAGTGTGACCTGTAGGGCAGCTCCCGGGGGCTTTGCTCACCAAAACTTCCTCCAGAGTTGCACAGAGGTGGGGGGGCTTCACGGGGCCCTTTGCTCCTTGGGTTTGTCACGCAGATGTTTTTGAATAGCTTAAGCAAAATGGGTATTTCCGTACATAGCTGAAAGCACGAAAGTTGTTCTCCTGTGGTGCTCTCCCAGCTTGATTCCTTAGCATCCCATAACAGCCAGCACAGGCTTGTGTCCGTGGTGGGAGAGCAGCACCTGCCTCCTCTGCCCAGCACCATTGCCACAAACCCTGTGAGGTGGGAGAGGTGACAGGACAGAACCCAGCTGCCCCCAGGCCAAGGGGTCTGTCCCCTCCTTGATGGAGCACCGGGGCAGCCCCTTCCTGGGGTCCTTTGGGAGAGGTTTGCCGTGTCCTGCCGGGATGTGCCGGACTCAGCCTGGCTCCGCCGGCGCTCGGGGCTGTTCACAGGCAGGGCTTGGTTTCAGGGCCGTCTCAGCCTCGCCGTGTCTCACAGTGACATTTCCCGTGGTGAGGATCAGAACAGGGACGCTCGAAAGCCAGAGTGAGGAAGGACAGAGCGAGAGATGTGGGATGAAGGACGGGAAAGGGCTGGAGGAGAGGATTAGGGGAACAGTAATAGGAAGTGAAAGGAAAACAAAGTTCAAGTCAGGCCCCGTGGACGAATAAATGCCAGGATGGTTGGGTGGTCAGGAAGGCTCTGCAGAGGCTGTGGGATCCTTCAAAAGGCAATTAAATGCTCTCCTGGGGGAACAGCCTTACTAGAGAGAATAACCACTTGGGACTTTTTCAGTCCCTGCTATCCTTAATAATCTTCCAGCAACTTGAGCCAGCTGGTGGCTACAGGCAACAGCCAGGGCTTCCTGAGGGAGTGGGGAAAGTGCCTGTGGGCAGGTTGTTTGGTGTCACACAGGAATGGGTGTTTTGGGGAGCTATGCAAGGGAGGAATTGCCTGAGAATCTCTGCCTCAGGCCACAAGTGTCCCAAAAATCCAGAATCCACAGTGTCCCAGGGAAGAACAACGGGATGGATGGCCTGCTTGCCTTNTTTTTTTTTTTTTTTTTTTTAAACTTTTCCATTCCTGTAGGAACAAATTACATGACAAGATCTCAGGAAATATGAAAACAACAATTATTCCCTTCAGCACAGCAGTTCTGGGACAGATGATCTCCAGAGTGACACTCTCACAACTCGGAGCGTGTTGGGAGGCTGGAAGAGGCTCCCCCAGCGCAGCCCCCATGGCACCCCGACCCCGCAGCAGTGCTGGCACCCGGTGCCCCCGTCCAAACACCGCGGTGGTGGCACAGGGTGTGGGTGCTGTTGGCACAGGGACGTCCAGGGGCTGTGGCTGGAGCTGGAGACAAGCGTCAGGCAGCACCTTGAAGTGCAATTTACATTTTAATAAAGAAAGTTGTATTTTTTTCAGTAATTTGCATTTAGATCAACTGTGTTTCATAACTGAACGTCCCTCTTAAAGGGGCACTCAGGACTTTACTGAGCTCAAGGAGAGGCTACTAGCGGGGATTTTACTTATCCTGCTCAAACTGGGGGCTAATAATGTCACTTTTTTGCTTACAGGTGGTACCTGCTGTGTGCTGGAGCATCCCAGACTCCTCCACGGTGCTGCCCACATCCGAGCAGCTCTGGCATGAGCAGCAGAGTGGAGGTGGCACAGAGGAGACCAGGGAATGTGCTCTGGCACAGGGAAAGGGAACGTGTCAACACCTGAGCAGAAGGGGGGCAGGTGCAGCCTGAGTGAAACTGGGAATCTGCCCTCAAAGGGAAATGGTAGCAGAGGGAAACTTTTGTTGAGCAGAGAATGTAAGGGAATTATAAATTTTTAAACCTGTTTGGGATGAACTCAGGTATTCTGTTCTTAACAAATTTGAAGCTTTTCTCCTTTCAGTTCCTCTTTGTATTAATGCTGTTCAGGCTCCAGCAGAACACACGAGATCTTGGGGAGAGCTGGCACTTGTGGAGGCAAACCAGGAGGAGATGGTCTGTTCTGAGCACCTGGAAAGCTTCTCCCCTTCCAAACGGAATGCACTTTTACCTCTGTTGAGAAGTTTCTATAAAAAGCCATTTTCCAGTGCAGAACTCGTGGCATTGGAGCCCGTTCCTCTGGGTCTGCGGCGATGGAGCCTGTTCTCTCCTGGGCCGTCCCTCAGAGCCCTCTCCGCTCCCCACTGCCCGGGGGTGCCCGGGCACCCCTGTCCCGAGAAGGGCCCTCTGGAAGGTGCCATCTCCTCGCAGTCGCTTTTGTTTGCAGGAGGGAGTTTTCCATCAAAGCCGCTGCCGCCTTTTCATCCCTGGGAAGAGCTGCCCGTGGGCACAGCCTTTAACCGGCTGATTGAGCGATCGGGAGCCTTTCATGGTCCTGCTTTTATCTTGGGAATGGGGCGGGCTCTCCCTGGATTCGAGGGCTCGGGGAGGGTGGGAGCCCCCCCCGCTCCAGCCCTTGGTACCCCGAGGATGGCTGCAGCACGTTCGTGCTTTTCCCCCTGGAGCTGCCGCTGCTTTCTCCTCAGAGGGCAGAAAGCTCAAACGTTCGTTTTAATGTTTAATGCTCTTCAGTGAGGCGAAAGCAGAGGGAGGAGGGGGATCGCTTGCTATTTAAGGGCCTCTGTCAGTGCCCGGGTGTTCAGGTGGGAGGGTCATGGGCTAAATCCCACCCCAATTAACCTCCACACTGCGCAGTGGGGAGGTGGTTTGGAGGAGGATTCGGCAGAGCAGCTGCTGAGCTCGGCACAGGGAGATCTTACGGCGTGGCCTGGACGGGGACACATCGCTGCCGGCAGCCGAGGAGCGGCAGGGTCTGCATCATCCAGGAGCTGATGGGGCGAGGGTGTGACCTGGCGGGTCCCCTCGTGCTGCTGTGCCGGGGGATGCCGAGACACCTCATGGTGCTGTGTCAGCCCCGCACCTTCCTCCGAGAGATGGGAGAGGCGAGGGGGGGCTGAGTAACAGCAGGTATAATTCAGTTTGATTTCTTCCAGACTCTTCATTTGCTGAACATGTCAGCAGCCCTGTTGTATATGGGCTGTTCTGTATCAATTTTCTGCGATGCCAGGCCATAAATAAAGAAAATAAATGTTGGGCCCGTTAATCAGTTGCTGCTCACCCAAATGAGTTCCCTCTGCATTTCCCTGTTCTATAATTACTTGTCACCTCTTGCTGGTTTGTAACTCCTCGCTCTGTGGTTCTGTTGGGTGGCTTTTCCCTGTTTCTGGTGGGATCAATCCGTTTTGTGCGGGGCTGGGATTTGTTTGGTTGGATTTTTTGTTTGGTTGGGTTTTCCCTGTGTCTGCTTTTTGGTTGCTTGGTTGTTTTGGGGTTTTGTAGTTTCTTTTCCCCAGGTGGAGGGTGCTAAAAAGCAATTGACTGTAGGAGGTTTGTTGCAGCTGAGGAGCTGAGGGAAAACAGCTTCCACCGGAGCTATATTTTAATTTCCAGAACAGGGATTCCTGGTCCTGGCTCTGCAGTTCCTGCAAACAGACTTTTTGCAAACCCACGTTGGTTTAAGCCCGGGGTTGCTGCTGGGAGGTGGCTGCACTGGGACCACGGGAGCAAGAGCAGGTGCTGAGTGCTGTCCCCTCTGTCTGTCTGTCTTGTTTTCTGCAGCTTTCCCATGCTCTGGAGAGGTGGAGACAAGGATCCTGCCTCACAGCCCTCCTCTGCATCAGCCTCCCAGGCAGGAATCGAGGCTCCCGCGGAGGAATCCCCGTGATCAGTCGCTGCTGGTGAGGACCACTTGAAAGCAGACAGGTCTAATGGGCGAGGAACAGCTGTGGAAGCACAGTGTCATCCTTCAGCCAGGCCCTCCAAGCTGGAATCCGGAGCTGCCTCCCCCTCCCTTCCCTCGCGGGGCAGCCGGACTGTGGTGTGGGGCCATCGGGTGGGTGCACATCCTGTGCTCCCAGAACGTTTCATTGAGACAATGGGGCCCCTCCCTCCCTGGTCATAAATTGCACAGGGCAAGGATTCGTTTTCCAAAGGGAAACTCGAGGATGTGTCCTCACGGGGGGGGCTGCCTGGTCCTCTCCTTTGGGGAATGTGGGATCTGGATAGAGCTCCCCCAGGATACTGAGCACTGGGGTGGGGAAGGGGGGCTGGTGGTTCATGGAGGGAATTCCTACTTGGCATTGCCTCCTTCCTCCAACTCAGGAGCTGTCCTTGGTTTTTCAGGCAGTGGAGAACTTTTGTCTTTGCCCTGGGTCTGTTCAGGGTCTGGCAGGAGCCCGAGGGGCAGCAGAGCCCCCACAAACCCCCAGCCCATCTTCTCCATCGTCCAGCAGCAAGACACGACAGATCCTTCCTCTGCCCGTTTAAAACCTTTCGGGATGTGAGGATGACAGATGTGGATCTGGGGTCTCTAGTGGGATTTGGAAGGACAGAGCCCAGCCATCCATCTGGCCGTGAGCTCGGCAGTGCCGCGCAATCTGCAGATCGCCTCGGGCCTTGGCTCTGCCGACCCCACGGCGTTTCTGTGGCAGGATGTGGGATGGAGAACTGTTATTTGTGTTCACAGAGGCTGGAGATCAGCTGCACCTGCCCTTCGGGGGGCTAAGGCTGAGGCTGATTGAGACAGACAAGGCTGTGCGGGAGCAGGCTCAGGCCAGTCGCTGGAAGGACCTTATTGCCAGTCTGGTGCAGCCCTACATTTCCCCATCAGTTATTTATCAGCATACAAAAATTATTTGTCAGGATAAATACAAAATTATTTATCAGGATAAATAATTATATATTGGTGCCATAGTGGATGCAAATGATTTAATTAATATTACACGCTTCAAGAGAAATTTGCAATTTAAAGGGCTGTATAAAAGCCTCATATTAGCAATACTTATTTTTATTAATTAATTGCTGTCTCTCCAAATCTCCATGGTGAATAATTTTTCCATCTTTTTCATCTTTAATTTATTTCAGTGGCTCTGGGAAGAGGAAAGGCGGCCTAGCAGTGAGCTGTAGGGAAGGTGTGGGATGGGGGGTCCCCAGCCCTTGGCTGGGCTGTGGCTCGTCTGTTCAGCCTTTGGTGCCGGAGACGTGGGGATTGGGGTCTGTGAGACTTGGGGTCTGTGATCTTGTCCACAGGTTTTACTCTTATCAGTAGTTTCTGTTCACTTTTTTAGCTGGTGCCTGTCCCCTGGGACTGCTGCTCTTTTGAACGGTGTGTTTGGTTGAAACTGTTTCCAAAATCAGGATGCGGCGCTTGTGCTGATTCCTTCAGCACAGCAAAAAGGGATCCTGGGTGGAATTTACAGCTTTGGAGAGCCCTGTCATCTGCCTGTTTCTGCTTCCCCCTTCAGCTGGTGCCTCCAACCTGCCTTCCTGGTGCAGGACTCGCAGCCCCTGCTGTCACACCTGCTGGAAGGGCCCGAGCTGCTTCTCCCACAGAGGCAGGAACGTGCTGACAGCAGCAGGGAGGGCAGGAAGAGGTTCCTTTCCCCTTCTCGAGGCATCCTGAGAGCTGGTCTGTCTCCCACTGAGCAGGACCCGGGGGCTGCCGGGGGGAGGTGGCAGCTCTGCCCTTGCTCTGGTAGCGAAGTGCCTGGTGTGACACGTGAGTCCCGACACTTCCCTGCCTGTTTCTCCGGAGCTGGAAGGACCTGTGGGCGCTCGGATCTGCAGCATATGGCTCGAGTCACTCTGAGGACACCCGGCACACGCAGGCTCGGGAAAATGGGTCAGGAAATT
>VZRE01009638.1:137908-190550 GCA_013396775.1 Cephalopterus ornatus
GGAGAGGCGGCAGCTGCCGGAGGGTCCTGTGGCAGCCACCTTTGGGGAGGACGCGGGAACTGAGCCCATCCCAACTTTCTGAGGTGGCTGTGGAAGCTCAGTCAGCTTTCTGTAGGAATTTGTCCTCTGCAGCCTGTGTTTAGGAGCTGGGATCTCTTGGCTGGATCCTCCTCCCCATCCGTCACCGTGGTGCCGTTCCCCCTCCAAAGTCCCGCATGGATTTAACGAGTCCTCACCACTCAGGTGGGTGGCAAAGTGTCATCCTTCTTTGTGAGGGGGCTCTGGGGGGGACACGGGGGACAGAGTGGCCCATTCCTCTTCATCACCACCAGCAGATCAGAGCAAAGCAGTTTTGCAACAACTTTAATAAATTGATTCAATTTGGCGAGGCAAAAAGAAAGCAGAAGAGAGAGATTAAAAAGCGAAGGAGGAAATTACCCGGGATGCTCCCAGCAATTGTGGTGGATGGTAAATCTCTTCTTTATTACTCCTTTATTATTTCCAGAATCTGAAGTTTAAATAATTAAGCAGAATAAATGGTGGATGAATATTTTTATTCAAGTTTTATTTATTTATTCTCACAGGACAGATATGCAGGGAGACCCAAGCAAAGATTTCCTCTAGTGATGTAAATCAGGGAAGGACCATTAAGATGAATGTCACTTGGAGGAGATTTACCCCAGCTGAGCATTCAGCCTCCTAATTTTGGGAGGAAAGAGTGGGAAGCTACATAGATTTTAATAATTTTCTGTTCTGTCTCCTGTGCGATTAATTTATTTTCCAATTTAAAAGCACATCAGGTTTGGGTTTGGAGCTTTTTTTTGATAATTTAAATACATTTGTTGACAGTGCTCCTCACTCTGAAGGCCTTTTTGGGAGCCTGAGACTGGAAAAGCTCCATGTGCCTGCAGGGTTGTGCTCAGAGCATCTGCCAGGCCGGTGGTACCCTGGCAGGGGAGGAGGTGCTGCATCCCACAGCCTGTGCTGGATCCTGGGAGCCTCCCGAGCCACCGCATCCCAGGGGCTGCTGGAGCTCCAACCTGGGCCAGCTCAGGGGTCAGGAGCATTTCCAGTGCCTGGGCAAGGGTTTCCCGGGACCAAGGGCTTAATTCCTGCTTAAGCCTGATGTGCCCCTTGCTCTCGGTAACACCTGCTTTGGCCTAGTATTTATTATTTTAAAAATCAAACGACTCGCCAGTGGCCTGGAACACACCCCTCAGTGCATCCCAGGGCACCAGGGGGATTTGGGGGCGAGCATCTCGTCATGCCTTTGCCATTCTTAGTTGCAGGTTCAGACCCGGGTCGCTGCTGACCCACTGCACACTCGGGGGTCCCATGTTCCGCAGGGGATCTCCGGCTCTGGGACGTTGGTGACAGGAGGAGGACAAGGAGGTGGCGGCTGCTGCAGCGAGAGCAGCAGGGGCCTCTGAGAAGCAGCGGCTGTGAGCTGGTATTAACAGTGGGGCCAACTAAGGAGACCAGGAATTAAGTCAATCTGATACCTGTAAGTAAATAAACCCGAAGGAATTATGATGTTACGTGAAATTTCTCCTGCACAGAGAGTGACAGAGGAAGGAGCAATCCTGTGAGCAGATAAATAGGTGGTTCCCTGTGTTATCCAAACTTGCCTGTGTGTTAAAAACGATTAAAACCAATTAGAGCCCGTCTCAGGTGTGTCTGGATCTGATGGGGGTGGCGCAGAGCAGGAAGCACTCTCAGGGTCCAGGAGTCCCCAGCTCAGGGCCAGTTCCATCATCGAAGTCTCAGCATCACCTGAAGGAGTTTCTTGTGCTTGGGAGAAACACAAGCACCGGGAATGCCAGGCTGGGAGGGCAGCTCTGGCCTTCGTGGCTTCATTCTCCACTCAGATGGAGCTGTGGGAGGTTCCCTGGGGTTGTGGAAGTTTCCCTGCCCATGGCAGGGGCTTGGAAGGAGACGATTCTTTAGGTCCATTCCAACCCAAGCCATTCTGTGCTTCTGTGATTGTATGGATTGACTTTGTTTCAGCAGGATGGGGAGGGTCTTGGGTGTTGGGAGCTTGAGCTGGGTCCCTTCCCACCTGCCACAAGCCTGGCAGTGAAAAATCTGGCTGTGATTTGTAGCAACTGCAGAGGGGCAGAGAATCATCCTCAATGCGTGTCCCTCTGTGTTTGTTGGGTGCTCCTGACAGGACAGGATGGAGTTTGGGGAGTGGGAGAGGAGGTGGCCGTGGCCTCCCCAGCTGCACCTCCAGCACCGTGGGCCGTGAGGTTGGTTCGGGCAACTGCCGGAGAACTGGGGGGTGTAAGGTTTCAGAGGAGCACCTGGAATTTGGGAACCATCGCAGGGTTCATTAGGTACCAAATGAAGGCGGATCCCCGTTGCCCTTGGAGCTGTGTGTGGGTCTTGTTATCCCTGCCTGGGAAGCAGGAGGCTGGGCTGCAATCCTGCCTCTGCCAAAGTGTGGCAAATGTACTGAGCATCTTTGGGAACATTTCTGCCCAGCTTTAAAACTGGGACAGTTGTCACCTGCCTTTTTCAGAGGGGGTTGGTGGAGCCCAGGGCGGGCCAGACTCTGCTCCCACACTCACAGCAGGGTGAGGTTTGTCCCTTCAAAATGTCACTTGATAAACAACAAGTGATGACAAACACTTATTGTTATTCCCTTTTCCTCGTGGGAGTCGATGATATTGCTAAGTGACCGAATATTCATTTGACCCTTGAAAACTGCAAGAGTCATGTTTAATTCATGTCTTTTATTTATAGATTTGGGCTCCTCCAGCTTCTCTCCTGCGGTGGGCGACTGCTGCTCCAGAGCACAGCGAGAGACACTGTGGCCAGTGTCTGCCCAGAGCCTCTCCCGAGGAACAGCCCTGGGGACCCTGTGGTGGCAGGAATGCTCTGCCCGTGAGCACAGGCCAGCACAGCCATGGCAGGGGGTGGGTGCAGCACTGAGGGGTGTGAAGCCAAGAGAGCATTAATCACATGAACGAGGACACGATCTGAGAGTCACATGTTGATGAGAACAGGACTGAGTGGTGATGGACAGAACCAGCATGGGCTGAGCGGGTCTGGTGTGGCCTCTGGGATGAATCAGCAAGGAAAGGCAGTCCTGGGATGTGTGGCCAGGACTGGGACATAATCCTGTGTCCTGAGCAAAGGACAGGGACATGATCCTCTCCCAGCATGGTGCTGGTTAAACCACTGGAATTCAGATGGCTGTGGGCAAAGCATCACAGAGAGGAAATGGAGAAGCAGCAAAGGGAGGGAATTGCAGCCTGGAGGAAGATAAAGGGTTTAGAGAGGATGGCTGTGAAGAAAGCGATTAGAGGAAATTAAACACGGCCAGGCTGGAGGTGGAGGCTGGTGCTTTCCCCACTGAACTGTGCAGGGCTGGGGAGGGAGAGCAGCAGGAACTGGAACAGGAGGCTGACACGCATCTGAGGGCAGCTGGGACCAGTTCTGGGCTGGAACCCAGCAGCACAAGGGCAAAGAGGCAGGAGGATGTTAATTCCTGCCTGGCAAAGCCCTGGTGCACACACTTCATGAATCCAAAGGAGCTGTTCTGCCTCTGGTTTTTGAGCCTAGCGATGAAACATCCAGTGTGGGCCTGGCACTCCCTTGGACAAACCTCTTGCAAGGGGCAGATCACCTGAGGCATCAACAGCTGCCTTGAACTCAGCAGCTTTGTCACCTGGAGAAAGCCCCGTGAGACAGAGGTGTCATTCCCAGCACTTGGGAGCCCTGGCTGGATGCTTGCCTTGCCCTGGGATCTCTGGAGAGGCTGGAGGACTGGTCCTTGTAGTGCCAACACAGGGCAGGGTTGGAATTTGGGGACAGATGTGGCTGCTCTTGCCTGTCCCAGCAGTGCTGTCCCCTGCAGCCACAGTGTCCCGCTGAGGGAGAGGACGAGCCGGGCTCCCGGGGCTCCCCAGCTCCCTGGGCTGCTCCTGGGGGGTGCATGATCCTAAAACGTGATTCCTAGAAATCGCTGCCAGCTGTGGGAGCTCTGGGAAGTGGCAGGGTCACGCCAGGGTTGTTGTGTTGGTCACAGGCACTGTGCCACGTCTTGGGAAGGATGAGGAACGACAGGAGGGCTGAGGGGTTCGGTGCAGCCTTGTCTGCAGGGAGGGTGCTGGGGGGAGCGCCTGGGTCACGGTTTGACCCCAGTCCTCCTCTGCCACTGCCCCTTCTGAAAAATAGAAAAGAATTAAATCTCGTCAGTGGCTTTTAAAAGCCAACTGAAAGTGTCCTTTATTAAATTACCACCCTATTGATCTCTCAGTCATCCAAGAGGGGATTGACTGAGGGCTTAAACAGACGTGCAGCCGGGCCAGACGTTCAATTAATGTGCATAAACGGGCAGTGGAGAAGCAATTTTCAGAACAAGTCAAGCAAAAGATCAGACCTGCTTTGCCTTCCATGCTGAAGTTGTTTCTGTATTTATTTTCATGTTATTTCATCTTTTTTCCCCGGTCCCTCTCATGATAAGCAGAGTGCTGAGAGGCAGCTCTCAAAGCACAGCTCCTTCTGCTTGGAAGAGGACACGTTGGGAGGAGGGCTGGGGGAAGCCACATCCCTCGGAGGACTCATACCTGAGGGGGGTTTTAGCCATATAAATCCCAGGTTTCACACATGAGGGGGTTTTTAGCCATGTAAATCCCAGGTTCTTCTTTAATTCCTGCAGAGAAGGCCCCACGCAGCATCAGACCCGTCGCCTGGTTTGAACATTCCTGTCCCTGATGAACCTTGGATTCCTCTTCCAAGTCTGGGGGAGAATTGTGTGAAGAAAACCATCTTTCTTGATTGTCTCCTCCCACCTCTTCACCATATGATAATTCCAGCTGCCTGCCAGGGGCAAAGCCACTGATGGATATACATTCAGCTTTGCTCTGGCCTTTCCTGTGGGTGCTCCAAGGAATCTGTGGGCAGGGCTGAAGCTGAGGGTGACATTGGAAGGCAAATCCCTGCTCTGCCTCTGTGAGCAAACCACAGCCCTGTGTGGTTTTTTCTCTAGATTTAGCAAGAATCCCAATAAGAGACTCTGTCTCCAGGGCCTTGCTCCTCATCTCCCTTAAGCCAGAGGTGGGTGGCATTGCCCCAGGCATGTAGAGGGGGTCACCTGCTTTTCCCTTTTTTTTTCCCCCTCCTTTTTTAACTCCTCCAGATCGTTGTTTCCTGCTCAGGAATTGCTGTGCAGGAATAGCTCCGTGCCCCAGCAGCAGGCAGGGCTGTGCCAGCGGGGAGGTCTGATGGTCTCTGTTAAATTAAGAACTGGTCAGCAGTGAAAAGGCATTTTTGGTGTTTGTTTTTAAATTTTTAATAGCTCTGCTTCGGGCATTTTTGGAGCTGGGATTCTATTTTAGCACATTACTTTGTCCCTGGTTGTACAGGCTGTAATTTAAGTGATTCTGCATTAATAAGAGATTATTCCTTCTTCCTCTCTCACTTGTCCTTCCTTTGGTAATATTCAAGTAAATGAAGCGTGTCATGAAGGGGCTGCAGGCTCTGGAGTGTGCCTGGGGCCGTGGGATCCCCACGCTGGTGCTGTGCCTCACTCTGGCTGCAGTTTGTGTTCCCTTTTCCTGTGTCTTTGTAGCTGTTGGGTGGCTTTTCTCCCCCTGGTTGTCCCTGCTCCAGGACACAGACAGGGCACTTGGCTTTGTGCTCTGCTCTTTGCCACGTGGCTCTTGGGGTTCACCCAGCACCTCCTGACCCCGAGCGTGGGAGGCTGGGTCAGGTGCTGCCCGTCACCCCCGCAGCCTGGCAGGGTCCTCAGCTGTGGGAGCAGCAGCACGGTCACTGCTGGGGACAGACCCCTGTGCTGCGGTGTCCTTGGGCTGCTGAGACGCTCCGAGCTGCTCCTGTGATGAGGAACAACAGAACCACTTCCCTTCAGAAACCAAACTCACCAGAGCAGCATCCCAGCCCTTCCTGACTGTGCATTTGAGGGGCAGGGGGAAAGAAGTGATGTATATGTAGAGTTGGGGGTTTATTTGCATTTTAAATCACACCCTCTGCAAAACTAATGGACCCCCTATTTATAGATGACTCCAACCTAAAGTGACTGCTAATTACTACAATTAATACAGCGTTAAGGCTCCAGCCAACTCCACTGCCACGCACGGGGCGCCTACTCATTTTCAATTAAGGCACATTGACAAGGAAAATACGCAGTTATTAACAGCAGAGCCCTGTTGTGTAATTACATTTTTCTAAGGTCATTAATCTCCTGCAACACTTGGGTTTGCCCCCAAGGGCCGGAGTGGGGGTAGAGGGACAGTGCAGCAGGGACAGGTGAATAAAGGTGAGGGGTTTCTTCCATTGTGCCCTCACGCTGTCGGTGAGCACATCCTTGGATGGGCATCCTTGGAGACCCCACAGGGCCATCCCATCTGTGGGTGTCCCATGAGCAGCCCATCCCTGCCACGCTGCACCCCTGGGTGCCTCCACCACGGTCAGGCAGAGCAGCCCCAGGTTTGTGGAGCTCTTGGGGGATCTCTCCTACCTTAATCAAGTTTCCATGGATCATCCCCACATTTATTATTATTTCCTGAGCTCTTTGCAGTCACTCAGGCTGAGCTGCCTACTGAAAAGGGCTTTTTCTCCCCTCTGACCAGGCAGCAGGATGAGAGGGGCTCTGGGCTGTACCCTGGATATTTTGGGAGCCAGAGGAGAGCAGAGGAAGCAGTGGGATGAATCCCACGCTGGGCCAGGGGTTATGGTGAATTGCCAAGAGTGGATCCTGCTGTCCAGCCCGGTGTGTCCCCTCCAGCCCCAGCAGCACTGAGCCTCCCTCGGACCCCGCGTCCCAAACTGCCTCGTTTGGTGCTTCGTGCACTTCCCGGCGGAGAGTCAGCGAAGGCACAACCAGCCACGGAGGGGGAACCACTTGGTAAAGCGAAAGCAGAATAAATACAGAAAAGCCAGTAGAAAAAGAGGCTGAGCTGCCAACGTGAGCAGAGCCCCGAGCAGCGGCGGAGCAGCGGCTGGTGAAATCATGCGCGAAGCACTGCGGCATTAGGGCACAGGCGGTGACAAGGTGTAGTGCTGGGACTGTAATGAAGACAGACGTGGGCCTTTAACACTTCCAAGCTGATGCTTTGATTGACTGCCTGGGACTCGGTGCTGGCAAAGCAGCTGGAGCCTGCTGATCCGCTGCAGGGAGCAGGGAAGGAGGGGAAGAGGGCTGGGGAGCGGGGAAGGAGGAGTGGGGACTGGACTGGGGGCTGCACAGTGGTCCCCCCACTGCTGCCTGCCCTCGGTGAGAGCTGCTGGGGGAAACCTGGATGCACCCAGTGAGGCTCAGGGTGTAACCCAGCTCTCCCCCATCCCATGGATGTCCAAGGGTTAGCCCAGCTCACACCCATCCAGTGGGTGTCCAGGGGTCTCACTCACCTCCCACCTGTCCCCTGGGTGTCCAGGAGCTCCTCAGCCCCCTCAGTGAAGTCATCCCTCTGCAGGTCTTGCTGTTTCATGGGTAGGTTTGGTTTTTTGGAGCTGAAGCTGCTTCTCCGAGCTCTGTCTCCTCCCTTTGCTCCGTAATTTGAGCTTTGCTTGGGACACTCTGCAGTTCTGTATCTCCTCTGACTTCCTGGGCACTCTCTGAGGCAGAACTCTGCTGCTCAGCCGTGTCCAGCTTGGGGTTGCTGATCCCCACATCTCCGGGGTTTAAACGCCTGCACGGCCCTGGGCACTGAGCAGGAAAAGCTCCTGGTCTGTGTTTGCCTCTGGCTTTACTGACAGCCTGGGGGAGCGGCTGGGGCCGTGTGTGAGGGCTGGGGATGGCTGAGGAGCTCTGTGCAGAGGGATGGCCGGCAGCACACACTGTCTCCTGGGCCTGGAGACACTGTCCTGCTGCTCCTTGGAAGGGGAGGCTCTGCCTCAGGATGCAGATACAGGAGTGACGTGGCAGAAAGCCCATCCAGAGACCAGGAAGGGTTTGGGTGCTCCATCCATCCCCATCCCTCCTGCTCCTGCCCCTTCTCACTGCTTTGTAGAAGCTCTGGATAAGGTTTACTCGGATTTATGGCACTTTTGAGGAGGTTTCTAGGGAGGAACGCCTTTTGCCTGCTAAATTACCAACATCTCTCTCATCCCCAGGGCTCAGCTCCATGGCTTGACTGACATGAAGCGTTCCAGCATCAGAGACTGAGAGACAAACGAGCAATTTGCCAAGAAATTATCCTTTGGGATTCCTTTTCTCTCCCGTTGGTTTAATTGGGTGAGCTCAGGGTGGCTTTAATTGCTGTGCTCCAAGCACAGCTTCACCCCCTCCTTGCTTTTTTGTTTCCCATCTCTCTCCTTCCCCCTCCTTCTTCCCAGCACCATTTATCTTCTTTCTCATACAGCATCTGCCCTTCTTGTTTTTTCCCCAGTATCTCTTGGAAATGGTGACAAGCGGAAATGTTGTTCAAGCCTCTCTTGGCCGACAGGTTCTTTAAGACTTTGATGCTTCTCAGAGGGGAACTGGCTCAGGGATCCCTTGGATTCCCCAGGGATTTGGGATGGCTGTGGCAGAGCATCCGTGGTGGCTGTGTGCCGGTGGGATGTGGGCTGTGTGGTCACACCAGCTGCCTTTTTGCCCTCATCCTTTGTGGCCTGTGTCTCCCAAACGTGTCCCAGCACAGGCTGAGGGTGCAGCAGAGGCTGTGACAGCCCAGTGTGGGACTGGGAGCCCCTGGTCATGGCTGGAGCCCGGAGGATGCTCCTTTATCCCTGCTCCTGCTTCCCAAGTTGCTCATCATTTTAGAGGGGTTGGAGAACCTCTGGGGTTCCCCCTGTTGGGACAAAGTACACCTGCCTAATTTGCTTGTCCTCATCCCAGAATTACCTTCAGGGCATTTTATGGGCCAGATTCCCAGTGATGTGAATTGGGAGAGTCTAGGAGTGCTCCCAGAGGGGCACCTGGAACTCAGGGTGGTGCAGCAAAGGACTTGCCTGAAGAGCTGGGGAGGGCAGGGGGAGGTGGAGAGGGACATTCAGAGTCCATCTCCCTCTCCCTCCCCTGGGGCGTGGAGGTCTTCTACTTGTCCCCAACATCTCTCTCCTCCTGCCCCACCTTTCCCAGGATGCCCTCTGTTCCCCTGGCCCAGTTTGGCTGCTGCCCACGGTGCAAAGCTTAATTCTGGGGAGTTGACAAGAGCATTCCAGCTCTGGTAGTGTTTGGAAATGAGGGAATAGGCAAACCCACTCCATGGCCAGCAGACAGCAGATTTGTGGCTCACTCATGGTCCCCAGGGACACGGCACAGGCATCCAAGCAGCACGTGCAGCGTGGTGATGGATGAGGGATAATTTCAAATGGCAGCTGAAGTCCAAATTCTTGTGGTAATAAATACATAAACTAGTTAAAAAGTAAATTGATTAGCCAAGGATATCCTCTTAACACTCTTTAAACTCTAACATCTGTTTGCAATAAATAATTCAAGCTGTGGATATTAATGAGGAGGCCAGGCCGGGGGGGAGGCTCCACAGGCACACAGGGCTGCAGGGACCGGGGGGTGCAGCTGTGCCCATGTGCTTCCCTTGGGGACAGTGGGGGCTGCAGGAGTGTCCCTGTACCTCCCTGGGGGCTGCCGGTGTGGCTGTGGCTTCCCCGAGGGCTCTTGGCAGAAACACGCGTGTCCAGACGTGTCCTGGTGCACGGAGTGCACGGGTGGAGGAGCTGTGAGCCGTGTGCACACGTGGTGACACGCGTGTGCTTAGCGTGTCCCTGCCTGGCTGTGTGCCCACAGCCGGCTCCTCGGGAGCGGTGGTGCCGGATCCCTGTGGATTCGCACACAGGCACAGCCACACGCAGGCGTCACCTCACGGAGCCTTTGGAATGTGCACGCTGTGGGCACGGTCGGTGTGGGAGCTGCACAAGTGTGTTTTCTGGCACATCCCTGTCCTGCTGTGGGATCCAGGGAGGAACTGGGGACCCAGCGTCCCCCTGGGCTGGCCAGCCCCCCTGCCCTGTCCCCGGCAGCAGCACAGGCTGTCACAGCCTGATAATTGCTGGGTTTCTCTGTTTTTAATCAGCACTACCAGCTGCTGTGCCCAATGCACCAGGGGCTGCTCCTGGCACGTGCCCAGCAGTCCAGGGCCAGCTCCACAATCAGTCAGAGGTGCCAGCTGGATCCAGACCAGGGCTGGGAGTGAGTAATGCTCGGGGGGAGCAGGGGGGCACCGGCAGCTCCAGACAGGGAGGGGGATGAGGGATGAGCTGAGGTACCCACACAGGCTCCTTGGGGTCCTCCAGCCGAGCCAGGGCCAATGGCATTGCTCCACCTCTTGGAAGTGCAGATCTTTCAGCATGGATACCTCGGGAGAGGAGTCCAGCTCCCAGTTTAGCCAGTTCTGCACTGGTCTTGCCGGCAGAGGCAGAACAGAACAGGGCCAGAGGCCGGTGAGTGCTGGCACAGCAGCCCAGGGGAGGAGCTCCGTGCAGGAGTGAAGGTGACAGGGTGACAGGTCCCTGGAGCACCAGCCATGGCAGCGTCTGTGTTTGACGGGATAAGAGGGAGGGAAGAGGACAGCAGAAATGATGCCTGTGAACCTCTGGGAAGGACCCAGACCTGAGAGATGGTGAGAGGAACAGAATGGGCAGGAGGGAGATGGGCTTTCTGCCTGGTTGTCACCTCCTGTCTGGTCTCTGCTCAGCTCCCAACTTGCCGCCTCCATCCTCCAGTCCGTGCTGCTCCATCCTCTGCCAAAACAGCTCCCTGAGCTCCTGAGGCCACGAGGATGTGCCTGTCCCATTAATCATGCCCTCCCATCGGTGTCTGCTCAGGAATTAAACTCATTTGTCACTGCTGCCCTGTTCCACCCTGCCCTCCTTGCAGGGCTTGTGCCCATGTCCTCGGGCACCACAGGCCTTATTCTGCCTCCATCTGTTTGTGAATGTTCTGGGACATCACAGAGCTGTTTTCTGGCCCCCATCCCTACGTCCCATCTCAGGTTGGGGCCCCCAGACCTGGCTGTGCTCAGAGGCAGTCCCCGAGCCCAGTGCACACCGATCCTGGTGTGTCAGGGCTGAATGAGGCTGAGGTGACCTTCTCTCTTTACCAAACCCCCTGGCAGACACCAACAAGCCTCTTCCATCCCCCTTTTCCCAGGGTTGAGGTGGCCGTTTGTACTGAGCTGTCCTGCAGCCCGTTGCTGTCCCTTCTCTGTCCCAGACATCTCATTCCCTGCGGGGCCGTGGCCGGAGCGTCGCTGGCGGAGCAGAAGGTTCATTCCCAGCCTCCTCCATCCCCCCGTGTTGTGCTTCTGTCCCAACACGCTCCCTCAAACCCGCCCTGCTCCGGCTTCCAGCCCGGCCCCTGGAATGCTCAGGGAACGCTCCCGGCAGCCGGAGGGAGCCGCTCGTTAATTAGCTCCGTCCCTCCCGAGCAGCCCCGGCAATAACACACAGCCCTGCCTTTTAAGTACCTACGAGTAATCACTCAGGCTCCAATAAAACGGGAAGGAACAAGCCCCTGGTCGCGTTGTTAGCAATCATTTTCCTGGCTGTTAACCTGCTCCCGTACTCTCATTTTTCCCAGAGAAGCCCCAGATGTGGTGGGGAGGGACGGGAGCCAAGTGCAGCCCCGATCCTGTTCCCAGCTGCCTGTAGCCACATATCCATCAGCTCCTGGTCCCCCCTGCCCACCCTCTGTGCTGGTTTTAGGTGCATCCACAGGAGTCTGTGCAGGAGAGAAGTCCCACAGCCAGGTGCTGAGCCCAGGCTGCAGAGTGCCTTGGAAAAGGAAGGAAATTGGGAATGACTGTGACTGGGGGTTTCGTGTTAATCCTAGAAATCCCGTTTTGGCCTCGGGAAAGCAGTTGCTGCCCTGATACAGCTCCTAGCACAGGGAAATACAGTCCTGTCTGTGCTGCCAGCCTTGCTGACTCTTCCCGGGGACAGCTCTTTTCCTCCCCTTGCCCGTGAATCCCGAAAGCCTCTCCCTGTCTGAGCGAGCGCCTGAGCCCCGAATAAAGCCCCGAGGCTCTCCAGCTTAGCATGGCAAATGTAATGTTCTTAGTCAGCCTCATCGCAGCAAATCTCCATATTTCTCAGGGATAAACACTCACCTCTCCTCCCTGGCTCCTGCTTTGGGCCTGAATTCCCGCTGTGGGGCTGGGCTGTGACTGCAGGAGGGCTGCTGAGGCCACTGAAGAGCTCTGGTCCCCTGTACCCCCTCTCCCCTGGGGGGTTCCCCACCCAGCACTGTTTGCAAACAGGTCTTTCCTTAAAAGAAGGGGGTTTGCCAAGAGAGGAGCTGGGGAAGCCTCCCTGAGCCTTCTGTTGGCGTGGGTGGTGGCCAGCACAGGGGATGGAGCACATGCTGCTGAGTTGTTCTGCGTAAATTCACGTGCCCTTTCGAACTCCAGGTGCAAATGGAGCCGAAATCCCCTCCCTGGCCCACCCCACTGCCTCTCCTGAGCGGTTCTGGTGCAGAAACCAAACAGGGCTCAAACACCATGCGCAGACTGGGCTGTGCCAAGGCAGGACCAGGCTGAGCTCAGAGCCATCCCAGTCTTGGAAACACGTGGAGCTGGGCTGCAAAACCTGGTATGTTGGGGCAGGGGGATGGTCAGGGCTGTCTCAGCCACCCAGGGAGGTTTGAGGGAGCTGCCAGGCTGGTGCAGCCCTGGCAGGACCTGGCAGTGATTTCCTTCCTGTGCTGCTGCCAGGGCGGTGAGTCGGAGCTGGGGCCACAGATTCACCTGCCCCAGGCTCTGCAGCAGCCTGGAGGTGCCACTGTCCACTCCTGTCTGAGCTGGTGATGCCCACAGGTCCCCAGCCCCAGCTGGGTCCATGAGGGTGGACAAGTGAAAGAGATGGTGGTGGAAGGAGAGAGATTGGGGGAGCTGATGGGAGGAGGAGAGAGACAGGCAGGGATTGTTCCTAAAACACTGGGGGGGACGAGGGTGTAGATCACCAGAATTGGCGGGGGACAGGCCATAAAGCAAAAATAAAAAGGTATTATAATTTATGATGCACAGTAAAAATATCCTGGGAACTGGGTTATGAAGAAGAATTCATTCTCTCGCCAACTCTGCGTATCTTTAAAGATGATAAACGATGTTATGATTCCTCCTTGTATCTGAGAGCTGGAAAATTCACTCTGCCTTGGAGCTCTGTCACGTCCCCTCCGTGCTGCTGCCCCCAGAAGACAAGGGGTGCTGAGCCCTGACCTGGCAGGTGACCCTGTGGGGAGGGTGAGGGTCCCCCTGTCCTGGGCTGGGGGGAGCTGTGCTTGGGGGGCCACAGCAGAGTTGGCACCTGCCCCCTCCATGCACTGAGCTGTGTGTGGCCTCAGCACTCTGTGTGTGTGTTACAGGGCTGCAGCCAGGACCTCTGCCTGCACTTTCGGGGTGCTGTTTGTCGCCTCATCCCCAGGCACAGACCCTCCTGCCCAGTGTGAGTGGCTGCTGTTGTCTCCCGTGGTACAGGTGGGGTCTGAGTGTCCCCAGATGCCATGGCAGAGCTGCTTAGGGGATCCCTGGGTGGCCATCCCGTGCAGGGTGGGGTGAGGGGGAGAAATTCCCGCTATCACATAGATCTGTGGGGCCTTTGACCCCTGACCCTGGCCCCGGAGCCTGACCCAGAGGGCAAGGACACCAGTGGGGCCGGAGCTGCTGGGGCTCACCTGGCTGCAGCAGCAGGGTTTGGCCTCTGCCCAGCTGTGTAAATGAGGATTAGTTGTTCACAAGGTGCATTTAAAGAGTTAGGAGAGGAGAAAGAAGCCAAAACTTTCTTTAAAGTGGCACAGGCAGCTTTGGCACCTCTCCCTCCCCCTTCCCTGCACCGAGCCAGCCCGCTGGGTTCCTGCTTTGATACGAGCCCTTGATGCCTCCGCGCCTCCAGGCACGGAATAAAAAGGTTTAATTACCCACTGCCAGGCGCGGCAGCGCTGCTGACAGCCAGGAGGTGCCTCCTGCCCACACCTTGGGAAGGGAAAACTTCCTGCAGCAGGAGCCATTCCCGTTCCATGTGCAGAGCTCCTCCACCGGCTGCTCCGGGGCTGGTGGGCAGAGGGGTGACCCTCTGCTCCTCCAGACCCACAGTCCAGGGAGGTGAGTTCCTTCTGCTCACTGAATTCCACCTCCTGAAGGTTCTGGTTCTTCCTAAAGGATGTGGCTGCACAACAGTGGCTCGTACCAGCTCCTGGCATGACTGGAACGTCTCCACAGGGATCCCACCAAGGGTGGCTCTTTATGGGGCGTTCCGAGGCACCATCCTACAAGGCTGTGCCAAGTCCACCAGCACAGAGGCCCTTGGCACAGTGATGGCCTCTGGAGCTCTCCCACTCGTGACACTGGCAGGCTGGCCATGCAGCAAAGCCTCCAGGGATGGATTTCTGGCAGGAGGAGTGGGATGAGGTGGAGCCTGCACCCCCAGAGCTGCCTCACCCCAAACTCTCACAGCCCCAGCGCAGGGAATGGCAGGTCTCCTGTGCCTGGCGATGTGAACACTCAGGGGACTCTTGTCTTTCACCAAAAATCTTGTTAAGAAGGAGATAAGGAGTCTCATTTTCCTCCCTCCCGCTGAGCTGCAAAGGTCGGGCACTGCTGGCCAGTCCCCCTGCTCGGGCTGGAGGCTGGGCTGTGCCACACCTGGAAATTTCCAGCCTTTCCAAGCCCATCAGCCAAATCCTCCACTGCTGCAGGCTGGGAACAGCTTCCTGGGGCTCCAGCTCCAACCCTGCTGTGTAACATAATCCCTGTCCCTCGGGGCAGGGGAGAGGGGCTTCACTTCAGGAAGCAAATCCTTGTGGGGACCAACAAGCTCCACTGCTTCCAGGTGCTCGGGCTCTCCTGGATCTCCTCCTCTGCTCATGCAAAACCTATTAAGCAGAGAAGAGCCTCCAAAATTCCCCAAATGAGTCATTAACCAGGGCCTGGTAACAGGTGTTCCTTTAAAAGGGCCTCTGAAGCCTCAGAAACAAGGGGAGGGGGAGTGCTTGGTGGCAGTCGTGCACAGGTTCATTGTCACAGTGGGATGGCAAACTGCTGCATCCCATAAAAAGCCGGCATCCCGCGGGAGCAGCTCCGGGCCCAGCTGCAGTGGGGCTGCCTTCCCAGCCACGGCTCCGCCCGCCCTGCTTGTAATTTCTTAATCTAGTTTTGGAATATTTTATTACTCCCGGCTCTCATCTGCTCCTTCCTCCCTCCTCCCCTCTCGCTCCAATTCAATTATGTGCTGCAACCCGCCGCGTTCGCCCGGGGCTGCTCCCCCTTCTGCTCTGCCTCTCCTCATCTCAGCCTGTGATGCCGGGCTGGTGGGCAGAGAAGGGGCTGTGCGGGACCCTCCAGGCCACAGGGATGCTCTTCCCTCAGGCATTTAAACCCAGGAGGGTCCCGGGGCTGTCCCTGCATCTCCTGCAGCCCGAGTCCTGTCCCAAGGGGCACCGTCACCCACCTCTGGGCTCCCCATGCCCACCCGAGCACGGGACTGAGCCCCTCATCCCCCCAGCCCCACTGGGATGAGTTCAGCCCCTCCAGGCTGATTCAGCCCCTCTGGGCTGAGTCCAGTCCCTCTGGGGTGAGTTCAGCCCCTCTGGGGAAGTGGCTTGGGCCATCTGAAAGCAGAACTAATGTTTTCTAAGCTGTGTCAGTGAATCTGCTCCTTTCTCTGCAGTTCTCCTCGTAAAAAAGTCTTTATTTCCAAGCAAGTGATGGATGTGACAGCTGGGATGTCCCCCACCGCCTTCCCTGCCTCGAGGTTTTTCTGTGCCTTTGTCCGTCTGACACAACGAGGGGGCTGCGGCCACTTTTCTGCAGAGAAAAACTGGTAATTCAGGGGAGTTCTCTGTATTTTTATTAACTTGAATTTTTACTGTAGACATGAGAGGAGGAGGAAAGACAGGAGGGTGTTTGGCAGCGAGTGCACACCCCTGCCCACCTCCCGACAGCTTCTCAGCCACAGAGGTTTGAGCATTTGATTTCATTTTGCTGCCACCAATAAAATAGCCGTTGAAGGGGAACTGTGGGGTGAAGGGAGGGAGGGGACAGAGGAATCGTCGCTGGGAGGCAGCTGAGGCAGAGGGTGGGGAGCAGCCTGAGGAGGGAGTGAGCAATAAACAGGGGTGGGGGACATCTGGCAAGATAAATGGCCCTCAGAAAATCTGCTGCTCGCAAACTTTGTGGGGATAAAAATGATTTAAGGAGACGCTGTCAAGATAAAAATCATATCTATTCAAGAACAACTCCTTACAAGTGTTATTAATAGTGCTGGAGATGGTTTTTCTGGGAAGGACTTTAAAATCCTGCGTTCGCTTTGGGCTGCCGGCGCTGCCCAGGGCGGTCCCTGCAGGGTCAGTGGGGGGACAGAGGGCAGGTGGGAGGGACAGGGGGCCAGCGGGGCCAGGAGAGCTCAGCAGAGTCCAGCTCCTCGGCACCCTCGGGGACGTGGGTTTGGGGTGCAGGTCATTTCTCCAGCCGTGAGCATCTCCCACATCCCAAACTGCCCCGGGTGGGGATGTTGGGGCTGGCTGGAAGCAGTGGGTATTTGGCTGTGCAGATCCCAGACCTTGCCCAGAGCCCTTCCCTGCTGCACCCCATAACCAGAGCCAGGCTGGGGCGAGACATCGGTGAAAGCCTCCAAGCACCGGTGCCTTCCCCACATCCCTTGGGAAGCTGTGCTTTGGCTGCTGGATGAAAGGCTTCTGTGGCATCACAGCCCTCCCTGGGTGTTTAATTACCAGCTCTGATCCACTTCTCATCTTCCCTGTGCCCACATCAAGGCCCTGCTCACAGGGTCTCCAGGCTCGGGGCTCCCGTGCTGTGGGTCCTCCCTGCGGGGCAGAGGTGGGGAGCAGGGAAGGGAACTGGGGAGTGGAGCTGCCCCCAGTCCTGTTTGGAGATGTTCTTTGCCCCAGGGCCAGCACAGGCATGGACAGATGGACACACCACCATGCTCTGGCTGGACAGGCTGACCCGCTGGAGCTCCCTGCTGCCCCTCCAAACAGGCAGATTTTCATGGAAACTTGGAAATAAGGAAAACCAGGGAGTTTCCAGTTCTTCCTGCTTCTCCAGTCTGGTGAGGAAGGGGTTGGTCAACTGCCCAACCCTGTTTGCAGGTCTGGACTTGGACACAACCCCTTTTTGGGAATGGGGGAGAGCAGGGGGGCAGAGGGACGCAATGAGGTTGAGTTTTGCCCCCTCCCAAAGGCCCCAGGCTTCCTGCCTGCCCCCCTCTCTGCCTTTTAACTCTCTGCAGAGCTTCTCCTCCTGCCCAGCCCAAATGTCTCCATCTCTGACCCCATTATCCCTCTCTGTGCACCCAGGGGACAGGTTGTACCTCTCCTCTCCCCGGTGCTCTGACATCTTTGAAAACCGTGACCCTCTAATCTCCTCTGCCCCGCTCACCCCATCTCACTTTGCTGCCCCCCATCATTCCTGCTGCTCTCCCTGGGCTCATTCCCAGCACTTGACATCTCTCAGCTGGATGAAGATTCATTTTTCCTGTTGGGATGCTGGGAAAAAGGGGGGTCACTGCAGTGCTTTGGGCCATCTGGTTTGGAAGCTGTGAAAGCAGAGCTGAAGATTTAATGGCACCTTAAATATATGGCTGATTGTTAGGTCCAATTCTGATTTCAAAGCAAATACGGGCTTGGGAATTAAGGAGGAAGATGAGTTTCACTACAAGGTAAATAAAAATTAACTGGTGGTGATATAAACATACCTGTGTATAAAAGCAGGCATGTGGTTTTTGAAATACACTCAATTAGAGAAGCAAGAGTTTGGGGTTATTTTTAATAAAAGCTTCATGGCAAAATTTCAAGGACTTGCAAACAATAAAACACCCCCAGCTCCAATATCCAGCTTGGGATGTTTATGACTGTTTAGTGCTCTGCACATAAAATAAAAGCACCACCACAAATTAGCCAGTTGCTTCTGCCACCCCCGTCCCTGATCTCTCCAGGTGGCTCCAAACCCTGCCTGGGAGTGAGGAGGGATGTCCCTGGGATGTGTCAGACTCTCTGCAGGATGGAGAAGTGGCCCAAGCAGGGAAATGGGGTGGAACGGAGTAATTAGAGGAATTAATTAGGTGGGGCGGGCCCTTGGGTGCCAGTCCCTGGGTGTGGGAGCAATTAAGCATCACCTCAATGATGCTCACACGGGGTCTGTTCATCCCCAAGGGTGTTGGAGCGAGGGCTGGTGCTTTCCAGATGGGCTGGGTCAGGGCTGGGGCACTGGGGTTGCTGTAGCACAAACATGTGAAGTAAGAAAACTGGGCTAAAACAACTAGATTTTTTTAGTAGCTTTGTGTGTGCAGCACTTTTGGGAACCAACACAGGAGCTGAGGACAGTGAATCCAGCCCCAGCTCTCCAGAGGGGGGACTTGCTCTGCAGCTCCCTTCATCCAGAAAAACACCCCTAAAATGAGGCTGGAGGAGACAGAAAGAGGAAACAAGAAAGAAAAGCTCCTGCTTCAAGGCGCCTCTGATTGTTACCAAACTTCTCGCAAACACGGAACAACAAAGAAGTGAAACGTGGAGATAATTAAGGACATAATTGTACACACACAACTGCTTAATTAAGCTTTTCCTCTTTAAACCTGACAGAATCTGCTTACAAGGTGCAAGCACGAGGGGAGGCTGCCCATATGCTGGGCCATCTGCACCGCAGGTGGGAGGCAGTGGAGGAGGAGGAAGAGGAGGAGGAGGCAAGGGCTGCCTGTGAGGAAAGGAGCATCACAGTCCTGCTCTGGTCATGTGCCAGTGGCCGTCCCTTGGTCCCTGCCTGTGCCCACCTGGTGTGCACTGTCTCCTTTTTGAGACTGAAAAGCTTGGAGCCGTCCCCGCTCCAGCTCCTCTCCCTGTTCCACCCTGCAGCATTCTCCATCGTGGGATGTGCGGGAGGAGGACAGTGAGTGAAGATTAATAAATGAAAGGAAAAGGGAGGGAGACACCTGACCCAAGCTCCTCCTTTCTGAATTCCAATTAAAGCCATAATGCTGTTGGGAACACGACGCGGAGATTATGAACATGTTATTTATATTGATTCATCCCCGCAGCCCTCCAGACTTCTGGAAAATAATTAGGGCTGACATTGCTAATGCTGGAGCCAAGTGTTGGTATCATCTAATGAAAATGGTGGGCCCTGGCTCTGCTGCCCTGGAGCAAATACCAGCGTCTGCAGCTTGTGCCCTGCACGGCTCCCAGATCTGCTGCAGCTGCCTGTGACACCAGCACGAGCCGTGGCCATGGGATAGGGCCCCTGGGAACTCCGACTCGGGACCCCCACTGCCCCCAGCCCCACTCAGCCGCAGGAGCCCCCTGGCCCAGCCCCACACCTCGTTCCCCCCACGTCCCCTGTGGGATGTGCAGCCCGACCCTGCCACCCACTGCTGTGCTGCCTGGGCAGAGCCCCCCCGAGCAGCTCGGCTTTCCCTTTGCCATAGAGTAGTTTTATTGAATTTATTCCTTAACATGGTTTATAGCGAGACAGGACACGTGTCCCCGGACTCGGGAGGGGAATTATGGCCGAGCCTGGGGCCGGGATACACGGCTCTGGATTTCGCCCACGTGCTGTCCCCGTTAGGGGATATTTGCTGCGCTGGAAGTGGCTCCCTGGGGACAGCCCATCTCCTGCGGTGACGGGGAGGGGCTGAGCTGCAGCTGCAGCTTCTCCTGACGTGGAGGACGCCGTCCCTCCAGCTGCTCCAGCACTCCCGGATAAAACCCCGTCAGCTCTCCAGCTCGGGGACATCCGTTTCTGTCATCATCACTCACACGGTGCCCTAACTCGGCCCCTTCGGAGGAGCCACCAGCATGTACCTTGTCCCTGTGTTTGGGGTGTCACAGCTCACTGTCCACCCCATCCCGGGCTGATGACACAGTTGAGAATCCGGCTTTGGGATCGCTAGGATGACAACCCCACAGAGCAGCACATGGGGAATGGGGATTCCAGCCCAGGCTTTGCAAGGCAAAGCTGGTAGGATCAGGGGAGCAATTCAATTAGGCACCCAACGAGGCGAGGAGGAATGAGACGGGTCATGGCTGCACCAGGGATGCACTGGGAGAGACAGGAAAGGGCAAGGACTGATCCTGGGAATACGCATCTTTAGCAGCAATAAGTGGTAGCAGAGATGACAAACCTGGCAGCCGCGTTTGCCTCCAGAAAAACAAGGGAAAGATTGTATGGAGCTGCCAGAAAGTGAGGAAGGAAGAGAAGAAGCCAGGGAAAGACACCCAGCTTTGGGGCACAGAGGAGGGAGGGGCTGAGCCCCAGCTGGGATGAGGGGAGCAGCAGGGAGGGCACTCCTGGGGCTCTGCCCTGGATAAAGGGCTGGGTGGGGAAGGGGGGTTCGGTGAGTTCTGCAGAGACTGAGCGGCATCTGAGATGCTCCTCTGGGCTGTGGGAGAGATCATGCAGCACCTGTGCAGGTAAATCCCAGTGCCCCTCAGTGAGCCAGGGCTGGCCCTGCAGGCAGTCGGGGCTGGGGTGGGTGCTCCCGGATGCCGGGCTGTGCTCCCGGAGCTGCCGGCAGAGCCATCCCTCATCCCGCCGGGTTTGCCGTGTCCCACACACTCCTGCTCTGATTGCTCTGTTTATTGCTGTAAATTATTGAAGGCACAAGGGCTGACTCAGCACCGGAGGCTGCAGGAAATTTTTACACATCCATCACAGCGACGGGTCCCGCTCCCGCCTGTGCTCGTCACCGGCCGTGTCACCTTGTGCTGAGCTCTCCGGGGCTGGGACTGCGCGTGGTGGCTGCACCAGTGACTTGTACCTCTCTGGGACTGCCCAGAGCGGGGCAGAGCTTTGTGCCTGGCTCAGCCCCACGGCAGCTCTGGTTGTGCTGTGGTTGATGTGGGCTGGGATGGTCTGGAGCCACCCTGGGATGCTGGGGCTGTGCACGGATGAGCTGGGAAGCCGGAGCGGGTGACTGCGTGGTGGCGTGTTGCTGCTGGGTGGGGAGAAGGGGTAAAATCCTGAATTACTTGTGCAGGAAGAGGGGGAAGCCTTGACATGCAAGGGGAGGTCTCTGCTGGAGACTCCCCCCCCGCCCCCGCCTTCAAGGGCTTGATTTTTGGGGGTGTGAGTGCCCCGAGGCTGCCAGGAGCTCAGGCCATGATGTGTCAGGATGGGGCTGCCCAGCACCATTGGTGAGAAACTGGTTTCTTGAGCCAGCTGCCAGAAATCCCTCACTGTCCCGGGGAACGTGCCAGTCCCATCCTGGCAGCCACCTGTGTGTTCTCACCCTGGAAGTGCATCCCAAGGGATGGAGTGGCCAAATCTCCTGGGGGCTGGGGGGCCCCAGGGAGGGCAAAGTTTTCTTTGTGCGTTTGTTCCACTTTAATTCATTGCCGTGGCAGCGGCGTGGGGACCTGCTAATGAAGGGTTGAAGATGGATTGGGCTGGGCTGTTACACGGGCTCACAGGATGGTTAATTACCCGAGTGCAATGAATACTTCATAAAGCCAAAGCCAACAGTGAATTATTCATTATCCATTTATCAGGGACAGCTGAGATAAACCCTTTGGGACAGGGACTGAGCGGGGTTCCTCCTCCCAGCCCTCAGCAGGCTGCTCATCATTCCCGTTGGTGTGGGATCCCTGGGGACAGGGGTCCCGTGGGGCTCCTCCAGGAGGGGCTTTGGGGAGAGTGTTCTCCAAAGCACTGCTTAGTTTGTTAATCATGTGCTAAGCCACAGCAGGCCCTGGAAAATATAGGGAAGGGCTGAGATGGGGGTTTGGAGATAGTGGGAGAGGATGAGCAGGACAGGTTGTCTGGGGCAAAATGCCGTGTGTTCCCTGGAAGGACCAGCACAGTCCCCCCAAACTTGAGTTCAGGGTGGCAGCTTGGCTGCCGTGGGGGTACCTAGGGCTGCAGGAGGGGAGGAGAGGCAGGCACGGAGCCAAGCACCAGGCACAGAGCTGTTTTAGCTGCACGTGGCTGATTTGCTCGACACATCCCAACCAGGGAGAAATTCAGCTCAATCCTGAGCTCTGCGTTGTGCCTAAGGAGAGAAACCTGGGGAAAAGGAGCTGCGGGGCAACTCGGAGCGTGGGTAAAGCCGGGTCTTTAGATACCTGCCCGGGGGGTGGCTGGATGGGTCTGAGCAGGGACCGGGCTGTCGCATCCCGGCTGCCGCAAGCCACAGGCTCTGCTGCCACCTACCTCCGGCGGCAGCGGCCGGGCAGGGGGGGCTGCGGGGCCCCGGGGCTGCCTTTCTGCTCCGGGGAGTCCCAAAACATCCCGACCCGAGACTGCAGTGGTGCTGGGAGCTCGCAGGGGAGCACTTGTGCTTCTCCCCTCCAAGCCCTGCGGCAGCAACTCTGGAATGTCCTGGTCCTTCCCCTCCCGTGGCACTGAGCTGATGGCAGTGCCTGATCCAGGCCATTCCCCTGCTTTTTGTGCTCAATTTGTAGTTTTGTGTTATTCCCCTGAAAACTCTGCTCCTGCTGATGTTCTCTAGACCTTAAAGAATATTTAACCATCTGGTAAATTATTTATCCCTCGGAGGTTTGGTGTGCTCGGGGCAGCTCACGGGCCTCCTGGAGAATTAACTAGAGCCATAAATCAAAGAGACATTTGAGAAATTTCCCATTCCCGGGCTGGTGGCGGCCGGGCCCCGAAATGCCACTCGCAGGGTGGGAGCCGAGCACTGCCACTTGCTGCTGTTACTTGTTTAAGAGCTTGTTAAATTTAGAAGTTAAATAGACTCCAGGAAGCACATGAGACACACCAATTGCTGGCTAAGGGGGAAATTGGGAGGCTGCCACCCCCTAATACTCCTTTAGAAGGTGTTTTTTTCAGGCTTTGCAGAGCACCACCATCAATCCAACCACGGGGGCAAAGGAGCCGGGGGCTGCGTTGGGTGCTGTGCCCAGGGCACGGGGACAGCCAGGCCCGCTTGGCAGGGCTGGATGAGGCCCTGCTGTGCATGGGAGAGGGGACAGTGGTCCCTTGGGGGGCTGTTGGCAGTGCTGGGGGTGTAAAAGGCTGGTGGCATTTACCTGCTGTGTCCCAGACCAGGTGTGGTGGGGAAGGAATGAGGTCTCTGCATCCCACTGCGATGCTCAGGCCCTTTGTGAAGGCTGCTTGTGTTCCCGGGGCTCTGGTGGCCAAGGTGCAGTGGCACTTTCTTTCCTGGGTGTCCTGACAGCCATGGGAAAGGGTTTGGAATAGAAGGAGGTACAGGGAGGACAAACCCAGCAGGGGTTTTTGCCCACAGCTCACGTCACTGCTGTGACAGCTTTCCCTCTGCCACCAAACCTTTCTGTTCCCCCTGAACCCTCTTGGTGAGGTTTTAGTGTGGTTTGTCCTTTGGCCCACCCCAAGGATCGTGGTGGTGCCTGGGACAAGCCCAGCAGCACTGGGGTCCCTGGGCGTGATGACAACCTTCCTTCCCCCAGGACCAGGACAGTGGCTCAGGGATAACAAGCCCCAAGCCCCTTCCCTAATAAATTAATCCTCTTGGCTCCCTACGTGATGATGCAAAGCTGCAGCCAGACCCCTGAGAGGGAGTTTCACCTCCTCCCATGCTGCCCCCAGCCCTGTTCCACCTGCCTGGCTCAGTCCTGCTGCTTTTTCCCCACAGAAATGAGAATTTTGGTTTATCACGTCTGCCTGGCGGGCAGCAGGAGCTGCACAGCGAGCTGGGGGAAAGCACAAGGTAATAGAGGTATTTATTAAAGCAGGGAGGAAATTTATATGCTATTCCTGTTTCTTCAGCTCTCAGTCATCGCTGAGGGGAGAGGAGGAGTGGGCAGCCTGCGCAGGAAATCGCCAGAAGTCTGTTTTCTGCCCATTTGTCAGTCTGATGAACAAGAAAAATACAGGCGGGCTGGGGGAAGGAGAAATGAAGAGTCTGGAGGAGGCTGGTGCTGCTGCTCCATGGCTGGGAGCAGCCCCAGGAGCACGGGGAAGCCACCTGGATCCCCCTGGAGCTGGGGGGGCTGGTGCCACGGCGGGGCTGGGAGTCCTGAGCGTTGGTGGCAGTGAACTGTAAATGGGAGGGTGGGGGGGAGGTGGGAGAAAGGGCTGTAGGCAGGAGAAAAGGCGCTCTGGAGGGGACAGGCTGGAGCAGAGCCCGGGCAGATGGATGGGGACAGTCTCTGTGCCACCACCTCAATCCGTGTTTCCCCCCCTGGCCAGGCCCTCCCTGTTGGAGCATCAGGAATGTTTGGCATCTCCCAGAGAAGAGCACTGGGGAGTTAAAGCCCACCTAGTATTAAGTGGTAATAATTCCCTACTTTATTTGCAGTTATCCTCCTACATGTGAGAGGCTGGGTTTTTGCTGACACTTTCTTGCTGGGAATTGAATGCTGCCTGAATCATCCATCCAGGGCCATTTGTTCATAAAAGTAAGGAATTGCTGTTTGAATCCTTTTATTGCTGCTAACGTGACACAGGCAGCCGTGATGGATTCGGGGAGGCTTTGCACGGGCTGGGCATGGCCATGCTGGGAAGTGACACAAATGTGGGAGTTTGTGCACCCCCCTGGGGAAGGCAAACAAACTGCCTGGGTCCCCCTGGGCTGCCAGGGTTGGGCAATGTGCCCCTGGCTCCGTGGGGTTGGAATTTTGGCCTCTTCCAAGGTGTAACCTCAACAGTTTTTCCTGAGGGGCAGCTTGTCTCTGCGGGACCAGGGTCTGTGCATCCCGGAGAGGGGCTGGGGGGGATGGCACAGAGGGAAAGGGAGAGTGTTCAGTTTTAATCTTCTTGTTTTCCAGAGCTGCTGGTGTGGCTGGACAACGAGATGTTTTTCCTTTGGCAGAGACAAATAGGCAGAGCCAGACCCTCCGGCATCTGGTGCTGCCTCTGCACTGATGGCAGAAAATGTCCTGGGAGAAAGCCCAGGCAGTGCTGTTCCAGCCTGGAGGGATCAGCCCTGGCAGGGTGGGGTCTGTATGGCACAGCACCGGGCTGGGACCCCGGGTTGCACCCCAGCCCAGCCCCTGTTTGGGTGCAGGGTTTGTGCCCTACCCCTGCCCCCTCTTTGGGTGGGGGTCTCGGTCTGTGCCCGGTGGCTGAGGGTCAAGGACCAAGGAACAGCCCCTCACTGAGATCTCCCTCCTCATCCCTACGGATGCTCCAAATCAAGATGTTATTAACTACAAGCTGCTTTCCCTGATTGCTGCTTGCACAAACGATAACTGATTTAAAATGAATTGAGCCAATTACTGCAGTTTTCCTAAAACAGATGACGGCAGTGCTGGGGTGAGGAGGAGCGATCCCAGCTGCAGAGAGGAGAGGCAGACACTGAAATGCCCTTTGGGCCCAAGTTTCCAGCTGTCTCTGTTTCCTGGTGAAGTCTGGCTGCTTTCCTCAGTTGCATCTGAATTTAGGTGGGAGCAATCCCAGGCCAGTGGTGCTGCAGCAGGTGATGGTACCTGCTCTGAGGGGGTGATACTGGGACGTATTTGTGGAAAAGTGGAAAGAAATAACTCCAGGATGATTGTTCAAGGCTGGGACCTTGGGTCTGGGTTTGGGGATCTCCTGGTTCCTTAGGGACAGAGCGTGTGGGGATTTCCCAGATGGGAAAGGTGGGCATTGTCCAAGGGCTCCAGAAGGAGGACAGCTCCTGCCCCAGGTTATTTACCAAATGGATATTTCATAGATATGCTGGGGCTGGTTGGCTGTGCCCAGATCCAATCTGAATATCAAGGTCATCAAATTTTAAACAACTAATTGTCACTGGCTGTCTTGTCCTTGCAATATGAGGAGCTTTAGCGAGAGGAAAACATAATGAGGGTGGATCAAAGCTTAACTGTGTGAAAATCAGTTCAGGAATCTTGAAATCAGGTTCAAAGAATTGTTTAGGTTGGAAATACCCTCTAAGATCATCAAGTCCAACCCTTAATCCAGCACTGCCAGCTCCATCACTAAGCCATGTCCCTAAGTCACTTCAGCCTGCCTGGTTTCAAGCTGCCCACAGAGCTGGGCTGGTGCCTGGGCTCTGCCCCACTGAGGGCAGTGGGACCAAGCTCGAGCTCTTCCCTGTGCCCACTGTGTCCCCACAGTTTGGCTGCAGTCCCCCAGCCTGGACTTTCCCTCTGCCAGGAGATACCCCCGGACAGGATAATCCCCTTGGATGCAGCCCCTGTGAAAGCCTTGGAAGTTGATATTAGATGAGTTGTTCCAAAATCAATTAGTGAGAAACCCTGTGGGCAAAGAGCACAATTGGATCATTTTATTACGTTGCTGTCTGAGCAGTAAAAATACAGAGATACCCATGGATAAACCCATCTGAAACATGGGGCCAGGAATCCAGACTCCTGCTGCCTCCTTCTTAATCTCCCATTATGTGATCTATCTTCTGATTGCTTTTGTCAGCTCTCCAAATTTAATAACTGGACAACCCATCTTCTCCGATTGTTCGCATATAAATAAGTGTTGGATCGATGAAGAACATCTTTAAAAGCCCCTGGGTTTTGAAAAATGAGGGGAGCAGAGCCTGGGAGGCAGATCCCAGAGAATTACAACTTTGCACTGCCAAAAAGCAGTGTTGGAAACAAGGAGGCAGGGGACAGGAAAGAGAAACCCTGGAATGAGGGGCTGTCTGGGGTGGAAGGGTTGGATCAGCGAGGGCTGAGTGAGGCTTTTGGTTGTCTGGTGGCTGCTCCTCCCCTGCCCCCCACGGTTTGGAGAAACCAGTGCTGAGCTTGGGTGCTTTGGGTTTTTGTAGGGATTTGGCTGAAGAGAAGGGAGTGCCATCATCACCCTCAGTGGCTGCTGCAGAGGGGCTGAAGGCAGAGCAGAGCAGTCGCTCTCTTAGGACGGGTTTATCTTTCTATTCCCATCCACAGCTCCCACTCCAGACAAAGCAGCTGCTCCTTTGCATCCTTGACACCTCCAACCTGCCTGCACCTGAGAGCATCAGCATCCCAGAATCACTGAGGTTGGGAAAGACCTCCAGGATCATCGAGTCCAGCCTCTGACTGATCCCTACCTTGCCACACAGGCCAGAGCACTGAGTGCCATGTCCCGTTGTTCCTTGAACACCTCCAGGGACGGGGACTCCATTTCCACTTCACCATAACTGGTCACACCCCGGCCACTGTGTGCACGGCCTGTCCAGACAGCATCCACCTTGGGAAGGCTCCTTGCGGCGGGATGGATGCACCATGGAAGCAAAACTGTTCTGCTGGGATCAATTCTCCGGGTGTCACAGGTAGTGACACATCTTGGGGGGGCAGCTGGGCGGGCAGTGCCGGCGGGATCCTGGCATCACTGCCGGCATCTGCCGCAGCACCGCGGGCTGGACTCTGCTCCCTGTCTCTCCTGCCTGCAGGAATTTGGCTGCAAAGCCTCAGCCCACATCCAGGTGATCCCTGGCTCCCTGTAGCTCCCTGTTAGGGATCACAGGCTGCTGTTACTCCCCTCCAGGGCCCTGTGGATTCCTCGTGGGTTGTTCCAGCATCACTGTGCAAGAGGCAGCAGCCCTCGGCTGCAGCTGCAGCATTTAAACATGATAAAACCCACGGGGGGTGCAGGGCCAGGTCTGTGCTGCACTCAGGGTGTGAGGGTGGGGAGGGCTGAGCTCCTGGAGCATGTTGCACTCGGGAGTCTGCGGGGGGAGATAAGCGGTGCCGGGGGCTCCTCCACGCACAGCGCGTTCAATCGCTCCCATAAAACAGCTTCTGTCCTCAAAGAGCTGAAGGAAGTGGGCTCGATACTTTGTAGGGAAGGAAAAGAGGCTCCCGAGACCGGGAGAGTGGCTGTGAATTATTCAGCGTGGCTGTCGGTGCAGGAGTGGTGTGAGACCCGCTCCTGTGCTGACCCAGCACCGGGGCCTGGCCAGCCCCGAATTTGGGTGGTGCGGGTGCGGTCCTGCCGGGTGTGGAGGCAGGAGGAGGGTGCCTGGAGAGCCAGGGCTGGGGACTGCATCCTTCCCCCTCCCCAGGGCTCGGTGCTTTGGTGCAAAAGGTGTTTTGTATCCCTGTGTTCCCATCGCAGGGACGAGCCTTGGGCTTCCCACTGCTTTTGGCTGCTTTGGATCAAAAAAGGAGGAATAACACCTGAGAGGGGCAGGTGTGAGCTGAGCAGGGAGGGGTGGAGGGCAAGGGCCTGGCAGGGATGGGACTCAGGATTGCTCTCCAGCCGCTCCATAACGAATTCACTGACACAGGGAACGATTTTTCCCTGACTCTGCCAATTCCGTAACGACGCTGACTGGAAGGGCCCCGCAGGGACGGGAACTTGAACTCTGCAAAAAGCTCTTTGCTGAAGTTTTATTTAAGGCTACGTGGGGAAATCTTAAATATTAAGGGATGAAAACCAGTGGCTGTTGGTGGGCTGGGCAGTGAGGGCTGTGGGGCAGCAGCAGCACCAGCTGTGCCCTCTTCCTGTCCCTTTTGCCTCCAAACCCCCTTGGTGCTCCAGCTACTGAGGCTGTCACCTTGTGGGGATGGTCTCTGCTCTCCCCTCTGATCTGGGCTGGTCTGACCCACAGATCCCCCTTCCACAGCTTTTGGGACAGCTCTGGGCTTTGCATTTCCCCAGCTGGCCACCAGCATCTCGTCACCGCAGCCCAAGAGAAAGGACAAGGACTGAGCATCTGTGGTTTTCTCTGTGCTGCTTCTGTTTATTTCTTATTTTTTAAATCCCTACTTCTTTTCTGTAGATGTCCTTGTGCTGACATGGTATTATTTATTTATAAAATATGTACAGGAAAGCGCTCGGGTACCAGCCCCACCCTCCAAGGTTGGCCGTGCGTGTCCAGCCGGAGCAGAGGGGGAAGGTGGTTTCTCCGCCTCGGAGTTGGGAGGAGGAGGAGAAAGGGAAGGGCTGAGAAAGATAGAGACTTCAAAGTATGTGAGCAAATATTTACAGGTTCCAAGACAAAAAAATATATCTACAGTGTTGTCTTGGGGATAGAGGGAGTAGGGCTGGAGGCGAAGCTCGTGGCTCCGTTTGTTATATTGATTTATGGGATTGTGGGAATCGATTCCTGGCGGCGGGAGCGCGGCTCCGGAGAGCCCCGGGCTTGGGCCCGGCCGAGGGGCACCTGGGACCACCCTGGCCATGGGGTCCTGCTCCCAGGGGCTTTGAATGGTGCTTTGTCAGAATGCTTTGGTTTTTGCAAATGAGGGCTGGAGGCTCCTGCGGCGCTCCTGCGAGCCCAGGGAAGCGGGGAGCTGGTGGGGAGCACGTTTGACAGAGGGAAATGTTGCAGCCCTTTGAACACGATTTGAACAACGCAGGGGCTGCTGGGCTGGGGGCAGGTAGGGACAGTCCCCTAAGGTGACCTGCCCTGGGAGCTGGGGCAGGGCCCCGGGGTCCCCCTGTGCCAGCGGGGCAGAGCTCAGAGTGCCCCGTGTGCGCCGGTGGGTGCAGGGGCGGGCTGCACGTGGGGGTCACTACGGCAGGACGTGCAGAGCCAAATTCTTGTGCAGGGGAGGGGGTCGGGGCACGAGTGGGTGTGTGGCTGTTTGTTTGAATGCCCGAGCTCGGCAGGTCAAACCCAGTTCAAACTGTCCATGGTCTATGCAGGTGATACTTGGCTGGAGGAGACGGAGGAGACCTCGGTTTTGCTCTGGGATACGGCGGAGGAGGTTTCTTCATCCCCAAAGGGGTTCTTGCCGCAGCAGATCGTGGTGATCATGCAATTACGGAACTGAGGAGGGGAGAGGAATGAGAACGTGGGACCAAAAGCCTCCAACGGCCCCTGAACTTGCTGCTGCCCCCAGACTGAGATTCAGCCCCTTCTGGGGAGGAGCATCGTGACTAGGGTGACCCCAGATGTGCTGGTCAGCCCAGGGCAGAGGCTCACGCCGTGTGCCATGGGGCATCTCACCTGTTTGTTCATGAGGACATAGATGATGGGGTTGTAGAGGGAGGAGCTCTTGGAGAAGAAAGCAGGCACTGCCATCAGCGTGGCTGTGAATTCCGCTCCCTTGTTGGTGAAGATCCAGAAAGCCACCACGGCGTAGGGCGTCCAGGCCAGCATGAAACCCATCACCATGAGGATCACCATCCGTGTCACCTCCCTCTCTGCCTTCTGGGTTGTGGCTGATTCCTGCTGCTGGGCAGCTGCCTGTGGGCACAGCGGGAGGTGAGTGGCTCCTGCAGCTTTCCAGCCCTGCAGCACCGCCCCTCTCCTGCCCGAGCTGCCTGGCCTGTCCCCGTTTGTCCCCTCCCAACGTTACCTCTCGGACTTTGCAAACGAGGCGCCCGTAGGAGGCGAAAATGACGATGACGGGGATGAAGAAGTGGACGATGAACATGTAGAGGACGAAGGACTCGTTGTGGAATTCGGGGTTGTGGGTGTAGTAGTCGGGCCCGCAGGAACACTGCATCCCCTCCGGTATGTACCTGTCAGTGAGAAAGGCTGGCACCTGCACATGGGCCCTCCCTGGGGGCAGCAGAGGGACTCACCCTCGGGACCAGACTCCCTGAGGACGGGGGATGCTGGAAGAGTGGCACGTGTGGTCTGGGTGGGCTCCTCTGTGCCTGGGCTTTGCTGGCTCGGCAGCCCACGGCTCCTGTGGGGCCGGCACCAGCCGTGCCAATGCGCTGCACTTGGGCACCCAGTGCCAGCTTGGTGTGACACTCCCTACCTCCCACGGGGAGCAGGACACCTATTTCCCTCTGCTGAGGCTGAGCGCTTTCCTGCCGGGAGCCACCTGCTCTCCCTCTGTGGATGGAGGGATGCTGAGAGCTGCTGCTGCTGAGCACCCTCCAACTCACCTGGACCAGCCGAAGAGGGGAGGAGCGGCGCAGGAGAGGGCCATTATCCAGGTGAAAGCGATGCCCAGCATGGCGTGCGTGGAGGAGAAGCGGAAGTTGCCCATGGGTTTGCAGATGACGACGTAACGCTCTATGGCCAAGACCACCAGGGACCACAGGGCAACCTCTCCTGCGGGAGGGAGAGGAAGAACTCAGAGCCCTTCTGGCCTTCGTCTTCCCCTTGTGGTTGAGGAGAAGAGCAGAGGGCACTGAGGGGCTGGGGATCAGCAGGCGATAACCAGCATCCTATTGAGTAACTGGGAATCTCCCTCGTAAGGTGCAGAAGCTCTGGGAGCCGAGGGGTGCGTCTGCACCACAGCGAGATGCTGGTGGCAGAGGGGGGATCATTGTGGGGTTTTAGTAAACTAAAAATCGAGGGGGTGAGTCCCACCTGGGCGTGAGGAAGCACAATTTCCGGTGATGATGCCAGATGCCTCCAAACCTGTTGATCCCTTTAAATGTGCATTTCATGAGCCTTCCGCTGGCGCTGCATTGGGGGGAGGTGTGGGGGGGCTGTGTGGGTGGGCGTGCGTGCACATGTATTTATGAGGGATAATTAAACTTCGGGGGATTGGGAGTGTTTAGTGGTGCTGTAAGCCTGCTAATGCCCCCAGCTGTGATAATCTGCTGATAACTACACCCTGTGCTGGGATTCGCTGGAGACCTGCTGCTTGCACAGCGACTGCTTCCCATCCAACTTTCTTCCCTGTGAACAGGAGCCTCCTCCTCCTCTAAGAGATGCAAACACTGGAAAGGCAAATAATGCTGCCTGGGAGCCCCCAGGCTCACTCAGCAGAAATAGTGCAGACCTGTGTGATCATCTGACCCCAGGACTAAACCCTTCCTTGGCTTGGATCAGGGCATTTAGCTGCCTTTGCCTCTCAGAATATCCATATTTTTTAAATGTATGCATTTTCAGATCAGCATCACTGTGGGAAATTGCCCCATTTAGAGGAAAGACAGCAAAGTCCTTGTGGTGGTTCTGGGTCTCGCTAACAAGGACTGTTGGCTGTCAGATCCATCACGAGGTGTTGTGTGGGCACCAGGTGCCAAGTGAATTCTCCCTGTTTTCCACGGGGCTTTCTGCAGGGGCGAAGTGTTGGTGGCACTTGTGTCCCTGAGAAATGCCACAAGGAGGCTCTCAAGGGCACCCAAATTTGGTTCAGCTAGGACAGAGCTGAGCCATTGCTGCAGAGCCTGGGAACCACCCTGGATCCTCCTCCCCCTCCACTGCTGTTCTCTCTGGTTTTGCCTCTAGATGAGCTGGAAGCCCTGTACCTCTTCCATGGGCTTCCCTTCCTGAGGGATATCTCTTCCCGCTCTGAACCCTCCATTTTTGCCAGAAAGGGAAGCCTTTTGGCAAAGAAATAATCATGGAACCATTAAGGTTGGAAAAGACCTCTAAGATGATCAAGTGCTTGGTCCGAGACATTTGGCATTGATTCAGGGATGTGGTGTGGTCGTACCTGGGGGTCTCTGAGAGCCCCCTTGGTGTGAGACCCATCCGTGCCCCTGACCAGCGTGGCCAGGTGACCCCAGGTTGGATCCTGCAACCAGCGATCCCTTCCCAGGGTTCCTTTCCTTGCCACTGCCTGGCTAGTGATGGGATGGAGGCTTCTTGGGATCAGGGTCAAACATGCATAAACCCATTTTCCTCCCCAGTTTTGGGCGCAGCGAGGCAGTGCCTGCTCGTTGAGCTCTGCCCCGCACAGCCATGTGGGATGGCACGATAAAGGGCAGGAACTGGGCTCCCAAAGCCCTGAAGAAGCAAGCCCCAGGCTCCCCCCCAGCTCTTACCTCCCAGCGTGGCGAAGAAGCCCTCCACGGCGCAGCCGGTGGGGCCGAAGATGAAGTAGCCATTCCAGGCGGTGGAGAAGGTGACGGTGAAGCCAAAACAGGCCATGAAGAGATCAGCCACCGCCAGGTTGACCAAGATGTAGTTGAGTGGCTGCCGGAGCTTCTTGTGTTTGAAGGTGACCAGGAGGGTGAGGAAGTTGATGGGAAAACCGGTGGAGATGAGGAAGAAGATGTAGACGCACACGATGCGGTATTTCCAGGGCTCGGCCAGGTAGTACTGGGGGTACTCGAAGGGGCTTCGCACCACCCCCGTCTTGTTGGACATAGGCACGTAAAAATTGACACCCTCCGTCCCGTTCATCCTGCCAACCCTACGGGAGCTGCTCTCCCTCTTTGGGGTTTTCTCTAATTAACTTTGCTTCGACCCCAACTGACAAGAAAAAAGGGAAGCCCCGCCCCTCCCAATGTGGAAAAATACCCAAGTAAAGGATCGCCCCCCCAGGCCGAAAAAACGGAGGAGTTAGGGACAGCAGAAGCTGAGGGGACGGGAGGTGGTGCGCTGCCCCTGCGCCGTGCCGGGGGCTGGCGGTGCCCCCGGGCCAGGGAGGTTTTATACCCTTGGGCCTCCTCGAGGGAGCGCGGGGGGGGCCTGATGAGGGGCTCGGCTAACTTTGTGTGACAAGGGCAACGGGATTGAGAGGGGTTGATGGTTTAAGCACCCTCTAAGCAGCCAGTTGGCCCCAAAACCTGCATTAAAGCGTATTAATTGCCATTAAGTGTTTAATATTGTTTAAGGAGTTGGGGGGAGGAAGAATGGGGTGGGGAGCCCTTGGGAAGAGGAGCAAAGCTGGGAGAAGCAGTGGGGAGTTTGGGAGTGGCCATTTTGGGTAATGGATGTGGAAATGGGGCCGTTCTGGGGTCCACGGTGTATCACAGGCTTTGGGGTGTCCCTGAGTGGCTGAAGGACCCCATGAGAAGATTTGGGGACCGGGGATTGCCCAGTTCTGCCCCACTGACCTTGAGGAGGTCACTGGGGGAAGACTGGATTGAGCTCTGTGGGTCTGAGACGTTGGTTTAGGTCTGTGTTTTGGGTCTCTGGTTCAGTGTGGGGGCTGCTGCTGTGGACATATGTCCCCATCACAGAGCAAATCCAGGCTCTGCTGGCACAGCCAAGGGCCACCTCTGTGCGAGGAGAAGGGCAAAGGCAGGAGGGGAAACCACTTCCCATCCCAAAGGCTGCACTCTTGGTAAATGCAGCGTTTTGGGCCAGGTCTTGGTTGGGTTGCCCTAAATCACACCCTGGTTGTGCCAGAAGACAAAGGACTCAGCAATGATGTCCTGAATTCCCTCCAGAGAGAGAGCAGAGAGACCAGCCCAACCTGGCAGAGCAAGTGGGATGGAAAGAAGCTTCTCCCAGTCTCTCAGCACTGAATATGGAGTGTGGGATCCCCATTCCAGGACACACGAGACTGTGAAACCTTCCCAGCAGGACCAGTGCCAGCTTGGAGCACCAGTGCTCCATCTCCTCCAAGCTCTTCCCCATTTCTTCCTTCTGGGTCATGGGTGCTCCTTCTCCAGGAGACCTGCCTAAGGCGCCTTAGGAAGCTCTTCCATTAATCCCTGACATCTGGGGCGTTAAGGCCTGATCGGATAACGGGGTAAGCTCTCAGCCTCCTCCTCACCGCTGCCCTCCACAAGACACAGTGCATGGAAAAAGTCAACGTTGTCCTGCAGGATGAATGAAGGCCTTGTGCAAGCCTGGAGCCTCTCAGAGCTGGGGCACGGGAGCGGAAGGCTCAGGAGGGTGGGATGGACGGTGTCCTAATCGCTGATCCGCCTGCAGAGATCCAACAGCAGCAGAACTAGGACATGGCCAAAGGAAGTGGGTCACACCAGCCTCAGGTGCCCTGGGACAAGGACTCCCCATGGGATGGCTGTGCCTCTTGGAATTATCTTACCCCATGTCCTGTCAAACCACCGGTCATGAAATTCCTGGTCTAGGTCTTCCCTGAGGGGAAGAGCTTCCTGTGGAGAAGTCCCTTGGCCTTACTGCCCATAAAGCTTTACTTCACGCCTCTCCTGCCCATAGTCAGGCTTCTGGATGCACAAAAATGGGGCACATTGTTGCAGAATTAGTTGAATTATCAAAGGAGAACCCAGAAAAGCTAATCCACACAAACAGCTGTGCATCCATCTCAATTCCAGTGTGTCCCTCCCAACTTTCCATGGGAGAAAGCAACTCTCTTCAGCTACGATATTTCACTGTGATGACCCACCTTCAGAAGACTTAGACCTTGCAGTTAGCACCAGGAGCACCTGAAAGATCTGGTGTTTGTCCAAGGTTTTACACGTGGACACAAGTATCTCATGGGATTGTTAATTTTCCCATCTCTGAGACTTCCCACTACCTCTTTGTGTGTCCTGACTTTGCCTGAAGAGTTGAGAGTCGTACAGAGAAAGCACAGCTATGGGCGGAAGGAGGGCACTGAGAGATCTGGGTGCTGGGGAAAAGGATCAGCAGTACTTTCTGCAGAGGGACTTTTCCTGGCTCAGCAGACCCCCTCCACTCTCTTTAACATGAGCTGTGGTCCCCAGGAACCTTTCACAGAGAGAGAACAGACTGTCAACAAGATCCAGACCAGGATGTTTCCCCTTTTTGGGAGCTGGTAAGCTCAGGTAAGCCTGAGTCACCCCTGCAATGCCACCGGGGCTGTCCCTTCGCAGATGTCCTCGTGGACTCCCCTCTGCCCTGGGCTGAGCCCGGGGTGCCGCTCAGTGTCCAGAGGCGGGTGGATTTAGAGCTCTCCCCAGGTCAGCGCAGCCGGAGCAATTCCGAAGGCCTCGAATAAACCCAGTGCAGGGAAATGACACCGGCGAGGATGGCTGGTTCCTCAGGACGTGTCCTGAATGCAACCTCGGCTCCTGCTGCATCTCTGTCACAGAAATGGAAAGCGATGGCTTTAATTTGGTGTCTCTTAGCAGGGAAACTTTACGGGCTGTTCTCCCTCCTCGAGAGCTCTTGGTTGTTTTCTGTGCTGACTCTATGACAAAAAGGCAACAGCAAATTCCAGGCCCTGGCTAATGCAGGAGGAGAGGTTTGCTGCCTTTGTGTCTGTCCTCAAGAAAAGGGTTTTCTTCCCCTCGCAGGATTTTCTGCCTTGCCAAGTGCTTTGAGATGAGCTTGTCTCTCATTCACTGTTCGCAGGCTGCGTGACAGGGCCCTGAGCTGCTCTGGGCTCTCATGTCCTGTGTAAAGCAAGAGATGATAATTGTAATCAAATAACTGACTTCACAGAGCTGATAGAGTTGGTTGGCAGGGCTCAGCGACAGGCAGAGCAAACCCCGGGGGAGGTGGGTTGCTGGAACCCTTCGTGGTGCCTGTCCCTACCCCTGTGCCCAGCTCTGCACCAGGGCTGGGCAAAGGCACAGGAGCCACTTGCCCAAGGGCACATAGGGAACAACTGGCAGAGCAAGATGGAGGGAAATGCAAAAGCATAACAAATCAGTCATGAAGCAGAAACTTGTGCTTAAACTGTGGTGCTGGGCTGAGGCACAGCCCCATGACCCTTGGCCATGAGCGCAGTGCTGCCGGCACGGCTGTGCTGAGCCTGCCTCCGTGCTTCTGACTGGTTTTGCAATGTGCTGCCCTGAATCTCCCTTTTGGAGGGGCTCGTTCTTCCCCAGTGGGCAGGAGAAGAGGGAGGAAGGTGCCTCTGGGTCCCCTGGCTGCCCTGGGAGGACCCTGTTTCCTGGTATCACATTGCAGCCACGCGCGGCCGCTGCGCTGAGCCGCTTACGCCGGACTTGGGAGCTCCCTCGCCAGGAAAGGGGTTAAGGAAAGATAAAGCCAGAGCGTTATAGAGACCATATGGAGGGGAAGAAAACCCTTTATCCTGTAATTGGATTCGCTCCGCGGTGGAGGTGAGGCTGAGTGGAGCTGACAGGCCGTGATGGGCGAGGCGCTGCCAGCCGCCCGTCCAAAGCAGGATGTGTGTGCACAAACTTGTAGATCAATCCATTAGAGTGGATCAAATAGATTTAAATGTGCGGCAGGGAGAAGGAGGACACAGATGTCTTTACAATTCGGTTCGGTGGGCCCTCCCTCCCCCAGCTGGGATTACCTGGGCCGTGGCAAGGGCTGTGCCCTCCAGTGGATCCATCCAGGACAGGGATCTGGGCGTGCACAGGGAGCTGCTTTGTCCTGTGCCCTTGCTTCTGTCCCAAAAAATCAGGGAGCACAGAAGACCATTTCCTGTCTCCCACCTACAAGGTTTGGGCAAGAGGGACCCCACCTCCCATTTTCCTCTTTCCCTGCAGGTTCCCCATCACCGTCCTGCTCCAGGCTCTCCCCCAGAAGAGCCTCGCAGGGGTGGATACACTAAGCCATGAAGCAGCTGGGAAGCGGGGAGAGCTGCACCACGCCAGCCTCTTCCCGTGGTATTTGCAAGCAGGCAGGCCCCTGTCAGCTCCCAGGCTTTTCCTCCCTCTGCTGATCCAGGTAATGTCTCTACAAGCACCGTCGGATTTCCTTGGAGACACAGACAGTCTTTGGGCCCTGTCATTTTCTTGCCAAGGAGCTGAGCAATCCCAGCTCAGCTGTGAACCTGCTCTGCTCCGTGTGGTGCTGTCAACACTCCTCCCTCGGTGACAACCCGGGGCTGCAGCAGAGTGGGCAGGTGTGCAAGACAGTCCCCCCAGCCCTGCAGCACCGCGAGGAGCCGCCGGCACCGCCTGGCACCGCCCGCGCTGGCACAGCCTGGCACTGGCACAGTCCCTGTGTGCTGGGGGCTGTGCAAGGGAGCAAGTTGTGCTCTGGCAGGGCGGTGGTGAAGATGCTCCGGTGAGATCTTCCCATCTCGCCAACAGTCCCTCGCTGGCCTTTGTTCTGGTTTATGGGCTGTCTGAGCCAGGGAGGTGTTGGGCAGGAGTTAACAGGGAGAGCTGGAGGTCAGGGATCTGTCTCCAGCTCTTCTCTCCAAGCTTTTCTGTGCCTGACTAGTGGCAGGTGCTTGACTGCAAAGTCAGAGGGGCAAAAGGAAGGCTTTTATCTAATTCCAGAGGGATGGATGTGCCCAGACACCCCCTCCCCATTCCACAGTGTCCACTGTGCTGCCATGGCCCAGCCTTCAGCCCGGCTGAGCAGCCAGAAAAGGGGGTTCAGGGACACAGAAACAGTCCAGCTCTTTTATTTTTAATTTGTAAATCTCATTTGAAGTGGAACCCTGTTATTCCCAAGGGCCTTGTAGTGGCTGCTCCCAGCCCTCCACAGCGATGCTCTACACACGCTGCTTCGTTTTGTCATAACTGGGTCAATTTATTTCTTTCCTTTCTAATACAAGCCTCTGGTTTTCTCAGTGGAAGCCTGGAGACTGCTGTGACATGGGCAGCTGGATTATAATCTTTTGGGAAACAGTACAGAGGAAATTTGGGGGTTGCCTGCTTGTTTCCTCTTTCCAGCAGGGCTGTTCCCTGGTGCCTGGCTGGGCTGGCTCCTCACTCCAGTGTCCCCAGGGCACCATGAACAGCCAAATTGGTGTCCGAGCTCCCAGAAAAAACACGTCCTGGTGGTACTTTGGGTGTCCTGGGGAGAATCCCTCCTGTCACTGCCCTGGCCATGCCCTCAGTCAGCTGCAGAGCCCCATTCCCTGCCTTCTGCCCCATTCCAAGGCCCCTACTCCTCTCGCTGGTGGCCGAGGGTCCTGCACCGCAGGTCATTTTTGTGCTCTTCTTGCCATCCCTGCTTTAAAGCCTTTTAGGGATTTGCTCCAGACCAAATGTGTCCGTCCTCTCCCTGTGTCCTTCATCCTGTAATTGGATTCTCTTCTTCCATCCAGCCCAGGCCGGGTTTCTCCCCATCCCTTTACGTAACGGTTCTGGCTCTGGCTGTGCCGCTCGGGGCTTGACCTGCAGCAGTGAATCCCACATTGGTCCAACAACCCTTTCCTTGTGCAGTTCCTACTCCTTTTTTGCCTTCCCCCTGGGCTGTGGGCTCCCTCCAGCCTCTGGGTGGCTCGTGCTGCAGTTCCATCCCTGCACGATCGCTCCGAGCACGCGGTGCCGCCGGGGCTCCGGAGAGCAGTAAATGCAGAGGAGCAGGGCACGGGCAGGATTGTCTGGAAAAATGATGGATATTTCCACTCCTTTCATTAATATTTATTCTCCTTAATTCCCAATCTTTAGTGTTTAGCTCTCTAAAGCTTTTGTGGTTGAGAGGCTTTCGCTGAGGTTGCTGTTCCATGCCTAAGCAAAATATCCATGGATTAAATGGGTATTTTATCAAATGTGAGTCCTCTGCTGGGATCAGATCTGCACAGGCCCCAGTGTCTCTGCGGCACTTTCTGTGGCTCTCAGAGTTTTCCATTTGGTTTTCCTGGCCCCAGCAGGGATAGAAGTGCCTCTGTTCCTTGGTCCCCAGGTCTCTCCTGGGGTCGCTCACGGGGAGCACATTGACCTGTCACCTGCACCGTCTGTTTTTCACCCCGAAGGCATCTGACCCTGGTTCCTTGTTCTTTGCAGGGTGAACTGGTGCCTTGGGAGCCAGAATGGAGATAAAGCAGCAGCGAAGCCCAGACGCAGATAAACAAGCACTGACTGCCGAGAGGTGTGGGATGAGCAGGGGGACTCCAGAGAGACTCTGACAAATCCTGGGCAGCTGGCATCAGCCTGCCACTGTCCCAGGAAATCTGGGCAGCTGGAGCCACTGAACTCAGCAATGGCTGTGCCCCTTCTTTCCCCTCCTCTTTTTTCCCTCCCCTGTGGTGGGCACCCGCAGATGCTGGGGGTTGGATCCTGACTGTTGCCACCTGCCCTTCCCTCGGGGACAGCCCTGGCTGCACCGAGCTGGGCCTTACCTGCGAGCTGCCCCCGCAGTGGTGAGCACAGGGCTGGGCTTTGCCTCCCGTGTGGGAGCAGGAACGTAGCCCATCCTCCTCCTGCTGCTGCGGCAGCACCAGCGGCCCCCAAACAGCCACTGCACACATTTCCTCATTTCCTGGTGCCACTGAGGTGCGTGGTCCTGCAGTGCTCAACCTGAGCCGCTGCCGTTTGATACGGGAACAGCAGGAGGGAAGGAGAAAATAAAAGGTCAGGGGGTGCCTGGAGTGTGTAAAAGCTGAATTGCTCTTCATCAAATCCAATAAATATTCCCTGTGAGCAGGGCAGGGACCTCTTTTACTGAAATGCTGAGTGATTTGCCTGCCTTTGAGCTGAGCCCAGGACTTGGATTACGGGAGATCCCACTGCCTGCCCAGGGTCACTAGCACCCCAGAAGGATGGAAGGGTGCCCAGGGAGGGCACCCAGTCCTGCAGGATAAGCCAGATACAGCCCCTCACTGTGCATGAGGCTGCACTTTCTACCATTCCTAAAAACATTCCTGAGCCTTCAAGTGAAAACCCAGTAGCTTGGATTTGAAAACCAAAATGGGAACAGCTGAGCTGCATCCCATCGTGTTTTCTCACCTCCTCTCCTTTCTCTCTTCACTTGTTCCAGCTCGGGGAGAGGATGGCAAAGGAGTGACCAAAAATGTAGAAAAATGAAGCAAGGAAACATTTTTCTCTTGTTTGTTTTGTTCCTTGATTGAGAGAATAGGAAGTGTTTATAAGCACAGAAATGTATTTTATTAGAAAAAAGGGATTTTTTTAATGCATTTTCTCACTCAGCCGGGAATGGCCACGAATTACCCTGAATTACATCAGAGCCATGGGGAGGAATCCCAGTGGGACCAGGCAAGTCTGGGGATGGGAGGGGGAAGACTGGGCCCTTAAAATATTTGTGCTGCAAATTATCACACATTTTAAGCCTATGATTCTGCAAATGTTTATCGAGTGTTAGTATTTGGAAAACTGCATTAAAATTTGCCACTGGTGCTTTACTCATTAGGAGCATTCAGAGCCTGTGAAATCTGTAACGCATCCATGCAGTGACAGCAGCTGGAGGATGTGCCTGGGCTGGGAAAAGGAGGTTTCTGTTCCTGCTTCCCGAGCCCAAACTGAGCTGAGCCCCTTCCCACGCCGACCTCGCTGTGTGACTGCCGCCGTTCCATCCAGCAGAGCCTGCAGCGGGTTTTGGGCTCATCTGACACCAGGCAAAACCAATTCCGTGTGAGTGGGGTGAGGCAGAGATTCCTGTGAGCTCCAGGAAAGGGAACTGGGGCTTAGTGATGGGTTTTTTCCAAGCCTGATGGCTGCTGTGGGTCTGGCAGGGCTGTGGGAGCCACTGGCCCTGCCTAAAGCCCTGTCCCCCTCTCCCAGCTCCATCCAAGTGCCAGCTCCATCCAAGCAGCTTGTTGGATATTGGGGGAAGAGGGTGATGTGGCCCTCGAGGGCTCCTGGAGCTCTGGTGCTCGCCCCCAAACTGGAAGCTTTGCTGGGGACACCCCAGCGCCTGCCCAGAGCAGGAGGGGGGATTTCAGTGCTCCCCAGTCCCCCACGTGCTCCCCACCACTGCAGGGGCCTCGGGCTGAAATTTAGAGTCACTCGTCCTGGCTCCGATCTCCTGCCTTTCTGCAGCCACTTGCCAAACACCCCGAGCCCAGGGCGGCTTGGAGGGGAAAGCACAGGACATGGAGACAAATGCCCGGTGCCCCTGGCACAGGGAGCTCGTTCCTCCCTCAGTTCCCTGACACTGCAGTTGATACATGGCTTAATGGACTGCACTTCCACTGCCAGTTTCCTGGGAAAATTACTTCCAATTATGCCAAACGTTTAACTTCAGGAACAGGCAGAACTGCACCCAGCCCCACGTCGCACATCACATTTTTGTTGAACTTCTAACCTCTGCTGCGGTTTGGCACCGTAACCCAAGGGGAGTTTTGGGGGCTGCAAGTTGCAAACTGTGCCAGAGCTGCAGCAGGATGGAATTTTTGCATTATAATGCTGGCAGGGAGATCTCCAGCTGGGATTTTTTATTTTCATTTATCCTCGTTTTGCAGCGGCAACGGGAATGTGCCAAAAGCTGCGTTCATGGACTGGGCAAACCCAGAGCCAAGAAGGGCCTGTTGCTCCCACCCACCCTGGCGCTTCCACTGCAGACTTGGAGTCAGATCCCTTATTTTCAGCTCCATGATTCCTTCCTTTCTGAGCACTCTTGCATAATTAAGAGGTGAGGCTGGCAGGCAGCATGCAGCTAATACAGATATGATTAATTTTCATCTCCCCGTTTGATTTGGAAGGTTGTCCTTTCCGACGCCTAAGGCTCCGTCGCAGACGGATGGAAAGCTGCCAACCAGCCACATCTTGGAGGGACAAGGGGACAAGACATGGGAAAGTTCAGTGCTCTGAAAAAGTGACCTTTCTTGGTAACTAATTTGTCACTTCCCAGCACCATCTGCTGACTCGTCAGCTGCATCCATCAGAACCACTCAAAAAAGGACTGGAAAAGTCAATTAAAATGAGAGCTGGTGTCAAATGGGGTTTGTGCAAATTGTTTGGGAAAGGGAGGGGGGAGAACCCCCCTGTGGCGTGTGTAAAGTCCTTTCATCACCCCACACACGCTCCCAGGGACAAAAGCTGTGCTGACGCCTCCGGGAGTTTGACGGCTTGGCCCCAGCGATAAACTGCAGGGAATGCACAGGGACCTGGGGAGCACCTTGGCGACAGACACGTGTTTGGCAGCAGGGCTCTGGCCCAAATGGAGTGTTATTGACGGCTGTGACAGCAGCAGGCCCTCGTGGCCCCATGGGGTGTTTGTGTGCTATTGACTCTCCGTGGAGGAGCCGGGTGACAAATGTCATTCCCGGGCTGGGCCGCCGCTGCTGCGGATCTCCCGCACACACTGCCCAGCCAGGCGGGAACGCTGCGGCACTGCCCGCTCTCACACCCCGGGGAGCCGTCTGATGCAGGCGGATTTCATTGCTTCCCGTCGTTTCCCCCTGCTGTCTCTCGCCTGGCCGCTCTCAGGTTCTTCGCGCACAGCACTGGGATGTGTCTGGTCCGATCCCAAACGCTCCGGCATCAGCCGCTGTCTGACGGGCGCGGGCGAGCACAGAGCAGTTCTTACACAAGTCCCTTCCACTCTCAGCACCTCGACGTTTGGAGAGGGGTGTCAGTGCAGGGCTTGTGTCCCTGAGGGAGACCTGTGTGCCCAGGACTGGGAAATGCTCAGTGAAGGTGGGAAAAGGGGCCACACGAAGACTCGAAGTGGCAACTTTGACATTATTGTGATTTGCCAATTGCAGAGGAAATATAATTGACACAGGTGTCATTTTATTGCTGGTATATTCACATGATGGAAACTTCATCGTGCAGGGCTCGGGATCTACAAAGACAAGGCAGGAGAGAGCAATTTCTCCATATCATAGGTGGGGAAGCTGAGGCAGCAGCAGATCTCCCTCAGAGGCCTGCCCAGCTGTAGGACCCACTGAGAGCTGCTGCCAGCCTGGAGCCAGAACCTGGGCAGGGAGCAAAGGGGATCTGCCTGGAAACGAGAAACTCCAAAAATCCAATGCAGATAACAACGTTCCCTGCCTGGAAAACCTGTTTCCATGAAGGCCAGGAGCTGCCTGGCATCTGGACAGGTGGGCACCTGCGCAGGTGAGTGACTGCACATGGATATAAAGGGAGGGAAAGCCAGCAGGAGCACCCAGGAGGGAACAGGAGGGAGAAGAGGTCTGACCTCCAGCGTCCCGTGGCTGCACTCCCCAGGTAGGTTGCATGGTCCTTGCTGCCACACCTTGGCGGGGTGGGCACTTCGTGGGCACTCAGATGTGCTGGTGCTACTGGCATGTCTTGGCCTCAGAGAGAGCTCTGAGGAGGAGGAGGGAACAAAATCGATGCTGAAACAAAGGGGAAGGTGCTTTTGGCTCACTCCTCATCACGGTAGCATTGATTCCAGCAGCTCCTGCCTCCCTCCTTGCCGTGGGCACCCAGCAGACGCCCAGGCTGCAGAGGCACAGGCAGCCCGGGTGCCCTCCGAGCTGAGGGACCTGCTCTGAGCTCCAGTGACAAAGTGAGTCACAGGCAGGTCCTATCGACAGGAATGACTGGATTTTTTGGAGGACAGCTCGGTCGATGAACATCCCGTCTCACACCAGCTGTTCACCCCTCCTGCCCCCAGACTGTCACTTCTCCCCAGTTCACAGGGGATGAACAGACCTGGCACCGCTGTGCCCTGCCCCACGAGCCGGTGGTACTTTGTTGTGCTGATGCTGAACTTGGGATCCTCCCGCTTTGTGTTTTCCCTTTGGAGCTGGGAATTCACTAACAACAAAGTACACTCTGCCTGGAGAGGCGCTGAGCAAGAGATCTCTGGGCTGGGAAACATGTCCTGCCTGCAAAATAAGGGAGGGCCACTCAGAAATGACATTTTTTTAACTGAAGAAGTGTGTGTGGGTGTTTCTGTGGGGGAAGAGGGAGCGAATCAACTCCCAAAGGGATAGTCAAGCCGAGATGAAGGTGGTGACTGGGTTTATTTCTTTGTATACAGCAGTATTTTATTACAGCGAGAGAACAAATGAAAAGGCACAGAAGATTGATGCTGTTGAAGCAACATGTTGCAGTGCAAGGGGAGAGCCTGAGAAATCCTGTCTTGATCCCTGCAGGAAATGGTGCATCTGGTGGGCCCCCCGGGGCGATGTCCCAGGGCAGGGGGTGGCCTCGGTGCCCCAGTGTGGGTGAGCAGGGGAGATGGCCCCAGTGCTGCCCTGAGCAGTGAGGAGAGGATGTGACTGGCAGGTGCTATGGAAAGGGAATATTTATTAACTTCCACTGGCCATCGGTTCAATACCAGCTGATATTTATGGGAAATCTAATTCAGGAGTCAAATTTGACCTAACAATATCTTTTCAATAATGTCCAAACCAAGAGGTTGCTGAAACTAATTAAGGATCAGGCTCCAATCAGGTGGAGTAGTTAAGCTGTGGGACCAGACTTCATTAAATCCGTCCAGGGAGAGTATTTTAATATTTAAAGAGAACATTTAATGTTTACGTAAGTCCTCTCCTGACGTGAAGTCACAGTTAAATCACTTCAGAAGGTGGTTTTTAAAGCCCTTTATTCCAGGCTTATACAGAGCCAGGCTGGCAAACACCTGGCAAACACCTTTCTCTCTTGGACCCAGTGAGGCTTCTTAAAAGATCCAGTGCCCCAAGGCTTCCAGGGGTGAGGAACAGCAAAACAAAAATTAACAAAACAGCTGTCATGGTTTTTCTCTCTCACAGCATCGCAGTCTCCCGTGCTGGCAGTGGGACTGATGGGAGTGTTTTGCTCTGGATGTGTGAGAGTCTTACACCAACAGAGCTGGAGGGAGGCTGGAGCTGTACTGCAGGGCTGGGCTTGACGTCCCTGGAGATGGTGCTCAAGAACAAACCTGTTCACACAAACAGGTTTAAGAAGAGAATTGTCAGTCAAGACACTTCTATTCTCAGCTCAGGAGCAACTGGAAGAGTAAATATACCTCTGGTTAGCTGGGGGAGCAATTCGACTGCAGCTGAGGCAAGGCCAAAGGGATTTGTCCAATGTCCCTGTCCACACTTACCCTGGTGTCTTCTTTCCTGTGTTGTTCAGACTCTCACGATGGTTTCAAGGAAGGTGGTGGCCTGTTTGCTCCTGGTGTACCTGGTGTCTCTGCTGGCTGAACAGGCTGAAGGCTTCATGCCCTTCTTCACCCACAGTGACTTCCAGAAAATGCAGGTAACCCCTCCAAAATGTGTTAAATAATGCAGAAAAGGTGTTTGTCCTGCCCTCACCCCCCAGACTCTGGGTGCACATGGTGCCACTGTCACTCTATCACCTGCCCCTCCTGTTTAACTGCAGATAGTGATCCAGCCTGTCCCACACTCCTCCCAAAGCTCAGGGCACCGGGGGAGGGCAGAGACAATTCTTAAGGTGAGCCCAGAAAGGAAGAGCCTGGACTCCTCTCCACGAGGTCTCACAGAGCTGTGTGGGTTATCACCTGCAGCCCATGGGCTCATTTCTCCTTCCTCTGTGCTAGTGGCTGTAATTTTTACAGAGAAGCTGCAGCCTCCCATCACCACAGTGACAGGTCTTTTGTTGTAACAAATAATTAACCATCCTCCGGATGGTTGTCACCTCTGGGACGTGCAGAGAGAACGTTTTTTCTTTTGATGTGAAACTAATACTGTTGAGAAGTGTCAGGCAGGCTCAGAGAACTGCATCTTCTGAAACACAGCCCGAGTGAGCTCCCCCGCACCGCAGAGCCCATTGATATGGGGAGAAATCCCATTTCCAACACCCATCCACCCACTGGAGGGCAATTCTTCTCGTGGGGGGCACAGCCATCCCTCAGTGTCCTCGGGGGGGATGGTGGGGACCCACGCACGGTGTCCAGGGTGACTGTTCATATATCACAGCCCTTGCAGCTCCGTGTCTGCCAGGGACTGAGGGTCTTCCAAATGTGTCTAGGTGAAATCTATCCCCCAGATGCTGCCCCTGCTCCTCTGGCCACGTGTCTGTCATATTCGAAAGCATCTCTGGCTTTTTCCTTTGTGCTGGGAATAAAGGGGGGGTCCTGAAGCCAAGTTCAGCCCCATGAATGGTCACAGACCGACATTACAGACCTGCAGGAAGGCTGGTGACACACAACCTCTGCACAGAGCTCTCCCCGTGCCATGAGCCTGTGCAGGGCTCAGTTCAACTTCCTTGCCAGTGCCACAGAACAGAACCAGGGCTAGGTGTCTGGGCCAGCTGGGTAGGGTCAGTGTCCTGGGCTGCCACGTCCTGCTCAGGGTGTTACCTCTCATCAACCAGGACGCGTGTGTGCTGTTTTCTACAGACCTGCCCCCTCCACCCTGTAACCCGACCTTACCCCCACCACAGCCTCTGCTGCATAGCAGGATTTCAGTCCCCAAGGCCACGCTGGCCCTTCCCAGCGAGCTGAGGCCCTGGGGAGGATTCCAGGCCGGCTCCAGGCAGTGGTGAGACCTCCTGTGCCCCTGGTTCCGTGCCCAGCACTGAGGATTCCTGGCTGCTGGGCATCACACTGCTGCTATGGTGCCGAGCGGGCTTGGGACCCTCAGGATGTCGAGGCCCAGCATCACTAACTGTGCCACTGGCTCTCTGCTCTGAAGCTGCAGGAAAAGGAGAGGAACAAGGGAGGGCAGAAGAAATCCCTGAGCTCGCTGCAGCAGCTGGACGAGGAAGGCTTCTCTGAGCAATCCGGTGTGGGTGTCAACACGGTCAGGTCCATCCAGGTACGCTGAGCCATTTGACTCTGAGGAGCCCACGAGGACACACAGGGGATTAAGGAGCCCAAGAGGTGTCCTCTGCCAGCCCTACCAGGCTGCACCAGAGAGATGTTTTATCTGTATATAATAAACCCTAAATGTACTCTATATATTATCTTGGACACTCAGCAGCCAGGTCGCCGCTGAGACCCACCTGGCTTCTCCCCGAGGAAAATGGAACCATGAGGTTTATCTTTGCCATTCAGTGAACCCCAGCCAAGTCCAAGGCAGGAACTCCCAGCTCTGCTTCAGCTCTAGGGTTAACTATCACCTTTTCACCCAGCTCCAGGTGTGCTGCCCAGTGTCACCTCTGATCCCACAGCTCTCTGCACTGGCAAGACCTTACTTATAAACTTGGGCCCGTACAGCTGCACTCCCCAAAGTCTGTATACAGAGCAGAAAACGGACAATTTTAGGGATTTAAGTGCCAGGCTAAGCCCTCAAAGACATGTTTGCCTGGTTAACCAGGTCTGAAAATTGTGCTTGAACACAGGGAACTCTTTGCCTGTCTGTGCAGCCACTCCTGCAGGAGCTTGGCTGTTCCCAACCTGCTTCCCTCTGCTCTCCTCAGCTTTTCCTTCTGACTTCCCTGGCTCTCTCCACAGCAGGCTGTTCCTGTCAGACCTGGGATGTGGCTCACCCCAAGGCAGCTGGAAAAATACCAAGATGCCCTGGAGAAACTGTTGGCAGAGCTGTTACAGGACACCCCAGACGGTACTGTCAGGAGGTTGATTTCTGCCTTGGGAATTCTGCCTTTGCCTCCCCTCACCAGATCATCAGCACGGAGATATTTATATTCCCCAGAAGGGCTTTTGCGTCATGTTTGCTCACTTTACAGAGCCCTGAGATCCCAGCCACTCCCTTCTGGGAAGGTTATTTCTTCATAAGGTGCCTGTGCCCTAGAGCTGATATTGCCTGTCAGCAGCAGCACAACCCATCCCAGCAGCTCTCCTCGGTGCTCTTTGCCACTTCCCTCCTCCCAAAAACTGCTCAGTCTTCAGGGAGCAATTTCCAAGAGAGCTTATAACTCCAGCTGCACCTGCAGCCAGCTCGGAACACCAGCTCCCTGCATGGGGCCATAACACTAACACTTAATTACACCCGAATTTGCTGCAAATCCTCCTTTTCCTTTGGGCTCAGTGTGTGGGAATTGCAACCAATAAAATATCCAGGGGCAGTCTGCTGTGCAGCTCTTCCTGCCTGCAGATTAAGGGATGGTGGGATGGGTTTCCCCAGAGTTATATCTGCACCTCTGCCTTGTTTGGGACATTTAAAGCCAGGTAAGAGGATCCTGCTCTCCCTGTGAGGATTGTTCTGCCTGTGCTGATTTCAGTTTGCTTTTGAACTTTTACTTTAGGAGCTGAGGAGTGGGAAACAATATAGAAAGCCCTGAAAGACTGAATGACAAATTTAAGGACACTTGTGCTTTTCTCTTTTCTTTTTAGCTGACTGATATCTGCAGAATCAGAAGAGAAAGCGCTGGAGCTGCTAAAGCTGAAAGACTCCACTTATGTAAACGAAATCTGTAAGAGAGATTAACAACAAAATCTGAGGTGAGATAATAAAATGCGCAGCATAATTAAACGGAGGATTTGTGTCTTCAATCCTTCGTGCTTCTCAGCCAGATGGAGAAGTGTGGGAAAGGAGAGAGGGAGGGCTCTGGGTTCTAGAGAACATCCCCATCCTCCTGAGCACTGCTCTGGAGTCAGTCCTTTGAGGAGCTGCTGAGGGAGCTGGGGGGGCTCAGCCTGGAGAAAAGGAGGCTCAGGGGGGACCTTGTGGCTCTGCAGCTCCCTGACAGGAGGGGGGAGCCGGTGGGGGTCGGGCTCTGCTCCCAGGGAACAGGGACAGGAGGGAAAACAGCCTCAAATTGTGCCAGGGGAGGGTCAGGTGGGGCAAAAGGAGGAATTTCTCCCTGGAAAGGGTGGTCAGGCACTGGAAGGGGCTGCCCAGGGAGGTTTGGAGTCCCCATCCCTGGAGGTGTCCAAGGAAGGACTGGACGTGGCTCTCAGTGCTCTGGGCTGGGGGACAAGGTGGGGATTGGTCATGGGTTGGACTCCACGATCTTGGAGGTCTTTTCCAACCTCAGTGATTCTGGGATTCTGTGACAGCATGTGACAAAGAGCTCTGCCCTTATTGCTGCCTCTCAAACACACCCGGAGGTGAAATTGTAATTCCACTTGAACATCCTGCTCTCCATTTCCTTACCTTTGGCTAATTTTAGAGCTGCTCCTCAATGCTGGCAGCAGGAAATCCAACATATGTAAAGTAAGGATGGATGAGATCAATGGTTTGTACATGCATTTATCCAATTCCAATCCAATTTTACCCTCCCAACCCGAGTTCTGTTCTCGCTGAGCTCATTCCAATAGCTCTGTTTGTGCTGGAACAACACCCCTCGGCGTGTTCTGCCATAACCAGCCCTCAGGAGAGGAGAAATCTCCCAGTGCATAATGGAACATCCAGCACAGCATGGATTACAGCTCTAATGTTTGATCCAAAGGCACACTCCTTGTCCATGGACTGATCAGCTCCAGGTAGCTCCTGCTTTTCAGGGTTTGCTGCTGAGACAGGGTGAGCTGTGAAATCACTATAATGACGCTGAGGGGGAGGAAGATGGGAAATAATACATTCCATTAGTCTGGAAGTGAGAGCAGCCTGGGCTGTTGGGCTGTAGGAGCTCAGGCTGCAGTGGAGTGATATCCATGGAAGAGCCAGCATGGAAATCACTGGAGGAGTGGCACCACATTTACCCCAGTGCCCAGCAAGAGCAGAGACAGACTGTTTGCTTCAGAGGGGACCAGAGAGACCCAAACCTTTACTCCAGGTTTGATTTCGCCCTGCCACAGGAAAACAAGGAGGATTTCCCCCTGAGGGGAACACTGCTCCAAAACCCCCTCTGTAAGCTCTGCTGCGGGTCAGAGCTGTCCCTCCAGCGTGCCCTCTGCCCAGCTCCTTCACTGCCACACCTTCCAGACTGACAGCTCCCCTGTGCCGTCCAGGAAGGAAAGTTTTCCAGTGAGGGCAGGAAAGAAAGTGAACATGAGCCTCTTGGATCTGTTTCCTAGACCATTTCCCACCAGGGTGGTGGTGAGGCTGACACTGTGGAGATTTCCACAGGGAGATTCACCACTGTGGCCCTGCAGGGATGTCTCCCTCTGCTCTTACACTTAGACCCAGACTGCTGGAAGGAGACAATGGATGGACCCCAACCATCGCCCTGGGCACAACTGCTGTTGTCAGGGGAGCTCTGGTTAAGAAGGAAATGTTCTCCAGGTTGCAGGACAGATGGGTGTCCCTGTGCCCTGCAAAGTGCTTTGGCAGCAGCAGCACCCAGGCCCACCTGCAGGCAGGTAGGAAGGATTTGCTGCTCCAGAAACCAGAGTTTAGTGGTGGGATAAGGAGCCCAGCAGTTCATGGAAAGAGGCAGGACAAGAGGAGAGGAGGGAATGGAGCCACCTCTGACTTTCTAACATAATAAGCAGCTCAGCAGGGCGAGGCCGGGGGCTCTTGGGTCACACCTGTGCCGCTGCCGTGAGTGACAGGGTGATAAATCGGCACAGTTGGCTCCCAAGTGAGGCTTGACACTTCCCCGGTGACATATGCGGGGCTGTCACCCAAATGCCACGGATGAGGAGGGGGGGACGGCGGGGTTTCAGCAGCCCATCAGTCAGAAGAGGAAGGGCTCAGCTGCTGCCCGTGGGTTTTGGGGAGCAGCCGCTCCCCTCTTCGGGCGCTGTGTGAACACAGTGCAGATCTATTTCTATCCCTCTGCTCACACCCGTCCTGTCTCGATGCTTCCAGAGGAGGAGCAGACGGTGCCACACGGCTGCTCTTCCCAGTTGGCATCTGAGTCAGTGCCAGCAGGTCTGAGGCAGCTTCTGGGCTCGCAGGGAAGGCGGAGGATGCCCCCTCCTCGCTGTCCCAGCTTCCCAGGATATTTACAGCCAAAAGATTCAGAGCTACACCAGGGGCTGGGAAACTGCCTTTCCACAGTTGAGCATCGCTGAGGCTCCCAGCAGCCCCTGCTGCTCCCAGAGCTGTGAGGATGATGAGGGGGCTGCCAAAATAGGAAATCCACTGCCAGCCTCATCATCAGCACTGTGGGCTGGGGGACAGGAACAAGGATTGTCCACGGGGATATGGGCTGAGAGGAGGAGGCCTCTCTGCTGCTGCTGCCTTCCCCATGGGGGCCTTCCAGGTGCCTTCCAGGGAGGGCAGGGATGCTCCCATGGGTCGTCCTGTTAGGGAAGAAGGGTTGTGGATTTCTCTCCTCAACTAAGAGGCCTGCCAACCTCCCTTCTGAGGAGGAATCACAGCTTTTCCCCCATCCTCCGGTTCTCCAACACCCTTTCCATGTTCTCCCTTCCAAAGGTCATGCAATGAGGCTGCTGGACCAAACTCTGGCCTGGAGTAACTTCCCTGACTGACAGAAACTCAAGCTGAAAAGATTGGTTTGGGGTTTTTGCTGTTGCTCTTTTCCTCCAGAACAAGATGAGTTCACGTAATTCCTGGGTTTGCATCAGCTCGAGCTTGGATGCCAGCACTGATCTGCATGTCTGGGCAGAGCATCTCCAAAGTGAGAGCTGTGAGCTCACAGAATCTGTGTAATATTCTAATTCTTTATTTACATTAGACCCCGCTCCACATTATGAGCTGTCAGTGGTGCTTTGCTGTTGAGCGCAGGGGAGGCTCAGCTTAGTGTGTTCACACTTCCCAGTGCAGCTGAGTTTGCTCTTTTAATGGGCTCCCTGGCCTCTACTGAGGATAGATTTGCTGTTGCCAACCAGATGAACAAATCTCAGCATCTTGTTGCTGCTTTCTGGGATAAACTGGGGAGAGTGAGGTGAACTTTGGAGCCCTGAACAAGGAGAAGGGTCCCGAAAGAAGGATTAGCGACAGGATGAAAGGACATGGCCTCAAGCTGCACCAGGGGACATTCAGGTTGGACACGAGGAGGAAAGGGCTCCCAGGGAGGTTTGGAGTCCCCGTCCCTGGAGGTGTCCAAGGAAGGACTGGATGTGGCACTCAGTGCTCTGGGCTGGGGGACAAGGTGGGGACCGGGCACAGGTTGGACTTCATGATGTTGGTGGTCTTTTCCAACCTCAGTGATTCTGGGATTCATGTCGGGAATGCTCAGCTCAGCTCTTCCCGTCTCATGGTGGGCTCCAGGCCGAGCATCTCCCCGAGCCTCCCACTCCCCGTGGGTCCCACTCTGGTGTCACACCTCGATCCCAAAACCAGTGGCACACATCCAGCCCGTGCATTCACCACCGCCTTCTCGCTACCTTTAATTAAATTCCGATATTACACCACAGTATTTCAGCCACCGTCATTACTTTCCTTAGAGGCGGGAGCAGGAAAAAGTAATTACTGCGCGTCCCTGCCCTGCCAAAAGAAGTCTGCAAGTCGGAGTTTGGTTTTGCCGCTTTGTGCCGTGGGGCGTGTGGGGACCCTCCTTCCCGGGACACGTCCCCGGGCTCCGGCGGCTGGCAAAGGCGTATTTCTGGGGAGAACGGCCCTAAAAGTGCGAGCACACCGGTGTGGCTTGGCCGGCGTGAAGCTGCTCGAGGGGGGACGACCCATCGCTGTCGCGGGCAGTGACGCTGGCCGACCCCAGCGCCGGGGCTGCCTCTGCCCTTTGCTCTCCCCACTTCTCGCCCCTCTTCCCCCGTCCCGAGGCTGGCGGCAGCAGCTCCCGCCGCCCGCTCCCTCAGGGCAGCGGCGCTGCCCCCGACCTCCCCGACATGGCGCCCGCCCCTCCCGCCTCGTCTGCCCTTCCCAAGATGGCGGCGCCGGGGTGCGCCGGGCCCCTCCCAAGATGGCGGCGGCGCTTCCCGCCCGCGGGGCGCTTCCGGCGGGGCCTGGCGCGGCCATGGCGGAGCTGACGGACGCGGAGCTCCGCAAGGAGCTGCTGGCGCTCGGCTATCGCCCGGGGCCCATCACCGCCACCACCCGCAAGGTCTACGTCAAGAAGCTGGGCTGCCTGCGGGCTGAGGTGGCGGCCGCCCGGCGCAGCGGCCGCGCCGC